>CM054818.1:20467752-21002752 GCA_028984105.1 Lavandula angustifolia
ACTAATCATATTCATTGATCTAATTGAATCAACAATTATCATCTAATTAATTTGCTAATGAGTTTATTAAATGGCAAAACAATAAAGGGGTATTTTACATGGGTTTGCCTTGGTTGATCGAGTTCTTCTCTAAGAGATGATATTTCTCTCTGATACTTCTTAATCAACGATTTTTCATCAATAATCTGAAATTGAAATGTATGAGCACCTAGTGAATTAACCACTTAAAATATGAATATAACTCCAAAGAATTCATGTAAACAGAATTACCCTATTACATGAGGCGTAAATTTCAACATGTTTAGCCCTGCTAGCAAATTTTAAGGTGTTATGAGTCTCCTCCGAGTTGCTTGATGCTGGAGTGATCATACAAATAAGCTGAGGAATAAAAGTAGCATAACTTTCAAACTAAGCATTTTAACCACATGTTCCAATCATAATAATAGTATAATCATAATTTTACATATCATCGGTTAATATTATATTGTCCAACTTTATATAATTAATCGTATAATCTTTCTCTAAGAGATGATATTGCCATAATAATGTTAAAAGTTAGATATTAGAAGAGCAAGGATCAGAGCAATAACAAAGACCTCAGTGCATCACTATAGCAACTGGAGGAATTTTATAGGTTATCGTACTACTAAGAACAGATAAATTAGAAAGGATATCATATTCAAAACAAAATATGCATACAGTCCTTCCATTCATTGGTGCAACGAACAGTTGTAAGCTAGAATCAACATCAAACTTGATATCTCGGTTACGATAATCTGTTATCAATTATATGTAGTTCACTTAACAATTCATTTTTCACTTTTTCACCTTATCTTTGGATTTGTGTTTACAGGATTTCTCAGTTACTATGATGAAATGAACTAACTTATTTTAAGCTTAAAAATAAAATATAAATATGACATGCAATTTGGTCATCAATGTTCCTATGCTCATAAGAAAATTAGTTCCAAATCACCTTGAAACAAGCTAAGCTGATGCCTCCAGATTAGATTAAATAAGTAGACTATAACTGGAAAGGTAACAATAAAATCAAGCTCCAATTGAATGAAAACTAAAAGACTTGCATATTTAAAGTCTCCTATTTTATTTTAAGCATATACAATTTAATATTAGTCAAAAATAGTTTAGGTTTCAACTATATCTAAATAAAATTTAATATATATCCCTCTAAATATATAATACTCCCTCCGTCCCATATGAAACGTCTGGTTTCTTTTCGGCGCGGGAATTTATGCGGTGGCCCACATGCTTAATAATGTTGCTAATGACACAATTAAATAAATGGTTTTTTATTGGTCCTACTTTAAAATGAATTATTTATATTTTTAAATTTGAATTTGTTGCTAACATATGTGAAATGAAAATACAAATAATGTCTGATAATTAACACATTGATAATGACTTCATTCTGGCAGCCAAAACTCGCGCATAAGCTGAGTTTTCCCGGCCAATCCAATCAACACATTTACTGTACATTTACATTTGAATTTCCCACCAAACAGCATATTAGTCTATATAATGAACCACCAAAATTGAAAAGAGGCCAGCCAAAACGATTCTCCTCCAAAAATTTATTCTTCAGCTGAATATGAGAGAGTGGCAGCAGCTATGACAGGGAAAAACTTGACCGACTTCCAACGCAATGCAATCGTCCAATTTCTCCTCCAACACAGTCGTAATGGCAAGCCAATTCGAGGGAGAATGGAAGAGATAGCAGCTTCATACGGCGTCACACCCCGGACGGTGAGTCGTCTTTGGGTGGCTGCAAAAAAACAACAAGAAGAAGGGCAAGTAATATGCTTAAAGAGTGGCAGAGGAGAAGCATAAAAGCGGAAAAGAATTCAAGTGGATATTGAACTAATTCGATCTCTAGAGATGCAAAAAAGAGGTACAATTCGAAAACTAGCAAAGAGTATAAGCATGTCCAAAAGCACAGTTGGTAGGCGGGTTAGTGAAGGCTTGATCAAAGCTCACACTAGTGCCATTCGTCCTAGTCTAACCACATTAAATAAGTTAGTAAGGGTTCGGTTTTGTATGGAAGCATTAGAGTTTGATCGAGTCCTAAATGTACTTAGGTTTAAGAGTATGCAAAACACTATACACATTGACGAAAAATGGTTTTATATCACAAAAGCAGCCCATAGGTTTTATTTGACCCCGGGTGAGGCCGAGCCACATAGAACTTGCAAAAACAAAAGGTTTATAACAAAAGTAATGTTCATGTGTGCCGTTTGTCGGCCGATTTTTGGAGAAGATGGTCAAGTGTTATTTGATGGAAAAATAGGAATATTCCCATTCACGGAAAAAATTTGCCGCCACAAGAAGTTCAAGAAACAGGCCAGCGGGTACACTTGAAACAAAACCGATACAATCAATCACAAAAGAGGTCACAAAGCAATGCTTAATAAATCAGGTATGGCCTACTACTTCCAGCAATTAAAGCCTTTTATTTGAATCACATGAAACTGTTTTATTAAGATTAATAATATGACAGATTATAACTTCCAGCAATTAAAGCCTCTTATTAAACAGTTTAGCATATTACAGATTCTTCCATCAATTAGGGCAAAGTGGCCTACTACTTCAGACAAAAGAATCTTCATACAGCAGGACAATGCAAAGCCACACATTAAAGATTCAGATGAGGATTGGAGAAGGGCAGCAAGTGAGGATGGCTTTGATGTTATGCTAGTAAATCAGCCACCAAATAGTCCGGATACGAATGTGAATGATTTAGGATGGTTTCGAGCTATTCAAAGCATTCAAATTGAGACTCCTTGCCTTACTATTGATGACTTAGTTAATGTTGTTGTGCTATCATTTGACCAATTAACTCATCAGATATTAAACAAAGTTTTTCTTAGTTTACAAGGATGCATGATGGAGATTATGCGTGTGAAGGGAGAAAACAGCTATAAAATTCCTCATATGAAGAAGGATGCATTAATTAGAGCAGGTTCATTGCCACAAGACTTAGAGGTACCTAGAAGTTTGGTTTTGGAATGCATTCAATACATGATTGACAATGGAAGGGGTGCTGAGCTAGAGAACTTGCAACAGAGATTGGGTCTTATAATTGAAGACTGGACTGAAGGGAGGGAGTGAATTAGGTACCTAGAACTACTTTTGTTAATGCTGTATTTAGGCTACTGCTACCAAATGTACACTTTTTGTAACTAAAGCATGCTGTAATTAGGCTACTTTTATTAATGCTGTAATTAGGCTACTGCTACCAAATGTTCACTTTTTGTAACTAAAGCATGTTGTAATTAGGCTATTGCTGTAATGATGGAGATTATGAGTGTGAAGGGAGGGAGTATCGGTTAAACAACATGCAAGCTCGGCAGAAGAGCCACAATTCGAGCATATCAAAGCTTGAATTTTAAACAACATGCAAGCTCGCCAAGAGCCAAAACCGATACATATAAGCTCGGGAAGAGACACTTATCGAGCATATAATCGAACAAGCTCAAGCAATCATCCAACAACATAATCAGCCACAATTCGAGCATATAATCAAAACATATCTCCAGTTAGAAATTAACTCCATCACAGACATGCTTTGCAAAAATAAAGGCAATTGAGCAGTTTCATCATTTCACAGCCAACACAACCAACCAACCAAGGACCCGTGCTTTTGTATCGAAAGAGGGGCAGTACATAAAAGTAAAAAGAATGATCTCACCAAGAATGCATAACGCGGAACCCAGATTCGTATAAAGTCGTCGATTGTTGGCGAATCTGGGAACGAGCCGAAGCAAGCAAAATCGGAGGAGTCAGTGCCGACCATCGGAGTAACAGAAGGTTCAGCCTCCAACCTTTCCCGTCTCACTTCCGCCAAGCCTCGCTCAATCAACACATCGAGTTCGGAATCGGTGTATGGGACAACCGTTTTAGGAGGCGTGAATACTTCGTCAAACGAAGACTCGCTCAAATCCGGTGAGATCCCAGCCTCGGCGGCCTTCCTCTTCTTCCGGTCCCACTCTAAACCGTGCGCCACCCGCCTCTCGAGCTCAGTTTTGGTGAAAGGATATGGAGATATTTCTTGTAAGAAGCTATCTGTGGTATCCATATTCGAATAACCTGAGTTTTCGGAGGCGGCGGCGGCGCAGCCGTCGCTCAGATCTGGAGCAAATGGAGTCACTCCTTTCTCTTCAAGTGTAGCATCTGAAGGAATAATAGGGTTGGAAAACCGATACCTTCCTCCCGGTGTGTTGTCGCGGCTCCGATTGTTGCTCCTGTGTTAGACCTTCTGATCTGTGTCCCAGCCTTTTTCTCCCTCTAGGTGGTCAGAGATCTGAAGAAAATAAATTTATTTCTCTCTCTGTAACTCACGCCACACTCGATTTTTATGAATCAATTGTGTGAGTTTCTGAACAGAATACTAATATATATAGGCTTCAAAAACCTATATAATATTAATATATTTGTAGCCCATTAATTTAATTTAATCCAATGGGCTTCTATTAAATTAGCCCATAATATAATTAATTAATTTATTGGGCTACTAATATTTATCAATTAATTGGCCCAGCCAATTAATTCCAGATAAATAACATTATTAAATAATGTAAAATACATTAATCCATTAATAATGAATTCGAGAGATAATAAATTACTAGGCAACTAATTGGGCCGGATCGGGGGATCCAATACAAGAAATAAAGTTGGGCCTCCAATTAATTAATTATCCATGCTCGGCCCGGAGCAAAATTAATTAATTAACACGATTCATTCCACTAGAGAATCCGTCTTGACTTACCCCTTTATCCCAATTTGAGCAAGGGCTTGTATTTTAGACTTAATCGATCTCCGTATTTAAGATAGAAATATCCGTTAATTAATTAAGCTTCTTGATTGCTTAAATTAATTAACATCTTGTATTCCCGAGTAGTACCACTCGACCTTATTAACACACTTGAACTTAATCAACCGTAGGGTTTAGTGTGCTAATCCTTTCGAGTTCCTCGGGGGATATTATCAACCCATTCCCGGGATACGGCCGCAAGATACGGACAACCGGCCTGAGCCACAAATGACTACTAACACCCAAGATACGTAGATCCGGGTCGCTCATTGGACGTTCACCATAGTAGGTCAAAGTGATAGATAGCCAAATGCACTCGGTGAAGTCTTACCAAGCTTAAGACTAGCTAAGTCACCGAGATCTTGGTTCTCCACTAAGGTCGGTTAGGAGAACACATCTCACCGTGATCCGTCAATACACCACCTTAAGTGTACCCAGTAAAGACAAGCGACTAAGACAAGCCACTTCTTATCTAAAGCTGCCAGCTTAAACCGACAACTTCATCCTTAAGTTGTCTCGGTTGTGTTAATTGTTTATATCTTGTCGGTTCAACCAATTTGTGTTGTCTTACGTGATACCCGACACACCACACAAATCTAACTTTTATACAAGATAAAGGATAACATGTGCAAATATACATATTTATCGAGATAGGAGAATAAAACAAAGTGGTAAGGACAAAAACACATTGTATACAAGCATAAAAGTGCTTCCAAGTATACAAAATCCCAACAATTCTCCCACTTATACTAAAGTAAACTTTTAGTATACAATGTGTCTATATCTCAGCTATCTAGGTACAAACTAATACCCAGCTATATCTTAGCTATCTATCCTATCTATCACGACATCTTCTCCCACTTATACAAAAGTTTACGTAGTCCTAAGTGGGGCATCTCTACCATCCCAAAGCCACGAACATGCTTCTTGTAAGCGGGAGTGGTAAGCTCTTCGTGAAAGGATTAGCTAGGTTGACTTCAGTTCCAATTTTGTCAATCACAAGGTCACCTCGATTTACGAATACTCGTATAATATGGTACTTCCTGTCTATGTGTTTAGACGCCTTGTGAGATCTAGGTTCCTTAGAATTTGTCATTCGCACCCGCATTATCACAATAAATCGTGATCGCCTTAGGCAAATTCGAACAATATAAAGATCTTGGAGGAAATTCTTGAGCCAAACCGCCTCTTTCGAAGCTTACGACGAGCCACATACTCTGCTTCCATGGTTGAGTCCGCAATGCATTTACGCTTTGCACTCCTCCATGAAACGGCTCCACCTCCCAAGGTAAACACATAACCCGAGGTAGACTTCTTCTCGTCGCTGGTCGGCCACGGAAATCCGATTCGTATAACCCAAAGACACTAGATCGTCGATTGGTAAACAAGCCTATAATCTCTAATCCGTTTAAGGTACTTGAGAATATACTTGACCATGATCCCAATATTCCTTTCCGGGGTTAGGCCCGATATCTTGAGACCATGCCTACGACATATGAGATATACGCTCTTGTACAAAGCATCGCATACATGAGGCTACCGGCATAAAGCATATGGTACTTGCCTCATATTTTCTATCTCTTCAGGCGTTTTCAGCGCACTGATTCTTGGATAGAAAAATGCCATGTCTGAAAGGTACTAAACCTCTCTTGGCTTTTGCATGCTAAAACGAGCAATAATAGTGTCAATGTAGGACACTTGTGACAAGCTTAACATCCTTTTTCTGGCGATCTCGAATAACCTTGATCCTAATGATGTAAGCAGCTTCACCTAAGTCCTTCATTTGAAACTGCTCGGATAACCACGTCTTTACATCTGATAACACTTCAACATTATTGCTAATGCGAAGGATGTCATCTACGTAAAATGCAAGAAACACCACTGATCCGTTAACACAAATACGTTGTTGGTCCGGAGACGAAAAGTCGAGTGTAGAGGGGGGGGGTGAATACACACGAGCTCTGTTTCTTTTTCTCGGTGAAGGTTAGTGAAGGCGATGTTTGCAAGCGATGAACGGTGCCAAGTAAGCCTTCGATCACTGGGGTCAAAGTGAGTCGGCTTCGAGCTCTTCTGCGGCCGATGTCGGTATTACGAAACTCGGTCGGAGGCGTAGTGCGGATAAGTGTTAGGCCGGAGTCGTCTCTTTTGAAAACGCGTTTTTGTAAGTTAAATCTTTTGGCTGTGCACTTTATAAAATACGTTTTATGCAAACTTATGATTTTCAAGTCAGTTGAATGCTATGCAATAAAACAGTAAATGAACACAAGCGATTTAACATGGTTCGGATACGCAAGATCCTACGTCCACGGTCTGAACAAGGCGGGAGAACTTGTTGATTATTTACGAGCAAGCCTCGGCGGGGATCTTGTGCACTGGACAGTTCCCTCTAAGTTATAGTCCTTAGCGACTTTACAATCCAAACCTAAGTTTAGAAGGGAGGGAATATTCTCCAACTGAGAAGGAGTTCTTACAATAAGAACAATTCACTAAATGTGAACTCCTTCGGATCTAAGCTATGAATCTAGCAATGAGCTTAGTCTAGAGAAGAAAGGGATCAAAGTGCTCTAGAGAGATGAACTACAATAGGTGTTACGTGAAAACTAGTTCGTCTCTCGGATAAGCTTGAAGGTTCTAGAGCGTTGTGAGCTTGAATGATTTCCCTTGATTTCGCGTATATTCCTCTTTTTGAAATCTTCAAATCCTTCTCTATTTATAGTTGTGAGTTGTGGCATATGTCCGTTGGAGACGACGATGCCACGTGTCACAAGCGTCCAAAGAAAACGGCCACTATTCAACTTTGTTGCAGCAGGGGAGTTAATGCACTGTTCATGAGAGCGGCTTTGCGTGTAGAGTAGGTAAGCGTTGTCGGCTTCTCATTGGTCGAGGTTTGTAGTTGGTGAGTGTCGAGTTGGCCGTTCAAACTACCTCGTATGTCTTCTTTGAACATTTGAAGGGACTTTAAGTCTTTGGGTCGCTTTACGTCGGATACTGATACTCGAAAGTCTGTCTTCTTCGGGTGAGTCGTCGGCCGATAAAGTGAGCTTCGATAGTCGGTTGGTCGGCTGCGAAGGTTTCTTCGCTTGCCTTGGTTCTTCTACCGATGACCATCGGCTTGTAGAGAATGCTTCTGCGAGGTCCGGTCGGTGATGCGGGATCTTCAACCGAGTTTGATATCGGCTGGCGACGAAGAATGCAAGCGATTACACCGATGACGTGGGGTTACGAAAAGTATCTTGGCGAGAAGATCGGTTCAACAACTACCCCGTACAGGACTTAGACAAAATAATAAGCATTACATCAAGTCTAACCTATACATCGGCTAATCCTATCGACACACTAATCTCCCGATATCGGCTCGGTTTTGGGATCTTCAATTCCATAGTACTACTATGATTTCCCCAATTTCTTTTAACCACTAGAGCAGTGAGTATCAATCTACCGACTCATATCCAACAATTTCCCCCTAATTGATGATGCCAAAACCTCTATACTCTAATATCTATTAAAGATATCGTCCTATCGACAACAATTTCCCCCTTAAAGCATCGAGGAAAAGCGATAATAGTAAATGAACTTCAGCGGGTGAGAGAAAGGCAAGATCGGAGCGATGTGAGTGTGTGTCGAGATCACTTGGTGATCGGTAGTGAAAACATGACACTAAAAAGCTTAAAGACAATGAGCGATTGTCTAGCAAGCGATAGGAACTCTTATAGATAGATCGTCAAAGTACGGGTTCCTATGCTATTACACGGAATTATCAAAAACACGGAGGAGAAATCACTCTTTCGTCGTCCGAAGCTCCGAGTCTTCTTCTTGAAATCCGCCGAGCGATCAGTTGGAGGGTCCGAGCAATAAAATTTATAAATTCTTTTGCGCAAAACCCGGATTTCCTCTTGATCTTACGGTCCATGCGGATGTAACTCATGCTGATAGGCATGATTCGATTTCTTCTTCGATAGACTTTGTGATGATAATGCCTTTAGCAGATCATGGGAGGAGGATATCTTACGAATGCGGGTGCTTTCACGGGAATGTTCGGTTCTTTCATGATAGGCAGCAACCGTTCTCAGAGTTACGGAAAAACTTCATTAAAACACTCTTTGAACAGTTGATCGGTAGGAATGTCTTTCGGATAGAAGCCCCATACATACAGATTTTTAACAAACATTTCTTTGAGAGTCTCCCATTGATCATTCGGATCGGCGGTACCCATTTGTCCTCATGAGGTGCGGGAATCAACTTCATACGAGGAGTTCGATAGTAGTCCTCCTGTTCCTCGCTCCTACGGGTATCTGTTTTCTCGGATCGGCGGCGGCTTATCGAGATAGGCTTTTCATTCTTGCCGAGTCGGCCATCCTTTTCTTCTCACGGAGAGCGGCTGCTCTAGTGTCTCCTCGTCTGAGACTCAGTCCTTGCAGCGTCGCCTCCCAGGTCGCTTGATCTTCTGCTATCTGCTCAGGTGTAAGAGTAGATATGGGAATACTCTGAGCAGTAGCTTTGATTTGATCGGAAGAGCCTTAGCAAATTCTTCTTGGGCTTTCTTCTTTTGCTCTTCGACCGTATTAATGACCTTTCTCTTTCCTTTGCCCCCGACGGCTTTGCCCTTAGGCTTTTTATTTGCTTCAGTGCCTCCTCTAGGCCGACGCTCCTGGTCCGGCTTGTCTTGCGGCTCTTGGGCTATTACGAGGTCGAATGCCTCTTGCTCCGCTTTTGATTTAAACTTCGGACCGGGGAGGAAGGAGTAGTGGATTCGATAGCGATTTCCTTCCCCAGACCTCTGCGGCAATTGTTGAGACTCTTCTTCTTGGTGGCTCTTCAAGGAATTGAGTGATTTCGTCTATGTGCGCAGCTGAAGAGGAGATGGGGGTGGCTTGTAGTGGGAAATCAAGGAGAAGGACCTCGGTAGATGTACCTTTTACGAGTAGGTGGTCCCGCCTCCGGGAGCTGTTCCCCCGAATCTCTGCGGTGAGGGCTCTCGCTGGCGAGGAGGGTCCTGCCTCCTGAGCTGTCCCTCAAGGATCCGGACGTCGACCGTATCCGTATCGGGTTCATCTTTCACAATATCTTCCCCCCTTTTTGGCATCGGCAATATTTGCCGGGGGAGGTGCGGATAGCTTTTACGTCCCTGCTCCAGTTTGCACGAGAATCTTTGATGCGGGTAATCGTGTCATCAAAATCACCGACCAAGTTGCGGTAGTTTTCCCGGTCTTTCTCCCGATCGGCTCTAGATTTCTTCAATTGAGCGGTGACTCTGTCGGAGTTTCAAGCGAGCTTGATCATTTGATTACGTCATTTCTTTACGAATGGTTTTTAAGGCCTCGGCTGTTGCTTGATGGCTGTTTGAAGAGAGGTGGTTGCTATCTTGTTTCTCTCATCTATGAAGCCTTGAAGCTGTTTTCATGGCTGAGTCATTTGCTCGAGAAAGTTTTATCTTTGAGTGGCAAGCTTGCGACTCGTCTTTGTTAAATCGGCCTTTTGAGCACTTAGGGCTGCTCAACTATCTCCTTGAAATCCGGTGAGAAGCCTCTTTAGGAGTTGAGATTTCGGCGGCAAACTTACTTAGAGCTTCGTTACGAGCCTTGGTGTACTTCTCCCATTTGAAATGAACATCTTTGGCTAGGAGTCGATTTTTCTCACCTTGGCGTTTGATAGCCACGTTGACGAACGTGAGGACACGGAACCGATGGGTTGTATCGATAAGAGCTGGTTCCGAGCCTCTGCTCGAGAACGAGATCAAGCTGCTCCCCTCTTGTGCCCGGAGCGGTTGTAGCCTCACCTGATGTGACTATGGGTGGTGTTGGGCTCTTCTCTTGGGGAGTTTGTCCCTCTGTGATTCTCCCCTGATCCGCTTCCTTGGGTTTGCCATCCATCTCCTCATCTTGATCATCATTATCACCTTTATCGGAAGGTGGAGATGGGGGCGGAGGCTGTTTGATCGGAGCTCTCAAGCTCGGTAAATAGAGCATTGCGGCTCTCAAATCTTCGAAAAGACGCCACATCACTGGCTCTCCGAATCCAATCTTGGCTTGGAGCTCTTGCTCCTGCGTCGAGCTCATCCGGTGATCTTTGGGATTTGGCAAAGTCAATAAGAATGTCCCGAGTGCGAGAAACCTTAAGAGCATTTGAGCTCTTGTCCTTCTTGCTATTTCAACCCGGATCTACGTGCTCGGCAATTTACGGTATCTCTTGCTTGAATCTCATTGCAAGACCTGATCGAGTGGTGTCGGTTGTTGTCCACTCAGCGGTAGGTTCGGGTGATGGTTCCCTCTTGTCGGACTCTGTTTCCTCGGAGCTGATCACTTGGACCTTGTCCTTGATCGTCGCTCCCTCGATTCCCGATATCGAATCGAGTAGTTGCTCCTCTTGAGTAGAAGGAGGAGGCGGCTCGATAATGGTAAGTGGGTGAGCCAGCTGTGACCTCGAGCAGTCGAGTCTTAGCCAACCTCCTCTTCTTTGGCACTTGGACAGATGGGGGGGTAGAGGAGACGTCGCTCTCTTCGGTTCGGGTGGCCCTTGCCCGATTGACTTCTCTGTTCCGGCCTTTGTCATAAATTTAATACTCTTGAGATCAAAAGACTTTGAGTCCGCAAAAGCCGAACGTTTACGTACCACACTCTCTATCGGCACCGAGCATCTTGGTGCCGAATAGGAGCTTGCACTGTCTTGGTTAGCTTCCTCTCTCCGGTGGCGAAGTAGTGAACTTACGGGCTTGGGCCTTCGGTGAGTAGTATAGTAGTCGGCCCGGTTCACTTCTACTCCATCGGCTATAATCATCATCGGTTGTATCCTCGGCTTAGAAAGGCGATCATAGGATCCGGTGAGCTCGTCGAATATGAGAGACAACGTAAGCTAAACCCCTGTACTAAGGTAGCGAAAGATTTCTCGTAGCGCCGTCTTGAACACTATGTCGTTGCGTCCACGAGAACTTTTGGACGTAGTCATTTATCTCCCTTTCCTTATAACCAACGGGAGAGATACCAGTGAGGGGAGTTGAAAAGCTTGAACGAGAGCCTCGAGATATTGAAGGAGTGGGTAGCCTCCCTCCACCGATTTGGGGCAACTTCCGGTGTAAACAAACGAAGCCTCTTCTCCTCCCTGAGGCAAGCGACTTCCGGTTGTAGTAGGCCTCCACAACTTGTCTCGGCGGATGAGAACGGGGATGCCTCGACACAAGAGTTGCCCGGCCACGACGTCTCAAGGGCGCCAAATACCGGCTCCAAATATGAAAGGTCCACTCTTTGGAGAGCCATCGTCGGCTCAAAGCGAACCCGGATGGTCATGATCTCAACCATCTTCTCGGGGAGTACGTACTATCGCCATTGAAATCTGCAAAACAAATTGTTAGGACTTGAAAATAGAGTAAGTCAGTGACTATCAGCAGATATTAATACATTACCGTGAAATAGAGCTTTAAGAGATGCGAAAGCAAAGTTGTTTAAGAGATTTGGATAAGAAAACAAAGTTGCGAGATAAGCTCTTGAGAATATGAAGAATGGCGAAAAATGAGGAGTTGATGGAAGATGAAGGATTTTGTCTATTAAGTTTGATCTTCAGTTTGAATCGCACGGTTCAAATTTAATCTTTCAAAATCAAGGGGCGGCTAAGATTAAATGTTATAAAGGAATGATTACAATAGCCGCCAAAAATATAGATATACGTAATAAAGCTAATGGAGAAGACATGCATTAAATGCGCGACAGAGAGCATTAATTACGCAGGCGAGGAGTCCTGCTGACCTTTCCTCAAACCTTAAACATAATAAATGGTAAGGAATAAATGCTCCTTAACAACTGAATGTTAGCGGCCCGATGCATTAAATGCGGCATGCTTCGAACAAATTAAGTAACGATACTACGCAAACCTCTTCGACTGAACTTATCGTTGGTTACCATCATTTATCGGGAGGATGGTTGTGCGATGACCATGTTCCTCCTTGCGTGTACGGTGTGCATCTCCCAACCGAGTCATTTGTACTAAGTTTTTACGACTTTGTCGTGCGATTCCATGCGATACAAATTGTTGCTAAGTATATCATTATCGGTAGTCGGCTTCTCCCGACTTGTCTCGGTAGGATCTAGCAGACCTAGCTCAGCGATAGTTCTCCCGAACTTTGTTCTCGGCTAGTGGTTTGGTCGGTATATACGCCCTTTGCTTGTCGGTATGGATTTTCTCCATCCCGATGTCCTTCTTTTCGACATGGTCTACGATGAAGTGGTGTCGGATGTCCACGTGCTTGCATACGGTATGTAGAAGCCCGGGTTCGAGTTATAGCTATTGCACTTGGTGGAGTCACGGTAGATGGGCACTTCATCCCGAGTTATACCATAATCTCTCAATTGTTGTCGAAGCCAAAGGATGCGGGCACAGCAACTTCCTGCAGCCATGTACTCGGCTCGGTAGTGGACGTAGCTGCGAGTGTCTTTGTTTCTTTGAAAACCACGATATCGGCTTGCCGCCTAGGAACCGACATGTTCGGAAGTTGATTTTCGATCTATCACGCATCTGCATAATCGGCATCGAGAATAACACTTGTTAGTGTTAGGTTATCATCGGCGGGATACCATAACCCGGCATCGGGTGTTCCTCTTAGATATCGCAGAATCTTCTTCGGCGAGTCCAGATGACTTCGCTTGGGATTCGCTGAAATCTTGCGCATACACCTACAACATAAGTTATGTCGGGTCGGCTATTTGTTAAATAAAGTAAAGAACCCGATAATAGCTCTATAATCGGTAGAGTTAACGAAGCTCCCTCTTTGTCTAGATCGATTTTAAAGTTCGTGTTCATGGGGATCTTGGACCGGTTTCTTTGGAATCACAGCCGAATCTTTTGAGAAGATCTCGAGTGTATTTGGCTTGATTGATGAAGATTCCTTCAGGTGATTGTTTTACTTGAAATCCAAAGAAATAATTCATCTCTCCCATCATGGACATCTCGAATTTCTCCTTCATCATCTTCTCGAGCTGGCGACATATGACTTCGTTTACGCGCAGAAAATGATGTCGTCCACGTAGATTTGCACTAGTAGAATGTCATCTTCGACTTTATCCTTGAATAGGGTGCGATCTACTGTCCCCTTTTGAAAACCTTTACGAAGTAGAAAGTCGATAGGGTATCATACCAAGCCACGGGTGCTTGTTTTAACCCCATCTGAGCTTTCCTAAGTCGCGTACACTGATGTCCCCGCGAAAGCCGGGCGGTTGTTCCACGTAGACTTCTTCCTTCGATGCGCCGTTCGGAAAAGCCGACTTCACATCCATCGATATACCTTAAATCTCGATGTGTTGCATAAGCTAGGAAAAAGGCGAATGGCTTCCAATCGCGCTGGAGCAAATGTTTCATCAAAGTCAATTCCCTACGCTTTATTGTATCCTTTAGCAACTAGTCGAGCTTTATTTCGACAATGACGTTGTTTTCATCTCGCTTGTTCTTGAAGACCCACTTAGTTCCAATCACATGCGATGTACAGGTGCGCCGACAAGCTCCCCAAACTTCATTTCGACGAGCCGGTTCGACTCTTCTTGCATAGCAATGACCCGGTCCAGCATCTTTAAGTGCGTCCTCTATCGGCGAGGTTCTTACGTAGACGAGAAAACAAGAGTAAAGTGAGCTTTCTCCTTGACTTAATCTTGATCTTGTCCTTATAGTTGCTGATGGATCTCCAATGATAAGATGCGAAGAATGAGCATCGAGCCACGAACGCTGAGTCGGGCTTCTTCTTCGATACTACTTACGCACGGATCAGTAGGTGTATTAGGCATTTCGAGTAATCTTGTTTTGTGATTGTAGTAATTCGGTAAGAAGGTTAGGATCTACCGAGTTTCCGGAGTTCGGGGGCATTTAGCTCGGGAACATTAATCGTTCCCCACGAGTTTATATTCTCGGTAGAGGTCTCGGTTACCACGGGGGCTTCCTCATCGACCGAAGTTACTGTTGTTGATTACGTTCGATAGAATCAACTAGGTTAGCTATATTGCTTGTTGGTTGAGTCGAATTTCTTCATCTTCGACTCATCATCCCAACAATCTTTGGATCTTTTCGACTTTGTCATTTAGTTCGAGATCCTCTAGCTTGCTTGCGACATCCTCGGTGTTTGACTTTGTATCTTTCCTGTTCTCGGTAACAAATTCATCAAAAATAACATGAGGGCTTTCCTCCACGCAAAGAGTTCGATAGTTAAAAACTACGAAGGCTTTCTTGACTCGGGGAGTATCCTAAGAATACTCCTTGATCGATTTGCTATCAAAGACCTTCAACCTGATCTTTCCCATTGTTGTGGATAAAGCAGGGACAGTAGAAAACATGAAAATGAGAAATAGAAGGAATTCTCCCTTTCCACGGTTCGTAAGGCGTCTTCATGTGTTGTTGTGTCGGTAGTGAGCGATTACGAGTGTAACGGGCGGTGTCGGTAGCATCGGCCCAAAACTTTGAGGGTAGTCCAGAATGCTGCGAGGAGCGTTCTTGCTTTGCTTCTTTGAGTGTTTACGTTCTTACGTTCGGCAAGTCCGTTCTGGCGAGGGTGCGCGCGCTGATGTCTCGTCTTTGAATTCCCTCTTTATCGCAGTATGTCTTAACTGCGAGTTTAGAAACTCTGTTCCTCCGTACGAGCGTATCTTCTTAATCTTGATGTTCTTTTCCACACCTGAGTTTCTTGGTGAGATTAGGTAACTCGGTCGAACATCGGATTTGTTGGCGATGAAGATGACCCAGTATATCTCGAGTAGTCGTCTATGACGACGAGGGCATACTTCTTGCCTCTTATAGTCGGCTGGAGAGACGGGCCCGAATAAGTCCATGTGAAGCGGTGAAGGATTCCATCGGTGGAAGGTGACGGAATAGGTGGATTGCTACTCTTTGTTTGCTTTCCCTTCGGGCACGCTTCACAATTTACGTCTTTGATAAACGATTCGTTGGGCGAGTCCTCGGACTTTAGAGTTCTTGACAAGCTTGTTCATGGTCTTGAAGTTCGGGGTGGCTGAGTCTCTTGTGCCATAGCTCGGCTGACTTGTTACGATTTAGTACGTGCGAGCAAGCAAGCCTCGGGTTACAACGGTATTCCGGTTTGCAACATAGATGTTCTTCCTCCGCGAACACGATAACCACTGTTTTCCCTGTAGATTTGTCAACAATATCACGAAACCGGCGTCAAAGATTACTCTCGTTAAGATTATCACGAGAATTGGTGGGGCGAAAGGAGATTATGTTGAAGTCCTTCAACATATGTTACTCTTGGGGCCGTGGCGGTCCCGATGTTCGGCGTTCAGTATCCCCTTGTGTAGCCTTTGGAATTGTCACCGAATTCGATTACGGGACCATCTTCTTGTACGTAGTTGGTCGGCGAGGCTCTTACGGTAAGTCATGTGTCTCGAGCGGCCGCTGTCCACTATCCACGGGTCCTTATGCACTGCAAAACAGAGGCATTTTTAGGTACCCTTTGGTTCGATTGGGTCCTTACGGGTTAGTGGGTGATTTCGGAACCCGGATCCGTCTCGGGACCTTAGAAGTTCCGGACTTCTTCTTCGAACCTTATCGGCTTTCTTCTCCACGAGGACTTGGAGATACTGACTTTCTGCTGATAATTTTGGGTTCGGGCGCTTTCTTCTTCGAGTCTTAGCGCTTCTCCCGACCCACGGGCTCATAGTAGTACGAGCCGTGCTTGGCCGGGTGCTCATCACGGTGGCTCCTTATGCTTGATTACGCCCATCGACCTTCTTGATTCCCCCCGAATTTGATCGCGGTGTCACTGAGGGCTGGAACCTTTGGTCATTGCTTGTTGCTACTCGGGTGAGGTGTAATTATTTTTTTGTTTGTTTTTCGCCGAGGTGTGGTGTCGGCGGCTTGCACCTTTCCTCGACGAACCTATCGGCTAGGGTTCTTGAGCTTTTGGAGGTAGAAGCTTTGTGGGTATAGCCAAGGCCTTCTTTCACGGAAGTTGACCGTTGTGCTCTAAGCATGCTTTCAAGCTTCTCCTTCGCTCCTAGGTATTGTTCGGTCATCAAACCTCTCCGGACTTCGTCACTCCTACGAGTGAGTCATAGTCATTCACGCACGTCGTGAGCTTCGACCGAGCTTGGCTATTTCGGTCTCTTTCTCGGGAATTGTCCTTGGTCGGGCGAGATGCGAGTCTCTTGAAGGCGAGACTTAGTCATAAGAGATTCAATCTCTTCCTTGAGTCTCGCAACTAGATCCATTGACTCAGTAGAGACCCGATAATCGGAAGAAAGTCTACGATTCTCGGCCTTTACTGTTCAAGTTCTGGACGGTTCTGCTTGAACTCTCCTGCTCGGTGAACCAATTGTTCCTCTAGCGAGATCATCGTAGGCTTGTACCACATCTAGAGGATCATCTCGTGACCGAGCACGTGTCTTGTGTCTTTGTGTGAAGAAGAGGTAATAATGCGTTTAGAATTTACCTCGGCCTCTTCTCCGGCCATGAGACAATATTCGGTGACTCATCGGAGAGCTGTCTCTGCGACCTCAAGCTCGGCGACGAACGCGGCTTCGTCTTGAGAAGAATACATGAATGTATCCTCCTCAATTGAGTTGTCGGATATCTCTCCGGCTATATAGGCCTGCCGTCTCTCGGCAAATTTCTTTCTCTGGCTGCCGTTACGCTCTTTGAGCGGTGAGGGTTCGGGACAATCGTGCGATAGTGTCCCTCCTTCTTGCGGTTGTAGCAGGTAGATGTTCTGCTTTGCTCTTACCCGGTGAGTCTTTAGACGGATGGGCGGCAGACTCCGATTTCCCGCATTCGGTAGAAGGATTAGATTCTTCTTTCTTATGATAGTATTTCTTACGAGGAAGAATCTCGGTTGTATTTCCTCCGGCTTTCGACTCTCTCCTTTTCCCTCCGATATTTGAGAGCCATTAGTGCTAGGCTGGTCGGGGCTGAAGTCTCGGAAGACTTTGCTGCGATGTGGCCACGGCTTTGCTTGAGGAAATAGGCTTGGCTCCGTGTATTCTTGTTGTTGCCTTGAAGGCGTGGTCGGGCGTGTGTGTTTGGAGCGCTTAAGCACTTTTGGGGTAAGGCTATGCTCGAATTCCTCCGATTTTAATTACGAAAATATAACATCGGGAGTTAGAGCATTTAGATCGGAAACGACGTAAATAAGTAGCAAATGGAAGCCACTTACGTCGGGCAACGCTCTCAAGATCTTGGTGTTCATCTCCTTGTTGGTGAACGACCTCCCCGACCCATTGATGACATTGACTTGATTGGTGAATCGACACTCGGCTCGTCAATGGTTTCGATGAGCTCCATTGCAAAGGCGTCGAACCACGAAGCTCTAGCTCGAGCTTGTTTTCTTTGATACGAGGGATTCCATGGCTCGGTGCGCCAAGGCGTCCCATAGCTCTTTCACCGTTTTGCAATCTTGTACCCTTAGAGATGTGAGTCAGCGAGCGTAGTCGGTATGGCATTACGTGCAGCTCGGTCAAGGTTGTGCAACTTCTTTTCTTCGGGCGTGAAGGCGATTTGTCTTTGGGAACCTTAGCACCGGTTTGTGCTCCCACGCCTCCTCCGGCAGCAAATACTACGCGTCGATCATGGGAATGATCGGTCCCGACTCTAAGACATCGACATCTTTGTCGTGGAGTGACGTTAGGTGTGCCTCCATACGTACGCGCCATACCGTGTAGTTCTCTATTGAGAACATCGGCACCATCCTAATACACGACATATCATACATTGTAAGAGTAAGAGTATAAGGATGCTTCGAAAAGATGTTTATGCGGTGAAAACGGTTTTCGGGATCGGTTCGAGAGGACCAGTATTTGAACCGGCGATCGGTTGAACACCGAAAGCTCGATACCAATTGTTGGTCCGGGAGACGAAAAGTCGAGGTGTAGAGGGGGGGGTGAATACACACGAGCTCTGTTTCTTTTTCTCGGTGAAGGTCGGTGAAGGCGATGTTTGCAAGCCCGATGAACAATGCCAAGTAAGCCTTCGATCACTTGGGGTCAAAGTGAGTCGGCTTCGAGCTCTTCTGCGGCGATGTCGGTATTACGAAACTCGGTCGGAGGCGTAGTGCGGATAAGTGTTAGGCCCGGAGTCGTCTCTTTTGAAAACGCGTTTTTGTAAGTTAAATCTTTTGGTGTGCACTTTATAAAATACGTTTTATGCAAACTTATGATTTTCAAGTCGGTTGAATACTATGCGATAAAACGATGTAAATGAACACAAGCGATTTAACGTGGTTCGGATACGCAAGATCCTACGTCCACGGTCTGAACAAGGCGGGGAGAACTTGTTGATTATTACGAGCAAGCCTCGGCGGGGATACTGTGCGCTTGGACGGTTCCCTCTAAGTTATAGTCCTTAGCGACTTTACAATCCAAACCTAAGTTTAGAAGGGAGGGAATATTCTCCAAGCGAGAAGGAGTTCTTACAACAAGAACAATTCACTAAATGTGAACTCCTTCGGATCTAAGCTATGAATCTAGCAATGAGCTTAGTCTAGAGAAGAAAGGGATCAAAGTGCTCTAGAGAGATGAACTACAATAGGTGTTCTGTGAAAACTAGTTCGTCTTTGGATAAGCTTGAAGGTTCTAGAGCGTTGTGAGCTTGAATGATTTCCCTTGATTTCGCGTATATTCCTCTTTTTGAAATCTTCAAATCCTTCTCTATTTATAGTTGTGAGTTGTGGCATATGTCCGTTGGAGACGACGATGCCACGTGTCACAAGCGTCCAAAGAAAACGGCCACTATTCAACTTTGTTGCGGCGGGGGGAGTTAATGCACCTGTTCATGAGAGCGGCTTTCTTGTGTAGAGTAGGTAAGCGTTGTCGGCTTCTCATTGGTCGAGGTTTGTAGTTGGTGAGTGTCGAGTTGACCGTTCAAACTACCTCGTATGTCTTAGCTCGAACATTTGAAGGGACTTTAAGTCTTTGGGTCGCTTTACGTCGGATACGGTACTCGAAAGTCTGTCTTCTTGGTGAGTCGTCGGCCCGATAAAGTGAGCTTCGATAGTCGGTTGGTCGATTGCGAAGGTTTCTTTGCTTTACCTTGGTTCTTCTGCGATGACCATCGGCTTGTAGAGAATGCTTCCTGCGAGGTCCGGTCGGTGATGCGGGATCTTCAAGCGAGTTTGATATCGAGCTGGCGACGAAGAATGCAAGCGATTACACCGATGACGTGGGGTTACGAAAAGTATCTTCGAGAAGATCGGTTCAACAACTACCCCGTACGGGACTTAGACAAAATAATAAGCATTACATCAAGTCTAACCTATACATCGGCTAATCCTATCGACACACTAATCTACTGATATCAGCTCGGTTTTGGGATCTTCAATTCCATAGTACTACTATGATTTCCCCCAATTTCTTTTACCCCTAGAACAGCTGAGTATCAATCTACTGACTCATATCCAACAATTTACACACACCTCGTTAGGACAGGATACAAATCCATAGGATTTGACTACTTCGTCGAAAACGCTGGTGCCATAACCGGAAATCTTGCTTAAGTCCATGAATAGACTTCTTAAGCTTCCAAATTAGACGCTCTTTGCCCTCCTTCACATAACCATCTGGCTGTTTCATGTAGATGCCCCTACCTTTTTCAAGGTGACCGTTTAGGAATGCGGTTTTGACATACATTTGCCAGATATCTAGGTTTATGTGAGCTGATACGGCAAGGAGAATTAGAATGGACTTGATCATTGCTACAGGCGAGAAGGTGTCTTCATAATCGATACCTTCTTTCTGGGTAAAACCCTTCGCCACAAGCCTGGCCTTAAATGCCATGATCTCTTCATTCAGTGCTCTCTCTTTCTCTTGTATACTCACTTACTACCAATAGCATTGCAGTCCTCAGGTAGTTCAGTGATCTCGTATACATCCATATCAGTTATGGACTCAAATTTCGAGTCCATGGTGCATCTACATCTCCCACTGCTTCGTTGTAAGTCCAGTGATCCACGGTATCTTGTTCATCTGCCGGGAGATAATCAAACGTCTCCCCAGTGAACATACCGATCAGGTGTAAATATCACCCTCCCACTACGTCGAACAGTGTTAGGAGCTGTGTTAACAGATTATACTGTTACTCGTGGAGTACAATCTTGCACTACTGGCTGTTCAAGTGGAACTCGACCACCTTGTAATTCTTCAAGGATGATGTTGACTCGAGATTTATGGTTACTAGTGTAATCCTCTTCTAAGAACCGAGCGTTAGGGCTAACAAAGATCTTCTGTTCTTTAGGATCATAAAAGTATCCACTCTTCGTTTTCTCAGGATGCCCTATGAACAACATCACTTCTGAACGTGATTCCAATTTGTCGGCCTGCCTATTCAACACATAAGCAGGATAACCCCAAATCCTTAAGTGGTGCATACTGGGTTTGTGCCCGCTCCACAATTCGAAAGGGATCTTTTGTACCGACTTGGAAGACACACGATTCAACAAGTATGTTGCAGTCTCTAGGGCATATCCCCAAAAGAAAACTAGCAAAGTTGCATAACTCATCATCGACCGAACCATCTCTAAGAGACTTCGGTTCCTTCTCTCGACACACCATTCTGCCGAGGCGTGCCGTCTTTGTCGGTAGGATGTAATCCCACATTACGTCAAGTAGTCATTGAACTCGTTGGATAGGTATTTCCCACCACGATTAGATCGCAGTGTTTTGATTTCTTTACCTAACTTCCTCTCCACTTCGCCTTGAATTCCTTAAAGGTTTCAAAGCAATCCGACTTGTGGTGAAGAAGGTAAACATATCCATACCTCGAGTAATCGTCGGTAAATGTGACGAAGTACTCATACCCTCCGGGAGCTTGTGTAGACATAGACCCACACAAGTCGGAATGTATCAAACTTAATACTTACGTGGCTCTATAACCGCTTTGCCTTGAAAGGCCTAGTCATCATCTTTCCTTCCCAAACGAGGTTTCGCAAGTTGGAAATGGTTCAATCTTGGAGAGACTCCATCGATCCATATTCCACCAACCTCGAGTCTGTTAAGATTGATGTGACCTAGTATTAAGTGCCACGAGATAAGTTTGGTTTACCTTAGAAGACTCTTTCCTCTTCTTAGGATTTGATGATGAGGAAGCAATATTAACGGAACTACGCGGTTTACAAGTAATAGTATATAAAGATCCGTTTAATGGTCCACCCGAGATAAAATCATCGTCTTTCATGATAGAAACTTCACTATCAAAACTTGATTTATAACCATCCATGGTGCGGAGTTTTGAAACGAGAAATAATGTTTCGCCTAAACTTCGAGGCACATATTAAACATCTTTAAGTACTAAAAGCGGAACTATCAAAAGATAGATTTAAATCTCCAATGGCAATTGCGGGAACTTTCAATCCATTGCCCATTGAGACTACCACCTCGCCATTGCTCAATTACCTTTTACGCAAGAAACCTTGCAAGTTGTAACAAACATGAACAGTTGCCCCGAATCCACTACCCATTCATGGGTAGAAGAGGAAACGAGCAGTTTCGATTACAAGAGCGACTCGCGTCTCTTTCCGTTTTGCCTTGACATCCGGATTATAATTCTTCCGGTGTCCTTTCTTACCATTCTTGAAGAACCTTCCTTTCTCCTTTAACATTTGCATGTCGCCGGTAAGGACCGTCTTCTTACTCCCACCGCTCTTCTTGAAATGTCCACCCTTTCTGTTTTTTTTACGGTTTCCGCATTTCAAAGGATTCCTTGAACTACTAGGGATATTCAAGACTTGAGCACTCTTGCCCTTTTCTATAACCTCTTTGACCGCTACCAAAGATTTGAGTAACATACTCAAAGTAAACTCGTTCTTAGACATAGCGGTCCTAAAAAAGAAGTTCTTATAGAACCTTTGCGAGCATTTATTGGGAAGGTAAGATATCTCTTCCACTTTGTAAAATTATTTAAAATTGTAAACCCGTTAGGGTTTGGTTGGTGAGCTTGTTTAGGAACTCGAAATTAAAGTTTTTCGAACAGACATATACGAAAAAATATAAATTAAAAGCATGTATAAAATTAATATTTGCACATAATTCGTAATTAACAATCATTGTAACCTTTTGAAAAACCAATGATGTTAAAAACCTCGAACCGCTCTAGGAATTCCACTAGCAAGCCACGCGAGTGGACGTTTACTAGCGTAACCCTAAACCAAGCTATTTACCTAGCTCTTTAATTCCAATCCACGTCAAGGTTCTTTAGATGAATGGAATTAATAGTTCGATATTCCGGACCATGTCACTATTAAACGCGGGAAGGGACTTCGAGGGGAAGTGAATTGTACTGCGGTGACATCTAAGCATTGACCATTAATTTGATCAAAATAGAATCAAATTCTCGAAATTGACATACTTACTCGAACCATGCCGCATTCAATTTGATCTAATTAGCCATCCTATTTAATTATCATCTTCTAGAGTACTCGTGTTTACTAGGCACGCAAGCCACGCAGGTGGACGTTTACGGCTTCGCTCCCACTACTCAATAATAATTAAATATTGTTTTGGAAAACTCATCTCACAAAGCGGTAGCTCAAAAATGCAAGCAAGCCACGCAGTGGACGTTTACTCACACAATCTTACTACTTTCGTGTAGAGTCCAATTAATGGAGGTCCGATTAATTGTTTAATATCCAAATTAATGGAATCTAATTAAACATTTAATTTTAAAAATTGCTTAGTCTTTTTATTCAAAAGGTTTGTAACGAATCATGCATATCACATAATTCTTAAAGCATGCAATTTCTAAGCGCATATAATAAAACGTGCTTGCGAAAAATAAAACATGCTTTAACAATGACATAAATCCTATTTACATGCTTTTCTAAGCACAATTAATCACATAATTGCATGCTAAAGCATAATAATAAATAAACGCGCAAATAGGAAATTTAAAATCGTTATCGGGCTTTAAAACACGTAATCCCTAACTATTACATTGCCGATCAAAATACGGATCTTCGAAATCTTCAAAAATCATCGAATGCGGAAAGCTGCGTCAAAACCGCACCGAACCGTCGTCGCCACATCATCGGGGGTATGCCACGTGGCGGCCGTGGTGCATGCATGGACGCCTAACTCGGCTAGGGGCGACGTGGCACGCCACGTCGGCGCGCCACGTCATCATCTTCCTCATGAACGCCGCCGCCACCGTCTTCTTCCCGGGCCGGTTTCCGGTCGGCCGTCTACACCGGGAGGGTCGCCGGACCACGGAGAGGCCGGAACCGGCCTCCCCATGCCGAGACGCCCGAAAACGGCGTGAGTGGCGCTGCGCGCGCGCGCGCGTGCCGCCGCGCGCGCGCGCGCCGTTCCGAGCGTCTCCGCCCCTCCTACACCGTCTCCAGCCACGACCGACGTCCCCGGGGCATCGGATCCGTGAAGAACGGTCGCTGGAGCCGCCGCCGCGTCGCGTGCAGCGCGATAAATCGCGCCTCCGCCGCCGCGCGTTCGCCGCCCAAATTCGACTTTTCCGAGCCGCGATTCGATCAATTGAAAGAGGGGAAACGTAATTGGAACACTCACGACCATCGGGTAATGGATTTCGGTCGAGATTAGTTCCTCAATTTCCCGAATTTCAAACGATTCGTCGGAACGAATTCATGGTGAGCAGCGAACTTCAGATGTCGATTACGATCGCATCCGGAATCGGATGATCCCTTGCAACCTATCGACGCGAAGCTCGTAAGATGAGGATTCCATCGATTCAAGCCGATCCTCGAACCGACCTCGGACGCGCCGGGAATCTCCGCCGCAAGATGCGGCGGAACCCTAGATAAACTAGGGTTTTTCGCTGCGAAAAACTGATTTTCGTCGTCTCGTTTTTCGTGCCACTCGGACCAATTACAGTACAATTAAAATACAATCACATAGCATATTGATCCTATCAACTACTCGTGGATTTTCTCACGAGAAAAACGTTACAACGGGGTCAAAACAGTGGCTCGCAGGCCGCCCCAAACACGAAATAAGCCCGATAACGACGAAATAAAAAACTAATTAAACAAGCTCTGATACCAATTGAAGGAATAATAGGTTGGAAAACCGATACCTTCCTCCCGGTGTGTTGTCGCGGCTCCGATTGTTGCTCTGTGTTAGACCTTCGATTCGTGTCCCGGCCTTTTTCTCTCCTCACGGGTGGTCGGAGATACGAAGAAAATAAATTTATTTCTCTCTCTGTAACTCACGCCACACTCGATTTTTATGAATCAATTGTGTGAGTTTACGAGCGGAATACTAATATATATAGGCTTCAAAAACCTATATAATATTAATATATTTGTAGCCCATTAATTTAATTATAATCCGATGGGCTTCTATTAAATCGACCCATAATATAATTAATTAATTTATTGGGCTACTAATATTTATCAATTAATTGGCCCACCAATTAATTCCGAATAAATAACATTATTAAATAATGTAAAATACATTAATCCATTAATAATGAATTCGAGAGATAATAAATTACTAGGCAACTAATTGGGCCGGATCGGGGATCCAATACAAGAAATAAAGGCTGGGCCTCCAATTAATTAATTATCCATGCTCGGACCGGAGCAAAATTAATTAATTAACACGAGATTCATTCCACTAGAGAATCCGTCTTGACTTACCCCTTTATCCCAATTTGAGCAAGGGCTTGTATTTTAGACTTAATCGATCTCCGTATTTAAGATAGAAATATCCGTTAATTAATTAAGCTTACTTGTTGCTTAAATTAATTAACATCTTGTATTCTGAGTAGTACCACTCGACCTTATTAACACACTTGAACTTAATCAACCGGCCGGGTTTAGTGTGCTAATCCTTCCGAGTTCCTCGGGGGGATATTATCAACCCGTTCCCGGGATACGGCCGCAAGATACGGACAACCTGCTGAGCCACAAATGACTACTAATACCCAAGATACGTAGATTCGGTCGCTCATTGGACGTTCACCATAGTAGGTCAAAGTGATAGATAGCCAAATGCACTCAGCTGAAGTCTTACCAAGCTTAAGACTAGCTAAGTCACCGAGATCTTGGTTCTCCACTAAGGTCAGTTAGGAGAACACATCTCATTGTGATCCGTCAATACACCACCTTAAGTGTACCAGTAAAGACAAGCGACTAAGACCCGGCCACTTCTTATCTAAAGCTGCAGCTTAAACCGACAACTTCATCCTTAAGTTGTCTCGGTGTGTTAGCTTGTTTATATCTTGTCAGTTCAACCAATTTGTGTTGTCTTCTGTGATACCCGACACACCACACAAATCTAACGTTTATACAAGATAAAGGATAACATGTGCAAATATACATATTTATCAGATAGGAGAATAAAACAGTGGTAAGGACAAAAACACATTGTATACAAGCATAAAAGTGCTTCCAGTATACAAATCCCAACAGCATCCAGTGCATGAGAAGAAGGATTTGAGAGAAGAGGAAGGTCAGACAGTTTTTTTTGCTCGATTTCATCATAGCATCAACGAAAGAGGGGCAGAATCGAGTGCGAGAACTCGGCGGCGGAGAAGACGAAGGGGAGACAACAATTTTTAGATCTAGGGTTATTGTTTGGATCGATGGGTAGTGGGTAGTGAGTAGTGGGTAGTGGGTAGTGGGTAGTGGGTAGTGGGTAGGTGAGTAATAATTAAGTGTAATGGGTCTCACAATAATGTAATTGGAGTGTGTTAATTCTTTCCCCAAAAGGAATACAAGACGTTTGTGTGGGACGGCCCGATTTAGTATACAAGACGTTTCATATGGGACGGAGGGAGTATATCATATTCAATCTGTTTATAGGGACCTTATCACATCATCTAATTGTTACATTCTAATGCCAATCCAAATATATTCAACATATTTTATTTAATTTAGTCAGTGGAATTTACGTTTACAATTAGCATATGTTCATTTACAGAAACGATAAAACTCGTATTATGGACAATCAGGGCTTTCGGTTAACTTGCAATCGCGGTCAACAATTCTAAATTCAACCATCACATAATAAAACCGGCTATTTTGTTGTTAATATACGTGTTTAAAATATTTCATTTGTTTATTATAGGATGGTGTCATCCTTGTTTAAAATCTAACTAAAAACTTATATACAACTAAATGCAATTTTCAAGGGATAGATTTAGTTGCCAAGTTGCTCAATTTTATTACATAAACTACAAAACTTTCTAAATAATTGTGGAATCGAGATTACATTCAACTGCACATACCTGTCAAAATATTACTTCCTTTGTCCCAAAGATATTATTCACTATACCATTTCGGGTTGTCCAAAAAATATTGTCTATATATAAGACTTACATTCTTCAATATCTCTTGAAAATGCCACAAATACGTATTATGCTACAATCTTGGGTGTAATTGGACATGAGATGTACATGTGCAAAATACCGTCAGCTTAACATATTTTTTATCATGTTAATTTCAATAAATTATTCGTATATGATAATGTACAAATACCTTATTAAGCTGGTCCAAAAATAGGTCATCATAACAAATCTTTCTGACAACAATTTTTTTTAAAATATATATATATATATATATATATATATATATATATATATATATATATATATATTCTAATTAAGTACTTATATATAAAAGTATCCAAACGCAATAGCTTATTGATCAATTTAAGCACTTATTGATCAATTTAAGGTTCCACATCATACAACGATAGAATTATTCTTTAAGAACAAATTACATTAGAGTAAGCCCTTATTTGAAAAAACAGCTTAAATACATATATTATTTCACTCCTATTTACGATTTCAATTTCTTCTTGATTTGATATCTTATATTTTTATGATTTTGCACATAGGGCATGATCATAACACCGTGCGAAGCCGGTTAAACAATGTGTTAGTCCACTTTTATTTTTTAACAAATTAATATATATAACTTTTTTGAAAGAACCACCACTTTATACAACTTTATACATAATTTTTTTGAGGAACCCATCACTTTATACTATTTTACACAAATTTTCACACAATTAAGAATTCTCTTTAAAAACCTCACCGAAAAAAAGTGGACAATATAAATGGTATGGAGGGAGTACAAAATAATCCTTAGTCGAACCCATAGAAAGATTCGAACTTTTACTTTCCAAATAAATAACTAAGAAAAGGCCTCATCAGGAGCCTATTTATAGGTCTAAGCACTCAAAAGTCAAAATCATGACTACATCCGAAAATTACATTTCAATAATTTTACAATTAATTAGTTCGAGAATAATGGCCCAGCCAAGACTCTTACGGCTACATATTTGATAATTGTGCTCGTATTTTCTCCAGCATTAATGTGGGTCAACAATGGCGGCGGACTTTTGAGAAGGAGCTGTGGACACAGTCGGATTTTTACAGGAAAAGGGAGGCTATTTCTAGAAATGAATTTGCGCAAAAGGACAAAAAATAATGCAGTATAGTATTTCACAGGAAAGCAGGGGCAATGTGGAAAGAAAATATGTATTTCAGCGCATATGGTAACTGCTGAATTTCTGTTATTGAAGAATGTAAATCTTATATATAGATAATAGATAGTATTATAATAGTAGTAATTAAAGAAACAATAAAGCTGTGAAAATTACAACAGCCTGAATAAGGCCAAAATTGAGAATAGACAGAGTTAGTGGTCTGCATCAAACAGGGAGAGCAAATAGAGGCGAAACGGCATACGGTAGTAGATACTTCCATATCCCACGTGACATCAAGATTGCAACAATTGAACACATTTCTGCTACCAAACAAAATATATTTTCCCGTCTCAGTATATATAAAAATAATTAACATTTCATTTCACATTTCAATTAGAGTTGAGTTCCCATTATTGACACCACCATCACTAATCAATTAGTATTATTAAAAGAGATGCACGTTGAAATGTTCACAAGCTGCCGATTTTTATTAGAGAAAAAAAATAATAATTAATGTCATTAAATTCCATTCACGTCACACAACAAAAAGTCGTATGCCAAGAAAGTTTGTGCTTATCGGTAAATTAAAAGATTTTGGATTTAAGAAACTACATACACCATATAAAATGATTGTAGGTTTATTGAAATCCAACTTCAGAATCATTTCTAGAATATTGTCATTTCTTAAATCTCCAATCTTTTATGAATGTTGTACAAAATTTGATTTTTCTTAGAATAGATGTCTCGAACTTGAATTCAATTTATAACTACAAAAAAGATGCTTCTAGTAGTAAAATCATTAATTCATTGAAAATAACATGAGAATGTAACTCGAAAGATGTTTTGTCCAGTGATACTAAAATGTATATTTTTCAAAATTAATAAAAAAAGTATTCAAACTTGTAGTACCTAAGAATCCTTGATTCTCAAAGGAACGCGACACAACCAAACTCATACCCACTAAACGACAAAAGTTCAAGTTCAAAGGGAACTAGTTCAGGACGCTGCTTGAATTTTGTGCCCATATGCAGATGCCTCCAAATTTGAACCCCACCAATATTAATATTATTATTACTTCCTCTAACCCTTATCTATGATTCACTTTTTTAATGCAAACATCCCAATATAAATAATTTATTCTAAAAAATAAAGATTATGCAGGATCTCTCTCAAGTCTATATGAAAAAAATAGAGATTTCAACATACCCCTTCATATGTAGGCCATCATCGGCTCTATAAAATAGTCACTAAGACCGATTTATGTCCACTCAACCATCATCGATTTAGGCTTCCTCTAATACCATACATATTAAATGAGCCTCTTACACTCAAAAAGTCTTATAAGGTGAAGAGTTATCCAAGTTTTATATATGAGCAAGAGTCTATCCCAAGTCGTTGTGGAATAAGTGGAGACTTCAACAAACAATTTATAGCACATAACACAACCAGGGGCGGATCCAGGATTACGAGAGGGGGGGGGGGAAACTAAAAAATTCGATAAAGAAGAGGGTGAAGTGTACATTCGGGGGGAGGGGGGGATCCATGTATAAAATCGCGTTTCGACACGAGTTCGGGGGGTCGCTGCCCCCGAGTGCCCCATTGGATCCGCCACTGAAGACAACTTTCTTAATTTTCGAGTTGAAAGAAACAAATCACAAATAGCGAGACTGGTGGAGTGTTGAATAAAAGCAAATTGATTTATATGGTCCCAAAATGTTTAATTTTTTATCATAGTAATCCCCAATTTGAGTTTATTGGCCAAATTAATCCCAAAAAGAATTAGATTTTGTTCAAATTGATCCCCGAAAATTTAATTCCAAAATTATCTTTATTACTACATTTTAATATTTTTTTAAAATATAACGTACACTGTATTGTTTCAAAAATAAATTGATGGAAGCACTAATTTAATCAAAATTTCTTTAGCGATTAAGTTGGAGGAGAAATTCAAACTGAGGAACAATTTGAGTGAATATCAAATATCAGACCAATTTGAGTAAAATAAATCGAGCGTAACGCAACATATAATATTACCGCAGTTACAAATCTGGGACGAAACAAACACACACACACAGAGACAGTATGCGAAATAAATCCACAACGGCGAAGATGATCTCTCTCCACCATACTCACAATCCCAAGCCAAATCAATGCACTTCGACGGTGGTGCAGACCTCGCACGCCCCCCTCCCCCTAATCTGGTCGATACTGCGTCGTTTCGACCAGCCGCAGGTGTACAAGCAGCTCGTGAAGCGGTGCACGATGCTGGCCGGGAGCGGCGGCGTGGGGAGCGTGAGGGAGGTGGCGCTGGTCTCCGGAATGCCGGGAAAGTTAAGCAAAGAGAGGCTGGACCGGCTCGACGAGGAGAATCACGTGATGATTTACACGGTGATTGAGGGGGACCAGCGGCTGGAGAATTACGAGTCGACGGTCACGGTGCATGAGGAGGAGGGCGGCGGCGGGACGGTGGTGATCGAGTCGTACGTGGTGGATGTGCCGGAGGGGAATAGCGAGGAGGAGACGAGGGTTTTTGCCGATACGGTGCTGGGGTGCCATCTGCGTTTTTTGGTTCGTCTTAGTGAGAAGTTAGTGTAATTAATTAATCAGTGTAAAGAATTTTGTCCTGGAAAATAAATTGCTTGAATTAAAATTAGGTAAGCAGTATATTAATTAGATTTTAATTTTAATTAGTGAGAATTTGAGTAATAGAGTAGGGTATTGTCGGTCGTCGACATCGTCATCACCGCCTTTTGGGCGGGTATCGTTGCGACAATCAGCATTCATCGTTATCATGCCAAGTCAGCGCAGCAGGAAAACTTTTCAAGAAAGAGAGAAAACGAAAAGAGAACGAAAAAGCGAATGCGGTGAGTTCGAAGCTCTTAAAAAATAAAAATAAAATATATTTCACTGCTGGTTTATAACTATAAGCGTCTAAATGTTTATGATTTATTTAAAAAATTAGGAAGTAGATGATTTCCTCCCCTTAAAATATTACTCTGTCATACTTCAGTTGCATTTAAAGCTTTCATTTGTTTTCTTTGAGTTCTAATAAAAATAAAAGAAAAATAAAGAATGAAGATATAAAATTAATTAGAAAGTCCAATAATATATACTCCATCCGTCTCATATGAAACGTCTGGTTTCTTTTCGGCACGATAATTTATGCGGTTGACTTTTGTGTGTTAGGAGAGAGTGTTGTGAATGGGGCCCACAAAAAGTAACTTTTTGTGAGATTTATTTCCTTTTTAGGAAAAAAGATATTTGTGTGGGGACAACAGAAATAGAATACAAGACGTTTCGTATGTGGGACGGAGGGAGTACTACAAAACAGCGGTATTTTTTTTTTTTAAATTTAACGGTATGAATGGAGTAGTTGACAAGTTAAAAATCTTTAAATATACATAAGGTGTCAATTCCATTTAATTATAAAAATATAAAAGTGAATTATTCATTTTTCGAAACGGTTAAATGATTAAAACACAAATGTTAAATGTTTAAAGAGGGGAACCCAAAGTAATTACATACAAAGCGTCCTTGCTAAACTTTCTACTGTTGTACACGTAAGCGAGTTTAAGTAAAAAACTTCTGAACTATTCACATTTTAAATAAGATTATTAACTAAATCATTTGCTCATATACAAAAATGCTGTATGCGATGCCTCGGTAATGTCTTAGGACTTCGAAATTTGATGGTTTGAAAAATTATTTTTCGCCTTCATTTCAAAAAGCAGTCCTAAATATAGTAGAGAAACTTATCCACCCAGGGGCCCAACTCATCTTATCCAGGGCCTCAAATTATTCAGCCCAATATGAGCCCGAACAGTCAACTCGGCAGCCTAAAATGTAAACGGACCTGGTGAATAAAGACCAACTCTTGATAATAATAATAACAATAATAATAGTATTATTATTATTATTATAAATGAATTTTAACAATAATTTTTGAAAATATTATGTTAATTTTCCCGTATTAAAATAGAAAGGTATCTTGGAATTTAACAATAGATGTAATTTATTGTTAAAATTCTGCTACATTTGTTCTATTCCTTAAATGTTTAAAATGCATCTCTATAACTTTAAAAAAATACTAAAATATCATCAATATAAACTATAATGAACTCACTATAAGGGGTGAAAATATCATTCATAATTTTCTGAAATTCAGAAGGTGCGTTTTTTAGTCCAAATTACATAACACTCCATTCGAATTGTCCTATTGAGACATTGAAAGAAGTTTTATATCTATCAGATTTATCAATTTGAATTTGCCAGTATCCTGATTTCAAATCAAAATTTGAAAATATAGCAGAATCATATAATATGTCTAATAACTCTTTTTTTTTAAATTTGGAATAGGATATCTAATCCATTTTAAGACTTTATTAAGGGGTTTATAGTTAATTACTAATCTAGTTACTCCTCTCTCTTGTTCACTATATTTATTAACATAGAAATCTGTACAAGACCAATGAGATTTTGAAGGATTTTATTAATCATTTCTGTAATAAAGATTCAATTTCTTTTTTGCATAATTCTAAATATTCAGAATTCACCTGACAAGGTCTAGCTTTTGTTGGAATTCTTTTTTCATCAAAATCTTGCTCATAAGGAAGATAAACAATATGCTTTTTTCTTTCCCAAAAAGCATTAGGATGTTCATTACAAATTTATACGAGGACTGTTTTTAATCAATTCAATTTAATCTTTTAATTTAGGATTTTGAAGTTTTTCTTCAATAGTAATAAAATTCAATTCTTGCTTCAAATAATATAATTGCTTTTCTTTTGGAGAAATATTATCATAAATCTCATGTAGAACTTTAGCGAAAGGTTCATAAATGAATTTAAGGAAAGTAAATCAACTTCAAAATATATAATATGTGATACACTTTTTTTAACCTTTGCAGCACTTTCAATCCCTTGATCTTTCCTAACATCATTATTCCGCATAGAGAATAGAATCATTAGCGATTGTAACACAAGTGCCTACAAAATAAATAATAACTTATATAATTGTACATGTCTTTCATTATCGAGTGTGTTGATATTGGTGAGATACCAAGGCTCGAAATTGGGCATAAAGTCTTTTAAGAAATCTTCTTTTTTTCGGTAAGATTTCTCAATTTCTTCAACCCTTTTAAGCACATATATACTACCCCAGAAACCATCTTCTTCGGAGTCTAGAGCCATGTTTCCTTTCAGTTCACTAGTTTCTTGGCTTTCGGCTCCAATTATTTTTTTTATAGCAGAAATAGTCCTTTTAAAGGCTGGAGCTGGAGCTGCACGCACATCTACACTTGAATTCTCAATCACTTCGAATAGTTCTACCATGTGCTTACCCACAATGTTTGCCTTATCTAAGATTCTACCTAATTTTTCAGCAACAACATGTATGTTTTCTAATCCACCTACAATACTCTTCTCACACGGTATGTGTTGGTCCCGAGATAAACGTTCAGGTGTAGAGGGGGGGGGTTGAATACACCTGAAAACTTTCTCAACTTAAAACGCGAACAATCCTTTTCAGGAAGATTATCGCATCGAACGAGTTCAAGAGACCGATAAGATGTTCTGAATCGCGTGGCAGAGTGGACTGACTTCACGGAGGCTTGCTAGCTAACTTAGGTCGAATTCAGTACCATTCAGTAGAAGTTCAGTAGAGTGTGGAAATGTGTAGGCCCAATTCAGTTGAGTTAGAAAACATTTTTAGGAAAAGCTCTTTTGAGTATATTAGTGCAATCTATTAAGCTTTCTTTGAAACACACGATTGAATGATTTTAAAAGATATTTTTAGTATGAACGATAATCAATACAACAAGTAAAGATAAAACACGCGAGAACACAAGCGATTTTAAAGTGGTTCGGATCCAACAATCCTACGTCCACCTGTCCCGAAACGATCGGGAGGCTATTTTATTATACCGAGTTAGTCTCGGTCGGTTTGTGCACTAGACAAACACTTGGTCTTGAGATTTATTCGAGCAAGTCTCGGTTTACAAGGTATCAAGCGAAGTGTTGACAAACTCTCCAACTAAGAAGGAGTTCTTTACAATAAAGAACGGTTCAAGGATGAACTCCTTCGATCTAAGCTATAGATATGGTCCGTTGAGCTTAGGTTAGAGGGAAGGGAACGAGAAAGTGGCTTCTAGAGCGACGAACGGTAAAGTATAAACTACGGGTTCGTATTCGGCCGCTTGGATACTAGAGGCTTAGAGTCCGATTCGGCTCGGTTCCCTTTGAGCAAGTATGTCGCCTTTCGCTTAGAATAGTCCTTTGAAGATCTTGCGAGAAACCTTTAAGTCGATTCCGAGTTGCTCGTATTTTCTTGTGTGTTCTTTATTTCTAGGTGTGCTTCGATTTGAATTCTTCCCTCTATTTATAGATGAGAGGCATGGAAAGATCCGTTGGAGACGATGATCCATGTGTCTCTCTCTTTTGGGTAGCTAACGGCTCTTTCAAAGTATAGTGGCAGAGTCCTTTCCCTCCATTTCCGGAAAAGTGTTGACTTGCCGCTTTAATCGAAAGTAGACAATTGTTGCTCGTCATTGGTCGAGGCTGAAGAAAGTAGGTGAGATAAACAGACTTCAAGACAGATCTGAAGCTGACTTCTCTATACCTCGTATGACTCTACTGATTTGACTTATAAGATTACTAACAGTCAGGAGACTGTCTGGCCGTTGCTGAGTCTGATCTATGTTCAGTAGCATACTCCTGCTGAATCTAGCTCTACTGAAGATCAACTCTGAGTTCAGTGAACTACTCCTGCTGAGTTCAGTTCCGCTGACTCTTTTCAGTATGCTGCTCTTGCTGAGTCCAGCACTATTGAGTCTTCTTCTCATGGTACTGAGGCTGACAGTCTACTGAAGAATCAACAGACAAAATTGAACACCTGAACCATGTAGGAAGGATGTCTATTGAGTCTGAAACTCTCATAGACAGATACAAAACAAATACAACTCAATGGTTCATCAATCAAAGTAGGGTTTTGAGATCATTCAAATCTACCGAGCACTAGGCTACTCGAATCATCTCCCAACAAGTATGTCTATTGGATCTAAGCGAGATATCCACCACCAAACCCTCCCCCTTTTATCTCCAATTTCGTCTCCTCTTAAGATCCGCACCTTCCCAATTAATCAATATTGGGAATCCCCTAGGTCTAGACTCATTGAACACCTTTACTCGATCAGAGTATACGAGCTACCAAAACAAATTAATTACAGTGTTAATTAACTATTAAAATAAACAAACAATTATCTGAATAAATAGTAATATACTTACATCAAAAAGAGTCTTTGGTCCAACAAATGGCTTGTCGCTTCCCATTTGAGTCTATTTTTCACTAGACTACGAATTAGATATTCTACCCAGTTCCAGTCTTTAACCAAAGACAAATCCTTCAAACAACCAATAATGGATGGGAATATATATCCATTATGTGTATTTTCTATCAGACAAGCCTCTACTAATATTAGAAAGTGGCTCCTAAATCACGTCCCTCCCTAAGTTTGTTCCAGCATCACCTCCATCAACTTTGCTGGTAAAATGTTCTTATTCCCACCAAAGAAACCCCTCCACTCTTCTAACATCCCATCTGTTTCTTTTTTGGGTAGTTTTACAATTGGATTTCTACCCCTTGGAAAACCAAATATCCTAATCACATCGTCATTTGAAATGTGAAGTAGTTCATTTTCTAATAATCTTAACCCACATTTTCGTGCATCAAACCTTGTTAGTAGCCGGTGTGCCATCTTAAGAGGGATTTCAGTTATTTTCAGCTCCAATAAAAATCCAAAACCTAGTTGTACTACTGCCCTTCGTTGGTTCAGATTCATTTGTTTGACTGATCTGCACAATCAAGCTGGGCTTGCCCTGCAAATTAGGTACGGATATTCCTGTTCTACATAGATAACCCCCCCCCCCCCCCAGATGTTGTTGGATCTTTATACTTTGCAGCAATTTTTAATTCTACCCCTGCTCTAATAGCTGCTGCATTTTTCCTTGTAACAGTTGGGGTCTTTTGTATGACTGTCATATCTATTTCTAAACACATATTTTATTCATGTAAGTCTATTAGTACTAACTTCATGTATTTAGTTATAAAACATACCCAGAGCATGCATAATAACTACACCAAGATTTATCATGCTATAATATTCATCTCAACAAATATCATAATGCAGAAACTATAAATTTACAGTGCAAGAACATATTAAGCAAAGTGCATAAAACTAAAACATCTCAAGGAGAAGTGCATAAACCTATACCAGACCAACATGCTAAAGTTCTGACATAATATATACAGAATCACATTCTAAAAATTATGCTAAAATCTAATTTAAAAATATGTGATTTTTAGCATGCCAAAATTTTGTACTAAAAAAATATACCCTGTATAGGTGAATTCAAGTGGAAAGTGCATAATCCAGTTAATCAAAGTGCATTTGCAAAATATAAGAGTGTGCATAAAAGGTATGTAATGCAGATTATCATGTTCCAATTGATAACTTATGTCTATAAAACAATATTTACTTAGTAGACTATCTATCAAATAAGACAATAATCTACTTTTATATGAAGTATGTAAGTTGAGACCTTTTTTAGACAAAGATCTAACACTAAAACCAAAGTCCATTTAACCAATTCAAAAGGCAGTAATCTGAACAAATATAGCAAGACAAATATATTATTCAATAAGTGCATATAACCAAACTAAGTGCATACATTTATAAGTACAAGTGCATATATATTGTAATAAATGAACAATTGTCATATTTAGATTATACCCCTAACTTTTATGTTATTTGAATTCATGTTATTGTTAATTTTCATTATATTTTCCTGAATTTATAATTTAGTATTCACAATTTAAAGTGAATGAAACAGAAAGTAAAAGTGCAACAAGATATGCAGCATAATCCAGTGATTCAAAGTGCATATATGTAATACAAGAATGTGCATAAAAAATCTGGACAAATGTATTATTCAACAAGTGCATATATTATTTTTGAACCACTACTTAAATATAAGTTAAGTACAAAGAACCAAAGACAAATTTGAATGGTTATGGTTCAATGCACTTTAAATTGTGAAAAGCATTCAGCCCTAATCCCAGCTGTGCATAGAAAATTACATTAAAAGTGCATTCTATTTACTTTGAAAGTGCATAAAAAATTAACAAAAATTTGTACATGATAGCTACTACTTACCAGTTCAAAGTACTTCAACTAGCATTGGTAACTCTCCAAATTTATCAATGATAATCCCTGACAAATACCATAATCGTTAGTTAATAAAAGTGCAAAAGCAAAAAAGTTAGATGTGCATCCATATTGATGTTCACATCATTCAACCTCTTTAATTTCTTTAGATGAAAGTAATTCAACTCTCAACAATAACCAGATGTACAAATACACAACAATTCTAGACCCCCAAGCCATGGAAGATGCAATTATAATTTTCCACTAGTAGAAACAAATATATCAAACTGATCTAACAAAGCAGTTATGAAATGTCAAACAATAAATAACATCATCAGTGATACATTATAAGCCAAATAAATACAATATCTTTATAGAACTTGGAAAGTGAATATTCCGGAAATTAAAAGTGCGACCACATCACTAGAAAAGTGCATAGACACATATAGATTTAAAGTGCAACAGTTTCAATAATTCTACATGAAGTCCACATTTTATTTTAATAATATATGATTTCTGCTCTAACAACACAAAATTTAATTTTCCATTAATTTCAAAATCTCAATCAAGTACAGAATTAAAGTGCATACAAATAAACACGAAAGAGCATCCATTTAAGCATGAAAGTGCATGTGTAATTCATAGATTTCGGTGCAAAGAATAACATCCCATTTTATATACACATTTTATAGAATTTCATACAAATTTCCCAGTTAAAGCAAACAAATAAAACTGAAACACAATTCTCCTATACAAATATATAGAATCCCCAATGTGCATAGAAATTTTCTATAAAAGTGCAACAATTTTCTCAAGAAAGTGCATAAACACTATTAACTAATATGCATGCATAATAGTTGATGCTTACTATTTGAAAGTAGTTAATTGAAACTGTCACTCTCCAAACGTAAACCACGAAAGTATATCTTCAAGAAAAAAAAATCTGTTCTATTTGTAGTTATAATAAAAACGAAAGTGTGCTGAATAATATCCTCATTATAACATTTTCAGCAACAAGATAGATTAACAGTGCATAACACATTAAAAAAAAGTGCATAACCCATATTTAAAAAAAGTGCATAAGAAAATCATGCACAATTCATAGGTACTAGTCCAATTCTTGTCAATTAGTTGATAGGCACAGAACAAATAGGAGTTATGTTACTAAGGCGAAACCCAAACTTAAAATGACCTATATTTAAACAAATACCATCTTTACAATTATCATACACAACTTTTAGTACGAAGATAAAACTCAGCCCCAATATACACCTAACAAACTCCAGACCAAGAAAGTGCATAAGCTATAAGTTGAAAGTGCAGCAATATATTCAGGAAAGTGCATAAAAAAACATTTACAATTCATGTATTTTATTGACTGCATACATGTCAAAGTGCATACACTTATATATAAAAGTGAATACAGATCAATGTAAAAGTGAATATACTCATAATACTTAAAAGCATTCAGCCCTAATCCCAACTGTGCATAGAAAATATCATTTTTACATGATAGTTACTCCAGTTCAATAAAAAAATTAACAAAATTTTGTACACAAAATTTAATTTACCATTAATTTCAAGATCCCAAACAAGTACAGAATTAAAGTGCATACAGATAAACACGAAAGAACATCCATTTAAGCATGGAAGTGCATGTGCACACATTCAATAAAATATTAACAAACTAACAAATTAGGGCTTATGAATACCGCATACTGAAATTAAACCTCATATTCAATTTCAGAGTTAAGGTTCGGTGACAAATTGGGGTTCAGAGACAGAATAATCGAAATAGGACATTCGAGTTAGGGTTTTTTTACCGTTACTTTTACACTGAGATGTAGATACCTTCAAACAACGAGAATCGTGGCTTCTATGGAACAATTATTTCCAAATGACGCTAGCTAAGCCTCCGATCTATAAATCGTCGACGGCTAGGTTACAGTATATTTCGCGCTGTAAACGAAGTGATGAAATAAAATTAAACAAGTAAGGCTTCGCGATTTACCTGTCATCGTTTGTGAGGTTCATTTTCTCCATACACGAATGCGCAGGCTAAGTTGGTGGAGTAGTCTGGAGGAATCGATTTATCAGAAAATCAGAGGAGATACACCGCGGTGGAAGGTAGTGGAAGCACCGGAGAAGAAGGACCGCGGCGAAGGGAAGAGAAGCGCCGGCGGAGATGTAGCGCCGCGAAGGGGAAGGGGAAGGGGAAGGGTCCGAGAATTCTGCAAATCGTGTTTAGGAAGGGAGCCTAGGTTTTGAATTTTTTGACCTCGATTTAATTAATTACGTAGAAAGGGGAAGGGGATAGGATAGTTTAATTCTGAAAAAATATTACCAATTTTCCCATATTATTAAAACTTTAGCTTATTGATTTATTATCAAATGTTATTTAACTTTTAATCTGAACCTTTGATCTTAGTAAATGAAAGTTAGTAAATTGTTCCTAATTCCTTCAATAAGGGTGTGTTCCTTATTGAACCATCACACACACACATATATATATATATATATATATATATATATATATATATATATAATGTGGAATAGAAGTGTGTGAGGTGCGCCGCCGCCATGTTTCCTCAACAAGAAAATTAATCTGTTGATTGATGATATTAATATATAGTCAACAATTGCAGACAATAAAGTCACATCTACTGTTTTACCAACGCAGAATAGCTGATAATAATAAAGAAAATTATCTTTGTTTTATAAATTTAAATAATGTTCATTCCGTCCTATTAGTTAGAACTCATTTTTCAATCATAATAAAAATGGCTCATTTTAAGAAAAAAAAAAAAGAATATGTTAAACAAATTTAACTATAAAAAAATAATTAAAAAAATCAAATAATCCATATCACATATTTTACCTCTATCACCGAAATGAAAGTGAGAGAGTGGGAAGGAGAGAGAGTGAGTGTCAGAATACCAAGATGGAGAGAAGAACCAAAAATAATGGCGAAAAATAAAGGCGGTTGGTTTTTTATAACTGTAAACCAACGGTATGTCCGTGACACACTGTCTCCCCTCCCTACGAAGGGCAAATTTGCAAATATAAATAGTAAGAAAAAATGACGAAAATTTTCGATTGACCCCTCCACTTTTTTGGAATTTACAGCCCCACCACATACATCGACATGCATTTCAGTCATTCAGCAGCTAGTCCTGCCCACTAAATACTCATTATAATCTTAACAGCATGAGCGAGCACACCCTCTTTATCAGTTTCGCATTTTTCCTCCTTTTATATTTCCACCATTCGTGGGAAGAAACTCCAAATTCTAGAAACCCGCGCTCTTCTTATTTCAGAGGTACCCCAATAAATGTCTAAAAGTTTGATCTTTTATGTTTTCTTGGATTGTTTTGATTATTTTTGTTGAAAACAAGCTGATATTACAACCAAAACAGTAAGTCGGAAAATCAAAAAACAAAAATAGAAACCGTCGAGTCGATGATAGGCCTCTTTCCGCAAGAAGAAATACACCCCAGTAGTGCTCTCGATTTCAAGCGTATCGTCCTCAAAGATAAAACGACGAACGTCTCGAAGTATGCAGCACCGCAGAACTACAAGCTCCGACGAACTGGACTTCCGGCGAGGACTGGAGCTGGACAACTTAAGACACTAGAGATGCAAAGCAGAGCAAGAAAACTTTTTGTTGTGTAGAAATGTCATGCAAACTTGCCTATGTATAGGCTGTTCCACCCAAGTGAAAGGTGTTGGAGCATTAATTTCGTCAGGTAGTGGGATAGTGGAAGGAAAGTGGAGAGATGGAGATCTCTACAGCCTCATTCCAGAGACTTCCATGCAGACAGGCTTGGGTAGGAGCAATACACTACGAGTTGGGTTAGTCCACAAGTACGAGCTGAGCCAATCCACAAGTAGCCCACCAAGCCCAAGTGTCAAAGCCCAACTGTTTAAGGCCCAACGGACAAGCCCATAGACCGGAACCGAAACCGAAACCGAATCGGAGCCGGAGCCAGAGCTGGGGTCGGGGCTGGGCGCGGGCGTGGGCGCAGTGCAGTGCGCCGTGCCGTGTGTGAGGCGGTCGGCGAAAAGGCTCGTGCGCATGGGCATGTGTAGCCCAAGCCCACCACATGTCACTTTGTTATTTCCTACAAGGTGGTAGATACTTAAATACCACAACAAACTCTACACATTAATCAATGTGTGACATTGATTAATATAATAAATCTCCAAAACCCGAATAAGGTAAGTTTCTCCACTTTAGGTTACGTATTAGTTTTGTCCCTCAAACTTCGAGCCACTATTTCTCACTCACCGAAAATTAGGATCGAGAAATTAAGTACACTACAATTATCTATTCGAAACGTAGATCAACGCTATATATCTTAATTAGTAAATCGAATATGTATTGAGGCTCGAAACGGCGATCAAACGGACTGAATTTCGCCCATGTCAAAGTAATATTAAATGCTCACTTAACTTCCATAATACAATATATATATATATATATATATATAAATATATTTTATATTGATTTTCCAACAATCTCCCACATGAGTGGAAATAGCCAAATACATGCATGCAGACACACAACTCTATCCTCAAGAGACAATAAAACATTAGGGTATGTGGCTTGTGACCTTGAACCTTCCTTAGTCAGTGCTATCGAGCATACCTGCGGACTAGTGGACATGTGGCCTTGAACTATTCCTTCATGGTGTATACTTAGAAAATAGCACTAACGTTGTAAAGTCTCAAACTCGTCCGTTCTCATATTTTTGTCCTTTACAGACTATGGACAACCTCTTTGGATTCATAAGTGTTACATAGACACGACCCTCACTTCTCACTTATATATGTGATTCTTACTCGAGTATCTTTCCATACTCCACCTTCTCAAGGCATCCAAGAATTATTAAAAGTCAAAGACTTAACCTCACCACTTTACAGGTCACCAACACTCTCGAGCTCTTTTAGGGAATAGAATGATTGAGTGTGGTATCAACAGACTCATATAGCTTAGTTTTCCCACTGAACCAAGTTCATGGGATCTCCAATTTTCAAGGTTGAGTATCTACAATAATCGTCTTTAAATTGTGGATTTAACTCTCATTCCCTCTACGAGCTTATACATTTGATCTCGATGCAAACTCTTAGTAAGCGGATCCGTTAAGTTATCTATAGACTTGACATAGTCCAGAGAGATAACCCCACTCATGATCAAATGTCTTACGGTATTATGTCGACGATGAATATGTCTCGACCTACCATTATACAACCCACTCTTGACCCTACCAATAGCCCCTTGGCTATCACAGTGAATCATCACAGGTGGCACGGGTTTCGTCCAACATGGAATATTTTCAAGAAAATTACGGAGCCATTCGGCCTCCTCACCGGTCTTATCCAAAGCAATAAATTCAGATTTCATGGTGGATCGGGCTATACACATCTGTTTCGTGGATCTCCACGACACAACTCCTCCCCCTATAGTGAACACATAACCACTAGTAGACAACGAGTCTTTAGTGTAGGATATCCAATTCACATCACAGTACCCTTCAAGTACCGGGGGATGTCTAGAGTAGTGCAACCCAAAGTTAAGAGTGTATTTCAAGTACCTTAGAACTCTCACAAGAGATTTCCAATGCTCTCTACTCGGATTACTAGTACAACGACTCAGTTTTTTCACCGAACAAGCTAGATCTGGCCTCGTACAATTTGTGATGTACATAAGACAACCAATGACTCTAGCATAATCCTCTTGAGCAACAAGATCACCCCTATTCTCACTCAAGTGAACATTAACTTCGAGAGGAGTCTTTGTCGACGCACTATCAAAAGCATTAAATCTCTTAAGTACTTTCTCAATGTAATGATATTGAGACAAAACAATCCCATTTGGAGTTCTTTAGATCTTCACTCCAACAATAACATCAGCAACTCTCATATCTTTTATATCGAAAGTTCTCTTAAGCATACGCTTGGTGTCATTTATGACTTGAATGTTTTGTTCCATAATCAACATGTCATCTACATAAAGACAAACAATTACAAACCCATTCTTTGTATTCTTTATGTAAACACACTTGTCACATTCATTTATCTTAAAACCATTCGACAACATGTCTTTCCTTTCGCTTGTGCTTCAAATAGCTCTTGAAGTCCTTCCCGACTCGAGGAAGCTTCTTTATTACGGTTGCCACAGTGAAAGCATCTGGCAAAATTATTCCTTCGGCGTGGACGTCATGGACAATGAGTTGAAACTCTTACAGTTGCTCTATGACCGGCCGAGAGTCCACCATTTTGTAGTCCAAAAACTTGGCCACTACAAACTTCTTGGTACCTGCATCATCAGTACAATATTTCTTTTCAAGTGCCTCCCAAATTTCCTTGGAGGTCTTTACATTCGAGTACACGCTATACAAGTTATCCTCTAGTCCACTTAATAAGAAATTTTTACAATAATAATCAGAGGTAAGCCAATTCTCATAAGCAATGCGGACTTCAGGATTCGGCTCAGATTCACTTGGAGGTGCAGGTACGTTCTCCCTCAAAATGGTAGTGAACCCTAATGTTGACAAGTAGAACAACATATTTTGTTGTCACCTTTTGAAGTCGGTACCTCCAAACTTTAGTGGTTTCTCGGCTGCAGGAAACACTCTAGACGAGTGTAGCGGTGTCGTCATCGTCGTGGTCGAGCCCCCCACCATACCAAGGTGGCTTACATTCCCGAAAGAGACATTAGTCTGCAAAGCAGAAGACATAGCAAGGAAGTTATATGCCGAGTTAGTGGCATTGGCACGGTTAAGTGCGATTGGGGCGTCAATAGCGGCTGACATGACGGCAAGTGTTGGATTTGAAAAAGTCAAAGTTGGAGTCGGAACAGACATCGGTCGGACGACATTTCTGGATGAGGCAATGATGTTGGAAACATCGGCGGTGGTGGCGGGGACAACAACAGTGGTGGCGGCGGTAGCAGCCGTGGCATTGTTCTTTGTGGCGGCAAAAGCAGCGGCGGCGACAGCGGCGGAGATGGCAGCAGATGATGAAGACATGTTGCAGTTTTATTCATTTTCCGGTTAACTCCAAGCAGCTTAGGTAAGGTAAAAGTATTTCGTCTTGCAATTGTTGAATACAAGCTGCTATTACAACCAAAACAGTAAGTCGAAAAATCAAAAAACAAAAATAGAAACCGTCGAGTCGAGGATAGGCCTCTTTCCGCAAGACAAAATACGCCCCGGTAGTGCTCTCGGTTTCCGGCGTATCATCCCCAAAGATAAAACGACGAACGTCTCGAAGTATGTAGCACTGCAGAACTACGAACTCCGACGAACTGGACTTCCGGCGAGGACTGGAGCTGGACAACTTAAGACACTAGAGATGCAATGCAAAGCAAGAAGATTTTTTGTTGTGTAGAAATGTCATGCAAACTTGCCTATTTATAGGTTGTTCCACCCAGGTGAAAGATGTTGGAGCATTAATTTCGTCAGGTAGTGAGCTAGTGGAAGGAAAGTGGAGAGAAGGAGATCTCTACAGCCTAATTCTAGAGACTTCCATGCAGACAGGCTTGAGTGCGGCAGGAGCAATACACCACGAGTTGGGTCAGTCCACAAGTAGCCCACCAAGCCCAAGTGTCAAAGGCCAACTATCAAGGCCCAACGGACAAGTCCACGGACCACCCAAAGGACCAATTGCCAAGATCCAAGGACATGCTTGGGTGCGGTAGGAGCAATACACCACGAGTTAGGTCAGTCCACAAGCAGCCCACAAGCCCAAGTGTCAAAGTCCAACGATCAAGGCCCAACGGATAACCGCACGGACAACCCAAAGGATCAATTGCCAAGATCCAAGATCCAAGGACAGTCTTGGGTACGATAGGAGCAATACACCACGAGTTGCATCAGTCCACAAGTAGCCCACCAAGCCCTAGTGTAAAAGCCCAATTGTCAAGGCCCAACAGGCAAGTCCACGGACCACCCAAATGACTAATTGCCAAGATCCAATGACAAGGACGCAAACCGAAATTGGAACCGGAGCCGGGGCCGGGGCTGGGGCCGGGCACGGGCGCGGTGCGGCGCGGCGTGTTGCGTGTGAGGCGGTCAGCAAAAAAACTCACGCGCATGAGCATGTGTGGCCCAAGCCCACCACATGTCACTTTGTTATCTCTTACAAGGTGGTAGAGACTTAAATACCACAACAAACTCTACACATTAATCAATGTGGAACATTAATTAATGTAATAAATCTTCAAAACCCGAATAAGGTAAGTTTCTCCACTTTAGGTAACGTATTAGTTTTGTCCCCCAAACTTCGAGCCACTATTTCCCACTCACCAAAAATCGTAATTGAGAAATTAAGCACACGACAATTATCAACTCAAAACGTAGATCGACACTATATATCTTAATTCACAAATCGGATATGTATCGAGGCTCGAAACGACGATCAAACGGGCTGAATTTTGCCTATGTCAAAATAGCATTAAATGCTCACTTAATTTTCATAATACAAAATATATATAAATATATTTTATATTGATTTTCCAACAATTTTATTGTTCTTTCTTGGTGTAATGTGCCTTCCATCTTGAGTTCTTGGCTTATGACGAAATTGTGTTTTGTGGGTTTTGGTAAAGATTTTGTGTTAATTTATTTGTTTTGGGGGGATGAAGTTCTTGGAAGTAGGCAAGTAGCATTATGTTGTTCAGTTTTGGTTTCTCGTGTGAATGTACAATCTGAATGACATGAATGGGATTTGCTCAATTTTGCCTCTGATTCTATTTTTAATTAATAGAATGTTAGTTGGTAAATCATATTACAGATGTTCTTCCTTATTGGATTAGATTATGCTAACCTTTTTTTTTTCTTTCTTTCTCTTGAGTTGGTAGATTGTGGTAATCCTTAAATGCAGTCAAATAGTAACCGATATTCTGGAAATAAACTCTTAAAGGCGAAAGTGAAAAGAAAGCATGACCAGTAAGGATCATTATGAGGCATTCATGGGCGATTTAAAGTATAAATTTTCTTGGTTGATAAGCAAAGGTAGGTGAAGTATATACTTTTTCAGTGATCAGTTTCTGTTGCCGTAGTGAAGGTTGGGTGCACTCCATCAATTGATCATGAAATGAATATTTTTGCTGATTTATTTTTATGTTGAGAATTTATCTTTCATCCGGCTGTATAAGTTGCTTCCTTTGAACTAAGTAATCCCTTTATGCTGATGTTTGAATCAATCTTTCTATGTAGAAAGAACTGTATGCCGATAGTTAGAACTTATTTCTAATGATTTTGTTATTTATTCGCCTGCATTTCTTTTCTTGTGGGTATATCACTAATGTAGACCATTTATGTTGGAGTGTAGTGCTTACAAGTAACGGTTAGAGGATAATTTACAAAATGGAACAAAGGCAACTTGATTTCAGTGCACCACTTATGTCTACAAGGAGATATTCATCACCTTCAAAATCTTCGGAGCTAGTGGAGAAGCCACCACCCTGCAGACAGCAGTCCCTTCAACATAACAAACCAGAATGGGAATCCGAGTTGACAAAGCCAGCTGCTGTGCCGTTTCAATGGGAACAAACTCCGGGAAGGCCTAAAGGTGAAGTTGAGAGCCATTCACATACTCTGGAGGAATCAAATACACCAAGACTCCCAGGAAGGGTATTTCGGGAAATATCAAGCGGTCAGAACATGTATAGGCCCCAAAAGGATGCATTTGCATTCACTGACCATGCTACGCTTTTGGAGAAATTAAACGATAATTTAAGGCATGGAGATGATTCGGATACAGAAAGTGGAGATGATGCACATTTGGATGCACTTGATTCACTTTCACAGTCAGAGTCATGTTCGTTCGACTGTATTAGTGGCGGCAAGAGTTCGGGTGTGAAGCCATCCGGGACCTTTTGCATCAACATACAAACTAGAGATTTCATGATGAATAGATTCTTGCCATCAGCCAAGGCTGCTGTTCGTGGAACGCTGGAATATGCTGTGAAGAAGAAGAAGCCATCAAAGGAGGTGAAGAAGGCAGTTTATGGAGAGATGAAGCCTCCACTCAGACAGTATGGTCCAGATGCATTGCCATGCTATACTCAGTGTGTTAATAATGTGGAGAGCGAAGATGAAGATCAGGAGCCGAGTGCTCCTAAGAAAAAGTCTGGGAAGACTTGGGGATTTCTCCCTCGTTTTTGTGTGAGGAATTCGTTGTGGCTCTTGAATCCACTCCCTGCGTTGAGGTTGAAACCGAAAAGCCACGCTCCCTTACCTTCAACACGTGAGGTCAATAGAATGACTAGAAATGCTCATAGTGGACCACTTGCAAAGGTGACCCCTCACAACTTGCTTGGTTTTGCTTTGAACTCATTTTCGCATTGTTAACACTGTGAACACTAATTATTTTTGCGAACATGCCAACACTACACTTTTAATACAAATGTAATTCACTTTATAGTTGATAATACTGTATTTTTTGTTAGATTACAAAAAAGCCCTTAAAGTGCAGTATCATTAGAAAGTGCATTTCGAAAAGTGCAGCTGTAAAGTGCATTAGTTTGTATTAAAAGTGAAATGTTCACACATTTACAAAATAAGGAGTGTTCACAAAAGAATCCTACCCTAAATATACATATATATGATACTTATAGGATGAAAATCTTGATTTCTTGATGATCTTGTTGAATCCCTGCAGAATGCTTCCCATGTGGTTATTAAAAAGAAATTTCATTCTGGCCTGCTTTTGAACTCCATTGACTCACATGGATCAGTAGGAATGTCTCCATTAAGCCATTACCGAAGTGACAGCATTTCTCCATATCGTGATGAATCTCCAAAGTCTCCATTTCGAGAGGGAGTGGGGTTTCTTGGCCTCCATAAAGAAGCGGAAGCTTTCAAACCTAAGACTGCTCCATTGCGCAAGATATTTAAGCCCCTGCAAGATGTATCAAGGGATCAGGTAAAAACTCCCAAAGAAGATTATGTAAAGAAGAAAGATCTTTCAAGCACGAAGCCATTTCGTATGAAAGCTGAAGAGGTTGTTGATGCATTAAAGGCCAACACATTGGAAGAAGACCAGAAACTGAGTCCTAATTCTGATACAATGGATGGTGGTAAACTGATCCAAAGGCTTAATGCAGAACTGAAAAATGAAGTTGATTGTGATGAAGAATCTAAGGAAGGAGAGAATGGAAGAGAATTGTATCCTCTAATGGGATCTCCTTTACCTCCTCCATTGCCTAAATCGCCATCTGAACCGTGGCTGCGGCGTACGAGCAGCCTTCTTCACCAGAAGATGCAGGGACAGAAAGTCTCAGCTGCTAATACCAAATGGGAGAATATTGTCAAGACTTCTAACTTACGACAAAATCATATCCACTACTCAGAGGTGGTAATAGTTCTTGGCTTATGTTGTTGCATTTCTATTGTCCGATCATTCTCACTCACATTTCCATCGTATGCAGGAACTCCATCGTGCTGCTTATCGACGAATTAAGTATCAAGTAACAGAATCTTGATGGTGATCATCTTTTCTTTGGAAAGTTTCTTGTTCACCTCAACCTGCAGATTGGCAGCCATAAATCCTATTCTATTCATTGAGATCTGTTGACTTTGTATACGATTCTGTTGTAAATAAACGATCTTATAATAGATAAGTTGGGATCTTCAACACCTTCCAGCTATACTAATATTTACATATCATCTTCTCCCATTTTTGAAGGGGATAAAAAACAAGTTGATGAGATTTGAACAGCAGTCATTACAGGGTTCCCATTTATTGCTTGTTGAGCATTTTTTTTTTTTAAATTTATTGTAAAATCTACCTAGGGGATGGGTATAAAGATTGATTGCTAGATCGATTGAGTGAGAAATATCAAATAAGTTACATGCCTGTGGTGAAATTATATTTTCTTGCTTGTTGAACTTTTTTCTTCATGCGGTTTTCAATAATTTTATTTTCTTGATCTAATGCCTAAATCAAGTTTAATTGTCTACTTATTTTGGGCCTGATGATGATGGGCTTTCTATTATTTGTTCTGTAAAGCGGCCAAATGACGTCATAACAACTAATTGCAATAAACTCATCGACTTGGGAATCAGGGCAGGAAAATAGGTTGTTATTTGTTAAACATAATTCCTCTATGATTAACAATCATGGGTTCCTCCCCTATACCTTCTTCTTCACGTAACTTAAGCTGGCGCTAAGAAAATAAAAGTCTATTACATGAAAGCGGAATATACATGAGTTTTTCCCATCATAGATAAAGAACATAGATATTACCAATGCCATGTCATTAACTAAAAAAGTAGTATTACCAAATAAGTCGTTCATTTCATATTATTGAATATAGCTTATTAATTTTTGTTTTATTATCTTAAGAAAACTCAAATTTTCTCATCAAGAAGAAGAATAGTCTATATTCAATTATTAGAATGAGGGACAATTTTTGAAGTTTCTTGAGGGGATGAAGGTATACTATAGACTATAGTTTAATTATGTCCAGTCCAAATCACTACCGAACCGATCAATAATGTAATTTATGAATGAGGGTCAAGCTAATAATTTAGTATGATTGCAAAATAGACAGATAACTATACTACTATGTTCCCTTTTCTCAAAGAAACTATGAAATATATCCTTTCTCGTATGGTTGCATTAATTATTATGTTAATTTTATATGTAAATTAAACTACAGTATATATTATATTTCCATGCACGAAAAGCAGTTACAGAAACAGAAAAGCAGAAATAAAAATTACTAACAGCAACTGCTTATATGTCTTCTAATCATGTCCTAATTAAGACCAAGTACTTGTAAGATCTCACTCCATGCTCTGGAGCATACGGTCAGATCTCAAGTACTCAGCCACCTCTCTCTCTCTCTCTCTCTCTCTCACTGAATCCTCTATCTAAAAATCTAACCGATCTTAGCTATATTGCAGTGGATGAATGAGGAGCTAAAGCAAGCGAAAGCTTTGTGTTGATATCCGAGCTGCAATCACCGTCTTTACTGCAAGCTTTCTGATCACTGGTGTTGCTTAGGCCGAGGCTCAAACCCAGTTTCAAATCAGCTCGAAAGCGGTTGAGCTTTCCCTCCTCATTCATCTGCAGATTATTAATTATGGTTTAGTAAACAGCAAGAATAAGCAAGATTAATTATAATGCAGCTAGTATTGGAAGAGTTAAAGAATAATATTACCTTAGGCCTTAAGGGATTCTCAAGATTGAAATGCTTGGAATTATGAGACTGCGGTCTTAAATTGCTTTGTTTCGATTGGTTTTGAATTATCCATCTTCTTCCTTCAAGGAAATGGCTTGGCCTGAGCGGGCCGTTATGGTAGCTCTGCAATGCATGAATACGACTAGAGATAATTGAACTCTCCTCTAGGGTTCCGACTTCTGAAATCAGTCCAGAATCAAGCCTAACTTTTAGTTCTTGATGATAAGAAGACCAAGGATGATGATACCTGCATTAGTAAAAAGTAAAAAAGATGGATCAAGAAGCAAAGTTTTGATTATTTTTATATGATGATTTGATCAATATAATTTATTTGCATTAATTGATTAATTAGCTAGGGTACATATCTATAAAAAAAAAAAAAAACCTACCCTAATGGACCGGAGAGGAAATAAATAATATCAACTAAACTACATAATGTTTAATTACGACGAATACCTTGAAATCCCATAAGGCTGATTCAGATTCCTTGCAAAAGCTATGCCACCACTCTCCATTCTAAACTCATGAAAGGGGCTGCAGTTATCATGAATGTAAAGCCTATTTGCTTGACCTATTACTGTTCCATTAATTGAAAATAATGTGACTCAGCAAATGTTTATATAGGAATAAGAATATATAGTTGTCTGAAAAATGTACCTTGTCCAGATTCATCCAGCTTCTTACTTCTATACATCTGAAATATTACACAATAAAAAATAATTGAAAAATTAATTAAAGAAATTTTAAATTACAGTATGAATCTTGATAAATTAAACTAGGTTAGCCCTTCTGCGCGCAGGTACCTGCAGGTGGCTTTTGACATGAGAGATGCTGAGTCCTCTCACGTTCATCTTCTGAAGCACTGCTTTCGGAGTTGCTCCTACAAAATTAACCTCACATTATTACGAGACTATATATATATATATATATATGTATAAATTTGTGATCGAGCTAGATGACTTACTTTCTTGACCACCTAGTCTATCAATGGCATGAACGAAGGAGAGATGGAGGTCAGGAGTCCATCTAAGCCTCGGCATTTTGGATCTAACGTAGTGCCTAACTGCATTCTTGTTCTTGTCCTTCCCTTCATGTTTTCGAACATCCTCGTTCAAGTCAATGGACGAACTATTTTCGGACAAAGCGGATGATGATATGTTCTCTGCCTGTTCACCGTTTATCTCTTCTCCGCTCATACCCATCTTGTTGCACTAGTTCTATAAGAATTGAAGCAATACTAGGTTGATTAAAGAAATATTTCATTAAAAAATAAAACTCATTACGCAATCATCACATGTCTGCAAAAGGGTAATAATTTATTGTCTGTCTTAGTAATATGCACATGGGTTTTTACTCAAGGTGAAGAGGATGAATTTTTCAAGTTATTAATTCCTTTTATTAATTGTTTCGTTCAGCTTCATTGATGGAATGTTGATATAGATATATACTTAAATACACCCTACCCCAACCAATCAAAATAAATAAATAAATCTTAATAGGTAATTTGAGATAGATGTTTTCTATTGTTTCTGATGAAATCTTTATATCTGCACATAAGATAAAAATAGTAAATAATTTAAGAACCAGTGAAACTAAGAACGATCTAGAGAGAGAGAACGGGAGAGACGAGTGAATTATTTAAGTTTGTGAATTCCCAAGACTGCTAGCTCTTCTCTGATTGAATATAATTAAAGCTTTTTTTATCTTCAATATTATGTAAGTATAATTCCCTAAAATATGATGAACTAAATACTCGTACACCGATATACGCATAAACCCTAAAAATGATATAAAGTGCGACCGGAAAGTTGAAATGCCTGATGCGGCCAACAATAAATCAATCATGTAGCTAAAAAGGATTATATTTGGGATAAAATCCGCAACTTTTAGAATTAACAAATTTCATATTTATTAGATTAGAAAAGTTCAAAAAAAAAAAAAATATGGTCTTTGATCAAAAGCAATAGAACATTAGAAGAAAAAAAAAAACAGTTAGTTCAATATCGAGAGGGGCAGCAAAATATATATACAAACCCTTAAGATTCAAGCCCTTGGATTCGATCTTCTTCTTCAGTTTCCAGTACTTGCACCAAATGATTATCGTTGTGACTCCGCTATCCACTCGTGCTTGAATTGGATGGGCAGAACTGAGTTGATACTTCTGAAAAGAGAATTAATGAATCACAATAAAACCAATCATCAATCGAAAACAACTTTGATCAAGATGATGATGGAAAGATATGAAGAAGGTGGGGGAGAGGAAGCTAGAATGATTTTTATTCAGAGAGAGAGAGAGAGAGAGAGATGATATATTTACCTTGATTGCTAGATCTTCATGCGAGAAGGGTGAGAAAAAGAAAATTCAACGATGGTCGGACAATCCACTTGTGTTGTAGGTAATATAAATGCAATAATTCTTGAATAATGGGAACAGATGAAGGGTCCCATGCATTGGGCTGTTGAGTATCATGTGATTTTCCCTAAAATAAAACCCTTTTCCTCTGACAGTTGTCGGATTTATAAGAAAATTATCCCCAATTCATGTGATTATCTTAATTATATATTCTCATCTCTGCTGGTGTCTCTGTTGGCTTTGATTTTTTGATCAATTATCAACCTTATTTCTGAGCATTATATGGATGCTTTCCAAGAAATCATTTTGGAAAAAGGATCCCCTATCAACCTTATTTCTCACCTAAATCAAGACTTTCTTTCTCCATATATAATGTGAAATCACAATTCTCTCCCAAACCGGCCAACATGAAAATAAAGGATTTATCTACATTTACTATTTATAACTCTTTTATATTTCTATATATAAAAAAATATAGATCCGGTTGGAAGACAAAGTTATATTGAAAGATAGGAAATATGCATACTCCTTATATATTTTATACACATTCCATATTTTTTCATGAATAAAACATACAAGAAATATGTATAAGGAATATTACATAACATATTCAATCCAAATCATCCTATAAGATGAAGAGTGCAAATTTCTTTTTTTTTATTTTATTTTAAGTAGTCTGTATATATATTTATGTACGATATATTAAATCGGATCAATACGAAGCCAAATTGATATGAGACAATAAACAAATACTTCCATCATAGGATTCATGGCAAACATTGATATACAAACGTAGAGGCATCGGCTTTTACAAAATCTCACATTTTCTCAAAAATGATATATTTAATTTTCAAATAAATAGAAATACATAAATTTTTACAGCCAATGCATGATTAATTAACCACATCATTTTCGTACTTCAATAAATGATAAGGCCACCACCACTAAAGAAAATGCACATAAATCAAATCTAAGGAAGCAGTTTTTCCACCTACAGCTGATCGACAGTACTGACGCAGAATTTGTAGATTAAATAGTGCGCATGTCAGTAACTAAAGACTGAGCATTTATGTGGAAATTTATGCATTCTTGGTGAAATCTAACTGCAACACTTAGTCAATTTTGATGGGAATCCGTGTTCAAATATGGCCCGAACCATGGGCTACCATTTCTTGTATGTTTATTTGTAGGCTTTCCAAGACATTCTTCTACTAACATTCTCACACACGCACATAGAATCGGCTCTTATATTAGAACTAAGAATCATGCATACTGATGTCCACCATCAATGAATATTCTCTACGGGCCAATGGGGCAATTGCCTAGGGTCCCCCAAATTTGAGAGGCCTTTAAATTTAAGATACATAGTTCACTTAGCCATAATCTCATATTATATAAAATATATTTATGAAGCCCAATACTATTAATAGAATTCAAATAAATAGACGTAGTCTATTACTAAAAAAAGATGTATCAAGCCCACTCCATTTATAAATTAATTAATACCCAAATTGGCCATGATGTTGCAATGGCTCTTTTCTCTTTTTTATAATTGCAGTCGGTCCATTTTGATGATGCAGAACAACAGAAACGCAAGTAATACTTGATTTTACTAAAAATGATAAAATCATATATGCGTTCTACTATGTCACAAGAATGGTTAAATGGACAAGCAATTTTTTTGATGATTTTGCTTCTCATAATGCTAGAAGATCTAAGTTATTTTAATAAGATTTGATCCTTATTTTTTTATATTATTTTCCACTTTACGATTTCTACTTTTAAAGTTATGTAGACACACAAATATGGAAATATGTACTTTAATTCATTGACAAATTGTTCACGAAGCTTCAATGAGGAGCCCTTTTTTTCTTTTCGCCTAGGGCCTCCGGAATTTCAAGGCCGACCCTGGCGATGCATATACATTAACATTAACATTACACTTTAACTCTTATGCATAAAAATAGAAGAATTATGCATTAGGGCCAACTTCAAATTTGATCGTCCAATAAGTAAAACGAAGAGTGAAAATTGAATCCTAATTATCATGTAGGGTCTGATTTTCATTTTATTCTTCCCATATATATAGATATATAGAGTAGATCTAGCTGATTCTTGATGATGCTATTCATTTTAAATCCTGAAACGGAAGTCTAGGAAAGAGTGTGAATTGGGTATTGGGAGTCATGAGATGATTTTAAAAAGTTTCAAAAAAATTGTATTATAAGAGCTTGAAAAATCAGTATATATGCATGTTGAAACCCTACACAGCATAAAATAAACATGTTTTCTTGTCTCTATTAGGAGAGAGAGTTGACATTTCTAATTTTAGGTCATTGGATTCTTTCATGGAATTTATTGATAAATTTTTCATGGATTTAGACATCCAACCAAGATATCTTTTGCAAGCTATTAATTAAATTAACTAGAATACATCGACCGTCTTCCAAGTTTGACATTTTATTGTAATGAATTGACGTGGGAATGCATGTAATATATATATATATATAGGAGGAGATTCAAATGTGAACAGTCTGTTATCATGTGAATATGTAAACACTGCACTTTAAAGACAAATGTACTCAGAGGGCGGATCTAGGATTTTCGGTTAGGGGGGGCGAAATTTATCGGGGATTGAGTTTTCTTTGTATGGGGGTTCGGGGGCTCCGCCCCCGAAAAAAATATTTTAGCACATTTTTCTACTTAAATCTAATTATACTTATGTTTTATGGCTTATTTAAGGATTAAATTCTTCTTTCATGAATAACTCATATATTTTTTATATTTATTCAAAAAATATAGTACACAATCCTATTTTGACATCACTCTAAATTTAGTTAGAGGAAATTATGAAGAATAACAATATCTAACTGAGGAATTAATAAATATTTAAATGATAGTTTATTTATACTTCAAATGATCTTAATTTTATATCAATAAGTACATGAAAAAAGAAAACACAAACATAGTATATTAATTGCATCAAACAAAAAACATAGTATATTAATTACATCAAGTTATATAAGTTGACTCTACCAAACTAGGTATCCAAAACTCAAAATCTACACCTCCACTAAAATATGTGACACTTAATATACGTTTTTTAAAATTTTTCAAAGTTAGGATAACAAATTTAAAAATTTCGGGGGGGCGAATTCGAAAATTTAATTGGAATAAGTATAAAAATTACTAGAAATAAAAGATAATTCGTAGTATTGCACAAAAATTCGGGGGGGCGGTCGCACCCACCCGCCCCCCCTTGGATCCACCCATGAATGTACTGCTCTTTAAAGATAAAGATACTGCATTTTAAAGTGCAATTCTTAAAGTGCAGTACATTTGTCTTTAAGTACAGTACGTAAAGTGCGGTATTAAAGTGCAGTATATTTACATTGAAAGTGCAGTACATTTGTCTTTAAAGTGCAGTGTTCACACGTTCACACGATAAGGGTTGTTCACACGGGAATCACTCATATATTCTATTTCGGGTTGTCCAACATAAATGTCTTGCTTCCTAAAAAGAAAATAAATCTCACAAAAGTCAAATGCATAATTTATCGTGCTGAGAAGAAACACGACGTTTCATCCGAGACGAATAGAGTAATTTACTAAAACACGAAATTTAACATACAATATATTTAAGACATCTCAAAATAATATTGGATAAGATAATTGAGACGGATGGAGTATTACCGATGAAATATTTAATGTGGTTTGTTTGCAAACTTCTTAGTGAAATATATCGGTCCCCTACATTGCACGTAATTAGTATTGTCCCCCCATTAATTAAGTTATAACTACATATGACCGGTCACCGATGTTGCGAATCTAATTTGCAATTACTGTTTACGTGGGTTTTCCTTATTATAGAAAAAAAAATGATAATTCAATATTTCGTAATCAAAGAATTAATCATAGTGTATATGTCAAGAATAATTGGAGGGTAATTAATATTCTAGTAGGGTTATTGTTAAGCTTAGTTGTAAACAAACACTATAACATGGATTAAATTTGAAATGTCGGCTGGCCTTGGTTATCAGAAAATTAAATAACTTTTTTTTGACTGATGTTCTTTAATTAAGTCCATGCGTGGATATTATATTCAGATATTCCGTTCATTATTCTTATATAGGGAATATAAATAAAAATATATATAGCCTCCATTATTCATCATACATTGACTGGAGATCACATAATGCCTGTCAGTATGTATATATTTAAGTTTAACCATCAAATATTTAAAAAATTACAAGTTCTTGGCTTCTTCTTTGACTAATACAGTCATGACCTGAATTAACTCAAATCATTAATTGTTGTTTATTTCAACAGTATATAAATTACACATTGATCACTCTCTCAACTCCTCAAGTGGTATTCAAAAATGGAAAAAATATTTGTAAAACTTGGTTATTTAAATTTCTATTTTGTTACAAAATCTGAGAGATTTTGAAGAACTTGCCTGAATCTGTTTTCGTTGAATTTGTAGTTTTGGAGGACTAAACGCGAATAAAGCCAAAATTTAAGGACCAGAAATGCAATTTTACTGATTGGAATGAAACCCTGTTTATGTTATTCAGTACATTAGAAGAAGGAAAAAAAAGAAGAAAAAAAAAAGCCGAAAGAATACAAGTCAAATAATTTTAAGTAAAATATTGGGATGGAATTGATTTTGGAAGCGAGTACATATTATTTATTATTTCTTTCTCTGTAAAAGTAGTTGAGCGTAGGATTTATAAGTAGCTGATCAGACGAATTATAAGCACTAATTGTCCAACTGTAACTACGTACTATTGCAATATTTATTGAGAAACCCTCCAAACAATAACAACCCCCAAAAACTCTTTATTTACTCTTTTGCGTGATAGGAGAAATTCGCTATCGGAAATCTCGATGAGTAAGATCGATGTCATTCATAAATAATACTGTATTAAATTAGATTAGCCATGCTCGACGTACTATGATATATGTATTGTCCTTTCATTGAGTTAGTAATTTTAAAAGATACTTCCTCCGTCTCATATTACTTGTCTCATTTTTTTCGAAATAAAGATTAAGATAAATGGTTAGTTTTGTGTAGATAAGTGGATCGTATAAAGAAAATGAGACAAATCAAGTGAGACAGCTTGCAAAGAAAAACGAGACAAGTAAAATTGAACGGAGAGAATATAAAAGTCTCATATTGGAAGTACAAAAGTTTTTTATTTACTCTTAATGTTATCCAACGATGAACACTGGATAAATTCTAGAGTAATTCATCTCAAAACCCTCTCTTTCGTCGTTTGGGCCGGCCATTTAAGAACTTTATGGCCCATATAAGGCCTCGAAATTACTCCAAATCCATCTCACACAGTAGCCTTACGGAATTCAAAATAGAAAGCTCAAACCTAATGTAGATAAACAAATTAATTTATTTATCTTCTTTGTAACGTTTTCATTTCGTATACTCCATTCGTTGTGCTATGGTTGTTTCATTGCTTTTGGATACAGTAATTAAAGAAGTTAGTAAAGGTGTTTATAGTGGTGAAATTTGTTTATTTAAATTATTTTTAGTTCACTAGTTAGTATATTCATTTTTTATATGAATTCACTGAGAAGACATATATATACATGGATTCAGTGAGAAGACATATATAGGAAGATATGAGGTATGCATATTCCTTGTATATTTTATGCATATTCCTTAATTTTTTTATGCATAAATCTTGTAACTTTTACATTTTTGCGTTTATGCATAAAACATATAAGAAAATTTGCATAAGGAATTTTTAAAAGCATATTCAATCCAAACCATCAAATCATGAAATGAAGGGTTCAGATTTCTTCTTATTTCCTATTTTAAACTTGCTTCTTATATGATCCCGCCCCGCGACGCCGCCCCCCGTGGGCGTGCGGCGCGGGACGGTCACCAAGGCACCCTCCGTGTTTCGCACCTCTTTCGCCTTCAACGGCGTTCGGGTTGACGACGCACGGGGGGATGCTCGTTATCTCGGGGACGGAACATCCTGTGGGTACGAGGCCCCGGCCTCCGATCACCACCAAAATGCGTTCTACGCTCATTGCAGACGACGGTTGGCCCGATATCCCTTATAAATAAGATATCAGAAATTTAATGGGAATAACTCAATTCGGAAATGCAATCCTAACCGGACAAATGGAGAATTTTTCTTGAAACATCATAAAATCACATTGTTGTTTTTATAATAACAACTATCTCTTATTTATTAAGTTGATAAGGTAATAAATATTTGTATTAATGTAGAAGGAAAAATACAGTTAAATCACAATAAAGCAATAACTTTGAGACCGAAAAAAAAATATTTATTTAACGAGATTATTACTTTGTCGAATATTATTTTAATGCAATGACTTAAGTCGGGATTAAAAAAATTATTATTTAACAGAGATTATGTCACAACCCATTTTCGGAAGAAGGGCGTGTGACGGGGTGATGTGAAACATATCGAGATTAAAGATAAATAATAATTTATATCAAGGAATAACAAACTTTAATTCAAGAAAAAATCATTCATAAGTCTTCAGGTTCGAGATTTATCAAAAATACAACAATATCTGACCACGTAGAAACAATACAGTTCAGATAATGATTAGAGATAATCTTAGAGTGGCAATTTACAAAATGAACTTCGTTCCTCAGAATGGGCAAAGACAACTAAGCATAGCGGAATTTAGTATACGGGTCACCAACCCTCGCCTCGGTTACGTCCGTCAGCAGTAACCAACTCAACCTGAAAAATATTTTTGAAAAAGATTTTGGGCTGAGTACTAGAGTACTCAGTGAGCTTAGAAGGTTTTAAAAGGAAAAGAACTCTTAAGCATACGAAACATTTTTAATTTCAATAGCGCGCGTGTGTCGTGTTCTTTTAGTTACTCTTGTGATCCCAGAACACATCCTCGTCGGATCCAATTTCATCTAGAGTCTCGAGCCGCTACTTAGAGTACCATTTTCAAACTTTGGATATCGGGCCTTTCCCCAGATAATCCCTTATAAAAGTTAGTGCACAGTAGAGATCAACCCACTGCACAACTAAAGAGGGTGTACAATTCCAATCTGACGTGTTAGGTCAGAACAAGAACCTCGATCGACCATACAAGAGCATTAAACTTAATCGAACGCGCATAAATAAATTTAAATGGATAACAACACTGCATATATTTAAGAGCTTAATAACTCAAAAATAGTTTTAGAGGAAAAATAAAATCCACATTGTGGTGTAGAAATGTTATCCTTGTCTTGGTATCCGAAGCTACCGTCCTTCCTTAATAGGCCCTACAAGAGAGACATAAAGTTAGTCATGGTTCAATCCTAAGTACCTTAGAATTTCTTCGAATTCTAGCTCTCATAATTTCATGTATAAAGGGTAGGGTTTACGATTATTCTAGACGGCTTTAGAAATTACTATATTTATCGACTCGTGGTTATCTTTGCTATTCGCACGCGAAATAATTAGGTATCGAACAATTCTGTCATTTAATATATCTTTCTTGGTTATACCTCATACGTATTTTCGATGATTTAGTAGCTTTGGTATTTATTTATTTTATTTTTGGAATTTAAGGTTGTATTTTAAAATAAAATATAGTTTGAAGAAAGTTTTCATAGCACTTAAGGCTTTAATTCCGGACAATCCGACCGTCGGTCTTCGATGGAAATTCATATTTAGGTTCTACTCCAGTAGAGGTTCCAGGCCGTAGAAATAAATTTCTCGATCGGGTACTGTTTCGATATGGCAAATAGTCCCCGAACTTGTGTCGGTGAAACTGCGACGGTTCCGTCGCCGATTCTTTGGAGGCTTATATATTTTGCGTTCGAGCTTTGATTTATGCGTCAAACATGGTGTTTGAAAGCCAACGAACTTAGCTTTCTATCGGTATAAGGTTCAGTGAGTTTCGAGAAGGAACGAAGCTCGTAGACTATTTTAAAGTTGGATAATTAAGGCCTTTGTTCAACACTTAAAACTTTCTGGTTCAGACATTAAATCAAGCAGTTGCTAGGCCATTTTCAAGCGAATATACCTCGGCGATCGGGGCTTGGTTTTATGAACGGGAAGATGTTCTGGAAACCTTGTAGATTAAGATTTTCAATGGTTTAAGTTTCAGACTTTTTGGTTCACGAGGCCATTCAAAAAACGAGCCGTAATGTGGCTGGATGCAAGGTAGTTTAGGCTGGCAGTTTGAAGGGGTGATTTTGCTTGGGGCATAACTTTTTGATCGGGACTTCAATTCGTGAAAGGAGAGATGTTCTAGAAAGCTTGAAGTAAGGCTTTCCAGGGATATGCTATTTGAGGTTTCGAGTTTGTCGTTGCATTCTGAAATTTGGTCGAAAACTAGCTACTTCGTTGATTGCCAAGGTTGGGGTTGGTTCCACGGGCGTATTCGATGGTGTATAACAATGGTTCAATGGTTCAATATGGAAAGCTGGGAATGAACTCTTTACAATGGTTCAATATTTTCGGTTTTAGATTCATGGAATTGATCAAAAATTTAGTCGTAAATTTGCAGTTTAGACACAGTTTTATGCAGAACAATCCGGGTACTTGGAGAAAAAGTTTCTAGACCATTTTCATCGAGGTATAACTTCTTGACCGAGGCTACGCTTCACGAACCGGAGGATGTGCTGGAAAGACAGCACAAGCAGACATACGTGGGAGCTGCTTGCTTTCGCATACGCTCCGACAGCTGGAGTTCGAAGGCTCGTATCTTTTTCGTTTCTGCTCTGATTTACGAACAATGGTGGTATGGAGAGCTAACATAAGGATCTTTCCAACGGCATCAAATTTCATCCGTTTTGGTTAAGGGGGGAGGTTCTGAAAACGAGTCAAAAGTCGATGACCACCTTGTTATGAAAAACAGAAAATTTTCTGCTGCAAGGATCTCTAAGGCTTATATATCTCATGTTACAACTCCAACTAGTTTGATATTTTAACCACATGTTACCAACATTATGACGAACAGTTCTCGTGAAGGAAATAAGTTCATATTCGCAATGAATAAAACACCAGAACCTGAAGAACAAAGCAACATACAATAGTTTGTCCAAGTCACATTTAATCGAGCATATGTTGGGCCTAAATTTTCTGCATTAGATTTCAATTTTTTTTCTCATTCTAAACACAACCCAACAAGATTTCTCATGCAGCCATGAATCAAATCAAAGTAGAGAAAATGAGGAGAGAGAGATAGAGATTGCACGTAAGGGAGAAACAACCAAGCTAACATTCACCAAGTGTTTGAAAAAAAAAAACAATTAGACCTACATTATAGTCCATCTTAAACCAGAACAGAAACTCATCATGAAGGGAAAAAAAACAAGAAAGAGAGTTACCCTCTTAATTCCTTATGGACGCAGCGTGATTCTGCACCTCCTAGCTTACCAGACGAGCTTACGGAAACAGGAGTTCTACTGCTCTTGTGGAGATATGCACTCTACTGATTTATGAAGGACAAGAACTCTACTAACTTCTCTTGGAGAGAGGGTGGGAGAACGAATTTGAAAGGGGGAAGTGGAAGAGATTGATCTCTCTGATGATTTAGGGAGGACCTCTCATCAATCGAACACTCCATCATCATGAAGCGCCTTTCTTTCTCCCCTACCGGCATTGGCGACGTGGAAGAGTGTAGGATATGAGTCAGTGGTCTTTTAGATCATTGCTAAGGGGGTACTTAGAGCTAGACTCAATAGTTGCGTTGAAACTGACGTCAGTGGTCTTTTAGGACATATTGTAATATTCATTATTGGGAAATTGTAGTGATGTTGAATTTCATCGCTATAGAATTGAAGATCCCAAAATCTGTCCTGAACCCTATGAGTGTTTGAACCATGATGCTGTAATAGACTAGACGCGTTCTTATCATTATTGATTACTTTTATCTAAGTCATGTAAGGGGTGTTGTTGGTCTGAATTTTCAGTAGTGAAGATAAATTCCAGAATCTCAAGTCATCAGTTTGTAGAGCTCGTGTCTTCAGGATCATCCGCTGACTGTTCTTAGTAGAAGATTTCTTTCAGCAGACCTCAGATGAAGACTCAGTATGATCCTTGATCTACTGAATTTGTGAAGAGCTCATGTCTTCAGAGTCACCAGCTGTCTATCCTCAGTAGAAGATCCTTATCAGCAGACTCAGATGAAGAATCAGTATGATCGGTCCAGATCTACTGAGTGCATGTAACTCAGTTGCAAGTCCGACAAGGAAACAACTGTTTGACTCTTATATTCGAATGTCAGCAGAGATTATTCAGTATACGAGCTTCAGAGAGTCAACTCAGATGGAAGACTGATGCATGAGAAGTCTCACCTACCACAAACCTCGACCAATGAGAAGAAACCTAAGCTTACCTACTTTGACATTAAAGTTGCTCTCATGTACAGAAGTCAACCACTCTGCGGCGCATTTTCGAAAATATATGGCCATTTTCCTTGGAAGTTTGTGATACGTGGCATCGTCCTCTCCAACGGATACATGCCTAGGTCACGACTATAAATAGAGAAGAGTCTCCAAGCTCAACGCACGGGACAACAAGGGAACACAAGCTCACTGCATACAACTCTCTAGCGCACTAAAGCCAATCCAGGGAAGAACTTGCCTAATTGAAAATCATTAGTTCTTCTCTCTAGAGATTCTTTAGTTCCCTCTTCTCTATCTAAGATTCATTGTTATATCTTTAGCTTAGAACATTCGAAGGAGTTCACTTTCTGTGAATTGTTCTTACTGTAAGAACTCCTTCATTGTTGGAGAACACCCCTCCCCTTCAAACTTCGGTTTGATTTGTAAAAGTCGCTAAGGACTATAACTTAGAAGGGTCTGTCCAGCGTACAAATTCCTTGCTGAGGCTTGCTCAGATTAATCAACAAGAACTCCTGTTCTGCAGGACCGTGGACGTAGGATCTTGCGTATCTTAACCACGTTAAAAACTGCTTGTGTTATTTACTGTTTTATTGCATTGTGCTCAAACCCATTTACAAACTCATCCGTTGCATAAAACGTATTTCCAATATGCACCAGCCAAAATAATTTTGGTTTGCGAAAACACGTTTTCAAAAGAGACGAAGTCTTACGGGCCCCACACTTATCCGCACTATATTCAGCGACTGAACTCTTTATACTGACACAAGTCAGTAGAACAGACTCAGCTGCTGATCCACTCTGACCCGCGATCAGAAGGTTCATATCTGACACTATTCATTCAGTTGCAAAACTCAACTCAGCTGACCTTCGTGTTTGAGGAAAAACTTGCAATCAGGTGTATTCAAACCCCCCACCTGATACTCATCTCCGGACCAACAAAAAGAATAATTCTGGCCAATGAGTCTTCTATCTTGTGAGATTCTGAACGTCTCGCGTGAAGGGGGAGAAGAAGATCGAGAATAGAATCCTATCTAAGTGATTATATGTCATCTAAGTGATTCTTACACAAAAATAAATAAATAAATATCTATAGGGAATGGATATTATGAGATCCAAATTTTAAAAGAGATACGAGAACCGATCTCGTTCATTCATTTCGCAAATCTAAGGCTCTCATTTATCCCCAAAAGCAATTAAAAATAAATCAAAAAAGGAGAAAATCTAGCTCATTAAGGGTATTTTTGTAAACTCCTCTTCTTTTAATTCAACTTCAGATTTTCTCTCTCCACCCATTTTCGCTGCCATGTTCGAGTTTTACATCTTTATGCTCATGATGTTATGTGTTTATGCTCATCTTGTGAACTTTTCATGCATGTCCGAATCGGAATGACAGAGTCGTGTTTCTTTTAACCCCGATTGTTTCTTTTGTTAAAATGAATCTGATGTGTACGCATAAAGATTGATTTTGGATGGGCCTTCATTGTTCTTGGGCAATTTTGCTCATTTTGTTTGTTTTATTCGATTTTTGTGTTTTTCTATTTTCTGATTATCTGTTTATGTATATTATATTCTAGGTGAATTTATCATATTTTACCTTTACAATTAAATTTATGCTTACCTTTCTCAGAAATCATGCACACAAGTATATAATTTCATGCTAACCTGTCGATCAAGTTATGCACACATTTTTTGCATTTGACTCAATCTTTTTATGCTAACCTTTCGATCAAGTTATGCACACCACCAATATTAATTATGCACAAAAATCCAAAATAATATGTACCAATAGACAAAAAAATTATGCGTACTATTTCATATTTTTATGCTAATATATAAAATGTTTTATGCTTACGTTTATAAAAAAACGCACACGAAAAAAAACAAGGAAAAAATGCCGCTCTAAATCAGTAATATCAACGAAATCGGGAATGAAAATTCGCAAACAATGGAATTATATGTTATGCTTACTATTCCATATTTTTATGCTAATATATACAATGTTTTATGCTAACGCTTCCATAATAAAATAGATCTATTTATAAATGTATACAGAATAATATTTTATTTTTCATGCACACAGAGACACTCAATTTCATACACATAAGACACAAGATTCATGCATATCAACGAAACCGTGAATGAAAATTCGCAAACAATTATAAAATGAAATACAATCACCAAAGAAATCGAGAGATTAGTCTTTTGCCAAATGCTAAAATCGAGAGGCCTGAAATCCTGAAATTTATCGAATTTCTACAATCGTTCACCCAACATATTTCAGCAATTTCAACAATTTTCGCTTTTAAAAGGGTTTGGGTTACACCAACAATTTCTCTTCTAAAACACAAATTCATCCATGGATAAACGTAATTAACAACCGATTTAATCATACACAAATGGATATTTCAGTTTCTGATTTATGCTCCACGGTGTCTTCACACTTTAATGACAAACGAACACAGTTGTTCATCTTCAAGTTAAGCGCGCATCTACAACACAAATTCATCCATGGGTAAACTAAATTAAGAAACGAAAACATGAAACATACCTGAAATTTCGTCGATTATAGGGATTTGTAGTCGGTTTGTGCGAATTTGTAGTCGATTTGGGGACCAAAACACGAAAACAATTTTTGCAAATATTATGCTTCAATCTGTAAATCTACTGTTTCTGGAACCGGTTACAAGAGGGCTTATAGCAGTTTCGTAGCAGTCGGAAGTTTGGGAGTACTGGGTTATCTCGATTAGGGAACGAAGAGAGTGAGAGAGTGAGAGAGAGAGAGAGAGAATGAGAGAAAATGGAGTGCGTACGCTTGTAAGAGAGTGAGAGATTGTTGAAGATATGATAATTGGATTCAAATTGTTTTGTTTCAATTTTTCCATTTTGCCCTTTCTACCTTTTTTTTTGAAAAAAAAATGTAAATTAGTAATGTAATCTTGGCCTTTGATTTGGAAGGGATATATGGTAGAGAATGATTCTCATATCTCTTTTGAAGGAGGGATCTCCCTAGAACCATACCCTATATATATATGTATATATATTGGACTTGGCTTTTCTAATATATTTATTTTAAATATGTAGATAATATGATATAACTTCTCTACATATATGAGTATATACATATATCACTTAATCTGCGAAATGGGACTCAATTATTCTATTAAGAGAAATTAATTTGGCCTCTAGCTATTATTATAAGTGGAATAAATCAATAATTTGGTTTCGTGAAGAGGTGCGATTATTATATTCACATAAGTATATTATCGGTGCGATAAGTTTTAAAATAAATTAGAGCATTAAATATTATTATTTTATATAATATTATTTTATCGAAATTTAATTACAATATGATGTATGTTATGAATAATATAAATGTGTATTATAATTATGGGAGCTTTGCTTAAATAGCCAAAGCTACTAAATAAAACACAAATTTACCCATCACTTAAAATTACATACAGAATATACCCAATATTCCCAAAAAGCCCTCACACCTCTTTCCTCTTATTAAATAAGTCACTTAAACACTCAAAAGACTCCCCACCAGCATACCCCAAAATCCTCATTTTTTCATCCGATCCCACACACTTTATTCATCTATCTGACCTCGAATAATGTGTGGAAAGAGAAAGAGAGCAGTGCACACAAAAAAACAAGGAATTTTTAGTCAAATTGAGTATTCTTTAACTATAAATTTAATCAAAGGTTATTTTTGTATTTTTTTAACTCAAATTGACTATATTCATATATTACCACTATAATTATTAATGGCAGGCACGCAGCAAAAGCGCGTCTTATTAATTATGATGTAGGGCCCGCACCACCACCCATTCAAAAAACCCGCGAAATAACTCGCCGGCGGTTAACCGTGCGCCGGTTAAAATCAGAATTTCCACGGTTTTACTCAAAAGATATTTCCATAAAATTGAATATTAAGAACAGTGGGAGTTGTATTAACCTAAATAAATTAAAATTGATAAAATATAATATATAGAGAAAAAAGATTTTTGTGGGAGGTTTGAGACCGGTGGTGATGTAGGTGGGGGTCTGAGGGAGAGAAAACTTCCTTCCATTTTTAGAGTAACAAAACAAGAGAGAGAATTTTTTCTTCATTTCCTCCCTCTTTCTGAAAGATGGTCGAAGAGAGTTTTCACCTCTGAGATCATCCTGGAAAGAGCAAACACCAAAATCCCGTACGACATTCTTCTCTGTTGTATCGACATTGTAATTATCAATTTTCCCCCAATTTTTAATCGATATTTTTCTATTAGCTGCCATTTGTTTAGTGTCGAACCAACAATTTCCCCATCTTCATAATTGGCCGACTCTCTTGTCGATTACGTAGAATCTCGAAAAAGGAGTGCATATTTCGTCATCGTCTCCATTGGCTGGTTAGTTTTATTTTATATTTCTCTACATTCCTTGCCCTTCTGCTTTTCCTCTGTTTTGCTTGTTCTTGTATTATTCCTTTCATCTAGTTTAATAATTCATGCTCCTTTAGCTTATTATTCTCTAGGGGATTGTCGAATAAGCTTGTTTCACGCGATTCTTTTCTTGTTTGAAAATCAATGTTGTTGATTGTGGGAATTTCTTCTTCTTGATGCTTCCAGCTAACGGTGAAATATCTTGGAAATAGTTCATTGAGCCGGGTGATGCTTACAGCCTATGAAGAAGGTGATTCATGATGAGAACCCTAATTTTTTGTTAATTAGAATCAAGAAGGCTGACATAGATTGAGGTACTTGGAGTGAGAATATGAATTAAGTTTTCTTGGTTTAATGAGCTGAGAGGAATTACCAGTGTGGTCGGATCATCATTTTGTTGTCCGAATAATTCTACATTGCTCGGAGGATTATCGTGCACTACAAAGCTGGCGATTTCATATATCACCTTGTGTAGAAGCCCTAGTTGTTGGGCGGAAGTGCCTCCACTAATCTACGAATGGTTGTGCGAGCAATGGGTGGTAGATGGACTACTTGTGTTGAGCAACTCTTCTGTTCTGCGATTTTGATTATTGTTTTGGAAATGTATTGTTGTTGGTCGCTCAATTCTGAAGGTAATGTGTATGGAATCATAAGTCTGAGTTTTTTAGGGAGTTTTGCAAATTAGTTTACGCAAAATGGTGAATGCAGGATTAGCCTTGTTTCGATTCAGAGAAAAGCTGGAGGTCGACCCTTTTGGTGCTTTAGCAAATTGGAATCCTGATGACTCTGATCCATGCATGTGGTCAGGAGTTGAATGTCTGGATGGCAATGTGGTTGTGCTGTAAGTTCTGTTATCTTCTTTTTGTTCCAACTTCATTTAGAACTGCAATAGTACTTGTTGTCTTGAAATCACCATTGATATCATTCTATTCTAGTGTTTTATCTCAAGAAAAATTGCTATGTATCTACGTTGTCAAGTGTTTATTACATTTCTTTGTACCTAAATATATATAATGTTTGTACAGAGATCTGAATGGACATGATTTGGAGGGAGCGTTGGCACCAGAGCTTGGAAGTTTAACTCATTTAAGAGTTCTGTGAGTATCAACTTCGTTTCTCCTCATTCATATTATTTTAATGCGATGAAGAATACTCTTTACGCGTTTAGTATATCCTAGTTTGCCCATTTACAGCAGTTGAGAGATATCTAGTGATTATACATGGAAGCCCTATAAATGGGGCACAATAAAGAAATGAGAGAGATTTCCTGACAACGATTTCTTACAAGTGAAGTCACTCTATTGTTTTTCCATTTACAGAGGAAGTACTTTTTTTATTTTCTCCTCTTGACTATGCATGTATTTATGTTGCTTTTAGAGTTTCATTGACATCTTTGGTTCATCACTTCTGATTATCCACTAGTGACCTATCCAAGAACCACCTATCTGGCCACATTCCTCCGCAGTTTGGACAACTTGCATCACTGGAAGTATTGGACCTGAGATATAATAAATTGAGAGGACGAGTTCCTGCAGAAATAGGCGAAATGCGTTCCCTAAAACAATTGTAAGTAAAAAAGTTGTAATTGTTTTATGTTTCTTACGGTAGTAATATTTTAGCTGTGATATATATGTGTTGTCCTAGGTTGTTATGTAATAATAGATTGGAAGGAAGTATGCCTGTGGAGATTGAGAAGCTTAGTTTGCTAACAAATTTGCAGTTGGAGGGCATCCTTACAAGTGCCGATGCTGCTGGATTTGGCTGCACAAACAGAAAACTTGGACACTGGTACTGTATTCTTATCGTCCTTTAAAACTTGTATCTAAAGATTGATAATATTTCCTATAAATGGCTAAGGCAACTGCGCAAAAAGTGAATGAAATGCAGTTCAACTCCTAGGTTTTATTTCTAGATTAGTAAATTAATTCATCATTGTTATATGATGCATGAATTTAGCAGCACATCGCCGAGTGCTTCAAAACAACCCAAGAAATCAAATCCTGCCCGTACACCAGCTAAATGGAGCCTACCTCACTACCTGAATCTTCTCCCGCAGTAAGCAATCACAATTGTATTCATTTATCCTATCTGTCATCTTTATCCTTAACTGCATCTTGTTTGTTGTTTGTGAAGGTTCAGCTTTGTTGGTGCATTTTCTCAGCATCATGCTGATGATAGTAACAACAATCAAACAGGTGGACTGAGATTTTCAATTTTTTTTAATACTACTTTATAATTTGTGATTCATACTGATATGACTTTGACAAATGCATTTTCTAGATTCACCGGAGCAGCACATGATCAGGAACACATATGAGGAAGTGAATAATGTGCGGCGTGTTCTAGTTGAACAGTCGTGCAACCTTGTCGCAGTTCCTCCTAATACCACGCTCCCACTCCCGTTGGAACCTGCGGTTACTTTTCCAAGCAGAAGCAGTGGATCATTTCCTGCCGTACCAGATATCAAGCAACTACCTCCTCCTCCTGTACCAAGTCAAGAGGATAAGCCTCCTATCGCAACTACACACATTGGAGATTCGGGCAACTTGACGCTTTTGCTTGGGATTTTGGCTCCACTTTTGTTTCTCATTCTTCTAGCACTTATGCTTATCATATTCAGAAAAAGGGCAGCTAAAACAATTGGTCCTTGGAAGACTGGATTGAGTGGGCAGTTGCAGAAAGCTTTTGTTACAGGTATGCTACTTCACCATATATTTTCCTTGAAATGTTTAGTTAGTCACCTCAAATGACATTCAAATGCTGTAGGAGTTCCTAAGTTGAACAGATCTGAGCTGGAAACTGCGTGTGAGGATTTCAGCAATCTTATCAGCGCCAACGACGGTGTGACAACTTTGTACAAGGGAACTCTATCCAGCGGAGTAGAGATTGCTGTTGCTTCGACTGCTATTGCTTCTCTAAGAGAATGGTCAAAACGTGCAGAAGTAGCATTCAGGAGGAAGGTTAGATTATACTCCTTGACGTTTCAAGGTTTGTATATTGATAGAATCATTCATTTTGCCTTTCCTCTTAAGGTTGATAGCTTGTCGCGTGTGAATCACAAGAATTTCGTCAATCTTCTTGGCTACTGTGAAGAAGACAAACCTTTCACTAGGATGATGGTCTTCGAGTATGCTCCAAATGGCACCGTCTTTGAACATCTGCATGGTAAATCTACTACGCGATGAAAGTGGATGAAACTAAGCTAAACTAAACCAGTAATCTTCTGATACCTTACAATGTTAAGAGTATTTTCTCTCTTTTCAGATCAAGAATACGAACACCTCGACTGGGATGCGAGGATAAGGATACTAATGGGAACTGCTTATTGCCTTATGTACATGCACGAACTCAATCCACCAATAGCCATATCTAACTTGACTTCCAACGATATTCTTCTCACCGATGATTATGCTGCGAAAGTAGGCTTCTCTTCTGTATAATTGCTTATATTTCCCACGATTCGTGCAATAACCAAAGATCCATTGCTCATGCAGATTTCTGATGTAGCTTTCTGGGAAGAACTCATTAACAAGTCCAAAACTCCAGTTGAAAACGACTCATCGCAACACTGCTTACTCCCTCCACTTCCTGATATCGAAACAAACGTGTGCAGCTTTGGATTGCTGTCGCTTGAAATCATCACTGGAAAGCTTCCTCACTCGAAAGAGCATGGGGATCTCTTAAATTGGGTATGTTTCTTGGGCGTATGCTTTTACTCAAACGTGATGCGATGAGAATATGCGTGGGTTTGAGTGATGATTGGTTTCAGGCTTCTGAGCAGTTCAACGGTAAGGGGATGAAGAACTTGGTAGATCCAGCATTGGAGTCTTACAAAGAGGAGGAGCTCGAGATCGTGTGCGAGGTGGTGCAGCTCTGCACGCAGCAAGATGCCAGGAAAAGACCTTCGATGAGGGAAGCCATTCAGTTATTAAGACAAGTTCTTGAGATATCGCCTGAAGCAGCAACGCCACGGCTCTCTCCACTTTGGTGGGCGGAGCTTGAAATATTATCACAAGAGGCAGCTTGATTTTGACTCACTGTTATCTTATTCTACTACGCACAAATCAATACAATCTCATAAAAGAGCTCTCTTTCTTATTCGTATATATATTCTTTGACGGTATATGAAGGCACATATATACTGTAGCAAACTCCTTCGACCCAGGTTACAACGGGGAAGGCACGTACTGATCAGCAAATGTATATTTATTTAGTTTCCATTTAAAGTTTAATGCTTTCTGTTACAAGAAACGAATAAAAATGTGGGAAAGGCCCAAGAAACCAATAAAAATGTGAAAAAGGCCCAACTCAGACCAGACGAATGGAAATTTAGGCTTTAATTGGGCAGGGGCGCGAACGCAAACCCGTCTTACACAAATTATGACGTAGGCTCAGCCACTTGGGCCAATGGGCACCCCTCCCAAGTGCAATGAAAGTTACCAATCTAGGTCATGGACCTTCATGATCTCCCATCTACCCGTCCAGGTAAGTATGTGTAACAGGCCTACTTGCCCATTTTTATAGTCAAAGCTCTCCCCCAACTTCCCTTCTACCACCGATGTGGGATAAGTATGAAATCAGTATTATCGAAAGCCAAAATTACACAAACCAACAAAGGTCCTAAGCTACTACTACCACTAACAACCATCTCCAATTTCAGGAGAATTCTAATCCACCTAACCACGTATATTTTGTGTAATGTAACGACTATCAATATATGCACGTACAATAAAGCTCAAATATGATTCAATTCCTCGCTAGAGAGACAAGAGCGGCATCTCACTACAAGACTCGACTCTTTTCCTCCCCCATTTCCTCATCTGAATCTGCAGCATCGACGTGGCAGCCAGGAACTGCACGCACTGCACCGGACTCAACACATCCAACACCCCCTTCATCGTCTTCAGCCTCACGCAATCTGCCATCTTCATCACCTTCTCCAACCCCGCCAGCACCCCCTTCAGCGCCACCTCCACCATCCCATCCACCTGCCCCGCCGCCGTCACATCGCCGCTATTCCTCGCCAAGCTCTCCAGCCTCGCCAGCTGGACCAAATTCCGATCCGCCATCGCCACCTGCTGCCGCTCCATCTCCCTCTCCACCCTCTCCTCCTCCGCTTTAATCTTCACCCTCAACGAATCAATCCCCCTCACCTGCTCCTCGCTCAGCCCGGCCAAACTCTCGCCGCTCTCCGATCTCGCCTTCTTCAGCGACTCCACCAGACGGAAAGCCATCGACGGCTTCCAACCGGTCACCCAGAGATACGCATTCTCGAGCGGGCTGAGCCAAATCGGGGTGAAGAAGGCTAAGACGTCTTGGTGGGCCGCGGCCCATTTAAATTTGTAGTACTCCTTATGGTGGGCCGTCAGTCTGTCCACGATGCACCGGAACTCCGCCTCCCCCGATCGCTGCTGCAGCCGCGCCACCAGCAGCAGCCGCAGGTGCTCCTCCAGCTGCCCCATCCACTTCTCGTAGAATTCGGAGAACTTCATTTCGGCTATTTGCGCCCCCATAATTATAACCATTCTAGAGATGAGGCGTTGTCTCTCTCTCTCTCCACATATATAGAGAGATTAGGAAAAGGTGTTGGGCGTGATTTAGCGTGTTAGGGGAAGAGAGTGACCAGATGGAGGGAGAGGAGCGAGGCCACGCCTTCGATGTGGGAGGCAAGTGCGTGGAGGTTTGATCACGTGAACGTGTTGTACGACTGCTGAATGCATGCATTAGCGGCTGCTACATGGAATTCAATGCAGTAGAGATCGAATGAGTTACCTGCTTCGCCCGAACGGTGGGGAGCTACGTGTCGCCACGAGGAGGTACGAGGTCCCACGTGGAGAATATTTATACGATGTTCCTGGAGTTGAAGTCAGAGAGATGCTAATGCTTCTTCAGGCGACTGAAAATATGTGTGTTGAATCATTAAAATCTTGACTAGTTAAGACTCGTATTTGATTAAACCTTAAAAGTAACCAACAAATCTACAAATCTGAAGGGCTGACCGTTGAGGAATTGAGGGGTTGTGGTACCTCTGAATCAAGAAAATCAAACTTGGAACTGCGGCACATCGATTTCATCCCTATTTTTTGCATTAAATCATTGATTCTCGTCATTTATCTATCTAGTAGTTATATATAAATGTGAACTCTCAAAAACAGTATTTTTAATAAATTTATATTTTAAGAAATGAAATAAAAATTATAGAACTACTCCAAAAAAAATGAAACAAAAATTATGAGAGGTGTACTGCGTACATGCCAAACTAAGCGGACCCAAGGGCCAAGGGGCAGCCAGGCTGCTGGTGGGCCCCCAAACCGTATACAACTCTAGTTTTTCCTTTTTTAATTATATATTTTACCGTCTAATTTTTTAATCTCGACTTCCATTATCTCAAATAATCCATCTATGAATCTAATTTTCTTTTCTTCAAGATGAGATATTTTCGATTGCAATTAATATAAATCCGTCTATGAATCTAATTTTCTTTCTTCAATGAGATATTTATATCCTTCTTCTGACACCAACTAGCAAAGAAAAAGTCTGTGTTAGACGGAATAAGTAAGTTTCTATTTTTGGCAAGATTTTGCTTTGGCGTTTATAAAATTTGCATTTGGGTATCCTGATTTTAGAACTTGTAACAATTCTATCCCAATTTTTCGCATCAGAATCATATCGTCTTATATCGCGAAGAAATGCAGTATCGGCATTGAAAATTGAAATCCTCCCTAGAATCACGAGAGGAGCAATTGTAGAAGAAAAGAAAATTAAAGATTATTATATAAAATCGAATTCGAGCACAATTTTAGAGTTGGCACCGTCGGCTCCTGCCTCCCTCCGCTCAATTGCAGATCCACGCTGTCAGAGCAGGGCTTTGAGGGGATTTGTGTGGAGGATATTCCATATTCCCTCCCATTCATCTTCTTTACTTTGCTAATTTGGTTATCCCACTCATTTTGTCTTATTTCTTTGTGTAGTAAATTTTTACTTGTCAACTCAAAGAGACCCACACTTTTACTAACCAAATTCATATCGCCTTAATAATCGCCCCAAAAAGAAGTGAGTCAAGCTCAACGGGATGGTAAAAGTAAAGGCAGAGAGAACATAGAGAATCCCTGCTTGCTTTACCTACGTCCATGCAGTTGAATCTGTCTAACGTTATGAAAGAAGAAACAGACTTTAACAGAATATTCTACTGAAGACAAACAGACAATCAACAGAGTCTTTGCAAGAGATCTATCTGTTAGTTCATGTAACAAGAGCTGGTGGCACAAAGTCTTTGCAGCTAACAAAAACAACAATTATTTATAATCTTCAAAGTGATTCCAAATCGGAAACTGCAAATGCAATTATCCTGTACCATACTTCTTAACGCGGCTCAAGAAAAGAAAGGTAGGGAATAATCCAACACCAAGATCTAGGCAAATAAAACTCTTTCTTATCCGGCATAAGAAACTCAAAAGTTGGAAAATGATCTAACCATCAAGCCAAAACCTTGAGATATGAATATCTTAACATTTATTACATAGCAAACAAGTTTGCAAAAGGCCAAACCAACAACCTGCTCATAGTAGACGAGCAAACGACAGTTGATGCAACACATTTGGATCGGTTCGAAAGATAGACATACCACATACAATCTAGCCTAGTACAAACGAAACTATCCTTAAAAGACAAGTAGTAAAGAATTTCAATGGTTCTTAAAGAGTACACGATGGCATTTTTGTATTAGAATCTCATAAACACCAAAGATGGTGCCATACTCTGTTCGACTAATCATGTACTAATATACTAGCATTAGTCAATTATAAGGAAAGCTTAAAGGATAAGACTATTCAGAGTAGTCAACAATCAAGCTGTGTATTCATTCATTTCTCTAGAGGGTTTTACAAAACCTACTTCATCTCATATATAGAGGCCACCTTTGAGCTTCATCTAACTAGCAGATTGATGGGCTTATCCAACATATAGAAAAAATAAACAATTGCCATCCAAAAGCCACTATGTGATGAAAATGTAGGAAATACCAGTGCTACACTCTACCGTTGTGAATCGCAATCCGAGTCGGAAAGCAAGAGGGGAGAATCAGCACCACTTTCCATCGTAAGGATCTGCAGTCCAGCTTTCAATTCCCGGCCACAAAACTCCTCGTATTCTAATCTATCGCCTCCTTTTCTCATCACCTCAACCACTCTCAACGACGATGTTAATTCGAATATCTCAACTGCAATCGTCAATGGTCCCTTCACACCATCCCTTAATCCCTCAAGACTCACTCTGCAGTCCTTTTTCCTCACTGTAAAACTTACGACTTTGGCGATTTCCTCCAGCTTCGATATAATGCTCGAAACTGGTGCTGCTGTAACAAATCTTGCTCCACCATTTGCTCCTTCTTCAAACAACCCCGATAGATCAAAACCGCGTGAAAAGGAGATGATATCAAACGCATTCAAGCTAGCTGGTCTAGGAAGAGTAGTGGTTCTTCTCCTAATTTCCAACTCCGAGTCCGACTCAGAATGGGACTGATCGGATAGGAAATCGTAATTCACATCATCATCAACGCTACAAAGTTTATCATCCTCGATGTAGAACTTCACATGCTTAAAACCCCTTTTGAACCACTTGTTGTTCATAATCTCCGGAATTGTGATCCTCGTCTCGGGATTTGAATCGAGCATACGAGTAGTTAATCGAATGATTTCTGGCGAAAACCATCTCGGACACCTAAATTCGCCTTTGTAGATCTTCTTGTACATAGCCATCACATTTTGATCCTGGAAGGGCAAGTATCCAGCCATCAAAACGAACAGCACAACACCGCAGCTCCATATATCAACCTTCTCCCCATTATACCCCTTCCTCCCCAACACCTCTGGCGCCACGTACGCCGGCGTGCCGCAGAAGGTGTGAAATAGGCCGTCCTGCTTAATCTGCTCCGAAATAGCACTCAATCCGAAATCCGATACCTTCAGATTCCCATCCTCATCGAGCAATATATTCTCCGGCTTCAGATCGCGGTGGTAGACGCCCCGCGCGTGGCAGAACGCTACCGCGGAAATCAGCTGCTGGAAGTACTTTCTAGCGACGTCCTCCTTCAGCCGCCCCTTGGCCACCTTATTGAACAGCTCGCCGCCTTTCACGTATTCCATCACGAAGAAGATCTTGGTTTTTGTGGCCATTACCTCGAACAATTGCACAATGTTGGGATGGCGAACCCTCCGCAGGATCGAGATCTCGCGCTTGATATGGGCGGTGAGCCCCACCTTGAGGATCTTCTCCTTGTCGATCACCTTAATCGCGACGCCTTCGCCGGTCTTCACGTTCCGCGCGTGGTAAACCTTCGCGAACGTCCCGTGCCCTAGGAGCTTCCCAATTTCGTACCGACCTAATAGAAGTCCCTTCATCTCTTTCTGTTTGGCGGAAAAACTCGTCGGAGCCACCGCCGCGGTTGCCATGGATGCAAACTTCCAAATTCAGAACGAGAGAATTTCTCCGGTAGAATCGCCGCCGATTTTAATATAGACTGTCCGATCGGGTGGCGATGGCATAGATGTCTCCGCTGTTGGGTTTTCAGTGTCCCTGCCTTTTGGCCTCAAGTATTTGTGGTGTTTAAAAAGTTCGTAAAAAATTTGAAGTGAAATCCCTTTATTTATAATTGACGGCGTTTTTGACGGCCGGTTGCGTGACCGGCGTTAAAGCGGGGAGTTCGTCTTTACCACTTCATCTGTTGATTGCAACGGCTATCTTCCGTGCAAGAATCCTGTGCGGACGCGAACACCTTTAGATCAGAGCGATCAATGTGAGTACACGTGGTGGATAGATAAGCAGCGATGAGATAAGTCTTTGTGCGGTAGATGGCAATATCCATCTGCAAGAGTGGAAAATTGGTTAATTTGGTGATGACTCATCTGTTTGCTTACGTAAACTATATCAATTGGACATGTATCATAGTCATACGTCATATTTTTTAATATCTTTTCTCGAATTGGGGATTGGAAAGTATTAGTACAAGGCTTGTGGTGGCAGAGCCCTAATTAATTGGTCACAATTATTTTTGTTCCATGGAAATAATCTAGATTTTTTGCAGCACAATTTTTAAAAAAAATAGTTGATGTACGTAGAGTTGTGTAAAATTACGATCTTTAAAAATAATATTTGTAATAATTTATCAAAAAATAAATATATATAACTTTAATAAAACAATTCCAAAATGTATACCGAACTATTTTAAGGAGTATATTTTTGTTAATAAAACGTCTCTCATCTTTATATAATTGTGCAAAATAATCTTTGGATGCAAAAAGGGAGGCTGTTAACGACCGTTAGATGACCTTTTTGTTCCTACTTTAAACCGGAGCGGTTTGTATGTGTTGGGTTATGAGTCAGTAGATGATACTCAGTTGTCTAGTGGTTAAAAGAATATTGGGGGAAATCATAGTAGTACTATGAAATTGAAGATCCCAAAACCCAGCTGATATCAGTAGTATAATGTGTCGATAGGATTAGACGATGTATAGGTTAGACTTTTTTTTGTTTTGATTATCTTTTTGTCTAAGTCATGTACGGGGTAAACTGTTGGACTGATCTTCTGACGAAGTTACTCTCCGTAACCCCACGTCATCAATGTAAGAGCTTGCGTTCTTCCACCAACGATGATCTTCACCTCGCAAGGAGACATACCACCACGGTGATAAGATATCGGCCAGAAGAACATAATGCAAAGCTCGGCACCTTCGCAATTATCGCCGACCCACCGTAGTCTTATCGCCTTGTCGCCCAACTCGACCGAAGAAGACAGATATTGTCTTGAGTCTACTGTATCCGACAGAAAGCAACCTGGGCCGTAAACATCTTTTCGAAGTTCGGCCAGAAGATCATACGAGGATGTGGAATAGTCAACTCTATCTCTCGACACATTCTCACCTACCACAAACCTCGACCAATGAGACGCCGACAACGCTTTGACTCGCTCCGACCAACTAAAGCCGCTCTCATGTATAGTATTAATCGCCCCGCCGCAACAATTCGAATTTATGGCCGTTTTCTTTGGAAGCTTGTGACACGTGGCATCGTCTTCTCCAACGGACATATGCTCGCTCACAACTATAAATAGAGAAGAAATCCGAGCTCCACGTAACGGGACTCATAAGGGAAAAAGCGCAAGCTCAAGAACACTCTAGCGAACTCAACAGATTATACGGAGAAGAACTTGCTTTCATAGAATATTTGTAGTTCTTCTCTCAGAGTATTTAGATCCCTTTCTTCTCTGACTAAGCTCATTCGCGATTTATAGCTTAGATTTCGAAGGAGTTCACTTTTAGTTAATTGTTCTTATTGTAAGAACTCCTTCTTAGTTGGAGATTATCCCCTCCCTTTCGAACTTAGGTTTGAATTGTAAAGTCGCTAAGAACTATAACTTAGAAGGATCCGTCCGGTCCCAAGAGATACCTTGGCCGAGACTTGCTCGGAATAATCAACAAGTTCTCCCCGCCAAGTCGGGGACCGTGGACGTAGGATCTTGCGTATCCGAACCACGTTATATCGCTTGTGTTATTTATGCGTTTTATTGCATATCATACAAACCGCTCAAAATCATATATTTGCATAAAACATATTTTAAAAGCGCACAGCCAAAAGAATTTATCTTGCGAAAACACGTTTTCAAACTGAGACGAATCTCCGGGCCCTACACACTTATCCGCACAACGTCTCCGACTGAGTTTCAACGACTGACTAAAGTCAGTAGGAGAGCTCAGTAGCTGACACACTCTGACCCCGTGATCGAAGGTTACTATTTGGCACTGTTCATCAGTTGCACCAAACAGCTCAGCTGTCCTTCGGTTTGAGAAAAAGAAACTGTGATCAGGTGTATTCACCCCCCCCTCTACACCTGACTATCGTCTCCGGACCAACAGTATGTACCACTTTCATATACCCTTGTGTGTACCACACCATAAGGATATTGACATGTGGTATTTTTCATTAAAACAAGTGGGTTATATTCAATACATGTCAATACCCTTGTGGAGTGGTACACACAAGGGTATACAAAAGTGGTACACAAACCTTTGAGACTTTAAACCCCGTTTCTAATTATGAAACAGTAATAAAGATAATGATTATAATTTTAAAACTGATTCAAGACACATGGAATTGAAATAAAATTAATAAATGTGATTGTGCTAAGCCGTTGTCATATGAAAATGATATTTATCCAACAAGGTAAAACATTACATACAAGTCGTCTATTCCTATCACGAATTTGAATTTTAGATTAATAGGTTAAATTCAAAATCAGATTTCTTGACGATTTGAATCTTCGTTTATCAAACGTTAATTGATTTTCCTATTTCTGAAACAAACAAACAAACAAAAATAAATAAATCCAATATTTATATACAATGAAACTTATTTTTTCTTAGTTATATGAAAAAGATTCTAACGACTATATAACTTAATTAGAGTAGTGGAATATTGAGAGAGGCAATTGGCATATCCGAATGCGAATCAAAATATAATTCCCGAAAATTAGGCAATGAAGCGTGAGAATTAAGATTGATTTGTGAAATTAATGGATAACAAATTAACATGTTGCCTGGTTGGAGATGAAGCGACAAGTCAAAAGTCATAATGTGGACGGTGCTGACACGTGGTTATTTACGTCTCCTGTTAGAAAATTAATTGATAAACTGAAATGATTTTATTTCCAGATATTATAGATTTATTACGTTTCCCTGGTTACTTTGAAAAATCACTAATTTGAGGAAATAGGAGGGTCGGTTACTGAATCTTGATTAATAAATATGCAAATTTTGAAAGCATTACAAAAGCTTCCATTCAGAATTTTGATTAATATGTCAAGTTTTGATTTTAAACGAAATAATAAGTTTCATAATATTGAGTGTAGTAATAGTATTAACACTAAGTTGGTGAAATTATTAATGAAATTATTGAACAGCTGCTTCATCATTCAATTTTTAATAACTACTACTTTAATTGAGACTAATATCCGTCTTCGGCAGATATTACGAATTGGTTAATATGCAAAAAGAACCATTTTGATTAAATACATATGAATTTTAGTTAGCCGTGGAAAAAATTAGTTATGTAGCCATTTCCGACAACTTTAGTGAGTAGGGTCCACAATTATTTAATCGCCATTGTCATCGTCATTGTTATCGCCATTGCACATCGCATAGCCCACAATTATTTAATCGTCATTGTTATCGCCATTGCACATCGCCTAGCCCACAATTATTTAATCGTCATTGTTATCGTCATTGCGCATCGCCTAGCTCGCATTATTTAATAGTTATATATTTAATCGTCATTGTCATCGCCATCGCCTTTCGCCTAGCTCGTATTATTAAATTACCACAGCCATTGCCTATCCCATAAAATGCATAAAAATATACTTTAATGTATTTTTATGTAACTTAATATATATTTTAATTATTTAAATAAGAAAGTCTTTGTTTCTAAGTTCTAATTTTTATTATACTCAATACAGAACTAGGATAAAAATTATTAAAAATATCAAAGAAATGAAAAAAAAAACTTCTCTCTGCGTAAATTTTTTTGCTTGCTCCTCCCAGATCGCCTCTCTCAATCGCCACTTACAATACCCATCTTAAAAATAAATTTTTTTAGACAAAAAGTAAAAACTTATTAACTTTAATTTATTTTGTAACAACTACTTCACTAGCTGTTTTCGTGCTTCTCATATAGGAAAATTGACATGAATCTCATTTTCTTGAAAATAAATATACTAAAAAATTTCTGCCAAAAATTTAAGAACTCACTAGATTAATCATGTTAGTTGCATCATACAGAAAATGGATCCGGTAAGTTATCATATTCACATTTCTACAAAATTTAATGTTTTATGCGGTTTAGTTAAAAATTGGTCGTGATTCACTCTTAGTTTCATATTTTATGCAATTTAGTAGGGCTCATGTGTTTAAGTTATATTCACTTTAAATATCGTTTGAATGTACTTGTCTACATACACTTATGCAACTTTTGTGGATTGTATTGTTGTTCATGACCAGGCAATTGAGTTTTATCGTCTGGTGAATTCTGCCTTCATGGTATATGCTCGTGATAGTGGTCGAGCTCATGAGAATTCTACCTTCATGGTATATGCTCATGTGATTAATCGTCAGACTGGTAGGCCAAGGATTAGTCGAGCTCGATCTGTAGAAAGAAACAAATCTATAACTTTTAATTTATCACCTGGTGATAATAGATTATTGTTGGGCGCTAATCTATTATCGCTACCGCTAGCCGATTACCAAATACCGCCAGACGATTACTTTATATATAAAGTAAACATTAGTTTTTAATTAAATTATATTATTATACTTTATTTTACATGCATCTTTATGTTATATAAATATTTTGCATCACTGTAAACATTATGAATCATTACATTTTAGACCACTCAATCTCAATGGTAGATCACTCAACAATTGAAGTAATCATGTTACTTGAGTACACTTTTTTGAAAACAAGTTTTATACTTTGACATTATTATGGAATCATGTTTCACTAAATCACGTTTTAAGATTATATATGTTATAATTTATATTATTATAATCAAATTGTATGTTTTCATTTAAATATATAATTATAATTTAGCTAATATATAGTTTAAGGTAGTTTACGGTTCAAACCCCAAATAAGGGTTTGGGGTCAGGGACTGCTAGGTGATTATCAAATACAGCCAAGCAATTGACTATTAACTTCTGCCTTCGGTGGGCTCGCTGCTATTATGCAAAGATGTTACCGCTAGCCGATTATAAAATACCGCCAGACGATTACTTTATAAATTAAGACAACATTAGTTTTAAATTAAATTATATTATTATGACCTTTTTTACATCCAACCTTATGTTAAATATAAATATTTTGCATCAGTGTAAACATTATGAATCTTTATATTTTAGATCACTCAATCTTAATGGTAGACTACTCAATTGAAGTAATCATATAACTTGAGTACACTTTTTTGAAAACAAGTTTTATACTCTGAGATTATTATGGAATTATGTTTCACTAAATTGATTATGTATGTTATAATTCATATTATTATAATCAAATTATATGTTTTCATTTAAAACTTAATATATAATTTAGTTAACATATAGTTTAGGGTAGTTTACAGTTCAAACCCCAAATAAGGGTTTGGAGTTCAAACCCTAAATAAGGGTTCTGAGTTTGGGTTCAGGGACTGTCAGTAATCGCCAGGCGATTAACTTTAATTAACTTTGACAATTACAAATACAATGTTAGTGTTCCCTATGGAAATTGATTACTTTGACTATTACAAATTACGACATACTAAAATGCTTCCGACTCCGGTGAGTCCGGCACATCCGTTCCCGGACACTTCCTCCTAGTATGCCCAACCACACCACATATGCTGCATTTTTTCGGACCGCGTGTTCTCCCACCAGATGTACTTGCTTCGGCTCTTGAGGGTCGTCCACTTGATTACTTTGCACCACAACACTGTCGGACACAATATGGGTATCCACTTCGCAAACAAAGGTTTCATGTTCGCGAAAATTCTCAGCCCGATTGCTACCACCCGCTTGATCTTCAAAATTGAACCTTGAACCAAATTGTTCAACAACATCGGATGTATGGTAAGATTGAACATAGGAGTGCTCAAGAAATAAATTCGGCTCGATTTCTGTACTACAAAGACGAAGTAGGTCCATATCGGTCGCGAGAATGGACCTAAGCATCATACCATGATGAGAAACCTAGGTGTAATAAATTTCATAATTTGACGAAAGTGAAAAGGGATTAAGATTGTATTGAATGAAGTGTCGTAAATTAGGGATACAAACAATGTTTCCAGGAATGCAGACAACTCTAACTTCACCGCCAATATACTCGAACAAATTGTTAAATTGCCCGTTAAAATGAACAATAATATTATACCAACTGTCCCTTTTTTATGGAACGAGGAAGCAAAATTCTACAGAATTATTTAGTAATTGAAATAAAATGAAAGAGGAGTGAGTGTGTTCGATTTTGGACTTCAATCACGGTATTAATAGATAAAACTTCATGATAAGGACTACGAATGGAACGAGCGGGACTAGAAATGGTCGAGCGGGACTGAGTGAGCGGGATTCTGCTTGGCCTACCAAGTCAAAAAAGCCGAGCGGGACTGGGCAGGCCGAGCGGGATCCTGCGAGCGGGATTCTGCTCCCCCGCCAGTCCAAAAGCCGAGCGGGATTTGACAGTGGAGTGGGATTTCGCGAGCGGGATTCTGCTCCCTGCCAAGTCACCGCTCGAGCGGGATTTCACCGGGCTGAGCGGGATTTCCGAGCGGGATTTAATGAGCGGGATTCGGTACTTCTTGGAGCGGGATTCGGCAGCGTGAGCGGGATTGAGCGGGACACGAATGAGATTTTACGTTAATCATTTGCGCACGGAACGAAGCAAAATAACGAATTTGGCAGGCTGACAATGAGTGAGTCTTGGGCCAATAAACAATGAGTGAGTCTTGGGCCAATAAGACAAACAAACTTGAAATATTAGGCGATCGAGCTATGAGACTTTGGATGTACTGATTTATGTATGAGGCAGTTAACCATTGTATAATAAAGGAGTATTACTTTTACATTTCATCCATGATTTTTGTTCCTTTGGGATAATCTAGTTTGAATCCAACCAAGGCCTTTGGGTCGAGCATGTGGTAGTATAGTACCTGTTTACATCTTTTATGTGGTGGGTTGTGGCTGCGTGTTTGCATCATCATTCATCATTAAAGAATAACAACCTATCAAATGCCAGTGATATGTTTGACGCTATATATTTTATTTTGACAAACTATCAACTTTCAAGGCTCTAATTCGAGGTCAAAGTTACTCTGACTGTGAAACTAACTTTCTGCATTAATAGCAGATTTTCTAATAATCCCCCACATGGGTGGAAATAGCCCAAATGCATGCATGTAGTGTTGGAATTTTGTCACTGGAAGCAAACTTTTGCTTGTATACAATGTGTTTTTTCTTTCCACTGTTTTTATTCTCCTATCTAATTAATTATATCCGCGCATGTTGGTCATTTATCTTGTATAAGTGTTAGATTGTATAGTTTGTTGTAGATCACAGAAGACTGCACAATTGGTTGAGCTAACAAGATATAAGCAGTTATCACAGTTGAGACAACTTAAAGACAAGTTGTTGGTTTAAGCTGCAGTTTAGATAAGAAGTGACTTGTCTTGGCTGCTTGTCTATACTGATACACTGAAGGTGGTGTATTGATAGATCACAGTGAAATGTGTTCTCCTAGTTGACCTTAGTGGAGAACCAAATATCTCGGTGATTTAATTTGGTCATAAGCATGATAAGATTTCAACTGAGTGCATTCAGCTATCTATCACTTTGACTTACTATGGTGAATGTCATCGCGATTGGATCTACATATCTTGGGTGATAGTGGTTGTTTGTCATGTTGGTTATCTTTATCTTGCATTCGTATCTCTGTTAAATGGGTTGATAATATCCCCTGAGGAACTCGTAAGGATTAGCATACTAAACCGGGCCGGTTGATTAAGTTCATGTGTCTTAATAAGGTTGAGTGGTACTACTCCGGAAAATATAATAAGATTTGTTAATTAATTTAAAGTGTCAGTGAGTTTAATTAATTAACGGATATTTGTTTCTTAAATACGAAGATTTATTAAGTCTGAAATACAAGCCCCCGAGCTCAAGTTGGATAAATGGGTAAGTCAGCAGGGATTCTATAGTGGAATAAATATGTGTTTATTAATTAATTTTGGTTTCGGTTAAGCATAGATAATTAATTAATTTGAGACCCGACTTTATTTCTTGTATTGGATCTTTGGTCTGGCCCAAATAGACGTCCAGTATTTATTCTGCTCTCTCGGGAATTATTATTAATATATTAATGCATTTATATTATTTAATAATATAGAAACTATTTATTTGGAATTAATTGGTTGGACCAATTAATTGATAAATAGATGACCCAGTTATTATTAATTATATTATGGGTTGGTATTAATTTATGGGAAGCTCATTAATAATATAATTACTAATGGGCCACAATTATAATATAATATTTTATATACATTATATTTAAAAGAATATAAACGTTCAGTTTATGATTCACGTCATTATTTCATTCACAAAAACCGTGAGAAAAAACGTGAGAACGTGTGAGAGCAGTTATTCATTCCTCTCAGATCTCTGTCCACACGGAGGAGAGGAAGGGTCGGGGCACAGTCTAGAAGCTCCAAACACGAGCAAAATCAGAGGCTTTCCAAAGGATGCAGGTATAATTCGTCCTTCTAATCCTTCAATTGGTATCAGAGAAATGGTTTTAGGCTCTGATTTTTGCTTTTAGGAGCATGTTTAGGGATGTTTATTTATAATTTCCATCGTTATCCTGCAATTTCGTGATTTTGGGCGGCATGCAAGCCACGTTTTGACCTCGTTTGTACCGTTTTTCTCGTGAAAAATCCACGAGTATATTATAGGGCTAATATGTTTCAATTTTCTATAATTGTAATGTTATTTGGCTTGGCGGTGCATGAATTTCGAGACGGAGATGAAGCCCTAAATTTGGCCAAAACCCTAGAAAATTAGGGTTCCGCCGCATCTTGCGGTTGTGCTTTCTGGAGCGTCCGGTGTCTGATCAGCGATCTGCTTGAACCGTTGGATTCCTCATCTCATGAGCTTCGCGTTGATAGATCTCATGGGGTCATCCGATCTCAGATGCAACCGGAATCGACGTTGAAATCTTGCTGCTTTGTATTGATTTTTCCTGTTCAAAATTGGGGAAATTAATCGACTAATCTCGGTCGGAATCCATTGCACGATGGTCGTGCAGGTTCGAAATCCGTTTCCCCTCAACCAATTGAACAAATTGCAGGTCAGGAATGAGTCAATTTCGAGGCGGTGTTGTCGCTAGCGGAGGCACGATTTCGTGATAAAATCGCAGTAATGGCAGAGGAAATTGTCGGGCCATATGTCTGGGTGACATCCGTTGGCAGAAGGGACGATGGAGGAGGGCCGGGAGTGGTCGGGGGAAGCTTGGCGGCGCGCGATCTGCTGTGTGCAGTCGCGGCCTCGAGACTTCCGTCTCCTGGCGGCGCGGCGGTGGCGTCAGCGGGCGGTCGGTCGGCAGGCGCGCTCCAGACCGTGAGGCATTCCTAGCAGCGACAACGGCCAGTCGAGGGCCGGCGAAGAGCAGCGGTGGCGCGGCAGCAGCTGCGTCGTGCGACAGTGGAAGAGGTGGGCTGACATCAACCCTTGAGATGTTGACGTCAGCCGTGCTGACGTGGCGTTTACACGTGGCAGTCAGTCTGATGACACGGTAATAACATGGCAGTTCCAATTTGTTTCGTGGATCTCCACGACACACCCCCAGTGAACACATAACCACTATTAGACAACAAGTCTTAAGTGTTAGATATTCAATTCGCATCACAGTACCCTTCAAATACCGGGGGATGTCTATAGTAGTGCAGCCCAAAGTTAAGAGTGTACTTCAAGTACCTTAAAACTCTTACAAGAGCTTTCCGATGCTCCCAACTCGAATTACTCATATAACGAATTAGTTTGTTCACCGGAAAAGCTAGATCAGGCCCGGTACAGTTCGTGATGTACATTAGACAACCAGTGAACTTAGCATAATCCTCTTGAGCAACATGATCACCTCTATTCTGTTAGAATTTTATATAGTACAATGTATTTTTTCTTTCCACTCTATATATATATATATGAGGAGGTTCAAATGTAAACAGTCTGTTATCGTGTGAATGTGTGAACACTGCACTTTAAAGACAAATGTACTGCACTTTAAGACAAAGATACTGCATTTTAAAGTGCAATACTTAAAGTGCAGTATATTTACCTTGAAAGTGCAATACATTTGTCTTTAAAGTGCAGTGTTCACACGTTCACACGATAAGGGTTGTTCACACGGGAACCACTCCCTATATATGTATATATAATCATTTATCTTGTACATAAGTTAGATTTTGTAGTGAGTTGTAGATCACAGAAGATTATACAATTGATTGAACTAACAAGACATAACAGTTATCACAGCTGAGACAACTTTAGGATAAGTTGTCGATTTAAGTTGTAGTTTAGATAAGAAGTGGCTTGTCTTGGCTACTTGTCTGGTAAACTGAAGGTGGTGTATTGATGGATCACAGCGAGATGTGTTCTCCTGACTGACCTCAGTGGAGACCCAATAATGGAAAACCAAGATCTCGATGACTTCGCTGGTCCTAAGTTTGGTAAGACTTCAGCTTAGTGTTTTTGGCTATCTATCACTTTGATCTACTATAGTGAACGTCATCACGACTGAATGTACGTAGTTATTTGCGGCTTATGTTTGTTGTCTATATCTTGCAACTGTATCCTTGTAAAGTGGGTTGATAATATTCCTTGAGGAACTCGTAAGAATTAACATACTAAACCCGACCGGTTGATTGAGTTCAGGTATGTTAATATGGTCGAGTGGTACTACTCAGGAATATAATAAGATGTTAATTAATTTAAGTTGTTAGTAGGCTTAATCAATTAACAGATATTGTATTTTTATCTTAAATACAAGGATCGATTAAGTCTAAAATACAAGTCCATGCTCAAATTTAGAAAAATGGGCAAGTCAGCAAAAATTCTCTAGTGGAATGAATCTGTGTTTATTAATTGATTTTGCTCTTGGCTGAGCATAGATAATTAATTGATTTGAGGTCCGGCTTTATTTCTTGCATTGGATCTGTAACAACCTGAGGCAGATAGTACAGGTCGTTAAGGGGCGGGTAATAAGGATAATACAAATTGTTGAACATCTTTTGTGATTTTCTGTAATTAAAACATGAAATGTTGTTTTTTTGTGTTATGGAGTTTGTAGAACAGCAAGGTAATGACTCAGATCTGGAATAGAACGTTCTGGAAACAACAAACTTTATTCATGATCGGAAAAGATGAAAAATTACAGAATGAATCAGCACACTTCCTTTTATAGTATTTCTACAGTAATAACTACCTCTACCAGAAGAAGAAACGTAATATCACCACTCACGCTTTTATTAGTAATAAACCGATAACAAGCACTGCCCGATATGACACGCGGCATCTAATCCAACGGCCCAGAAAATAGCCGCCCAATTGACTTTCATAACCGTCGTCTTCCTCAACATACCTCCAACTGCCTACTCCAACTTCTTACCTTAGCTACCAAAGTCGCTGGAAGATTCCAGAGAAATCATGAAGCTCAACACCCCCCCTCAAGATGGAGGCGATAAAGATCAATGAGTCCCATCTTGGAGAGCAAGAAATGAAATCTGGGACCAGGAAGAAATTTGGTAAAAGCATCAGCAATCTGCTGACTGGTATGAACAGCTACGGGAGAAATGAGCCCCTTTTTATATTGGTCACGAACAATGTGACAATCCAACTCCAAGTGTTTGGTACGCTCATGGAACACTTGATTGCGAGTAATATGGATGGCGGCTGCATTGTCACAATGCAGAGAAATAGGTGTAGGTACATCAACATTTAAGAACTTAAGCATATAAGTGAGCCAGAGAAGCTCGCGCACAGTAGCTCCTAATGCTCGATATTCTGCCTCTGCAGTGGAGGCAGAGACGGTATCTTGTTTCTTGCATCGCCAAGAAACCAAAGAGTCACCTAAGAACACACAAAAACCAGTCAAAGACCGTCGAGTAGCAGGACAAGAACCCCAGTCTGCATCGGCATAAGCGTGTACACTGGGAACAACATTAGAGGAGAAAAATAAACCCAAAGATGGACATCCCTTCAAATATCTAAGAACATGCACAGCCGCATTCCAATGATTTTCACAAGGAGTAGCCACAAACTGGCTTAACTGTTAGGTAACATGACTAAGATCTGGCCTGGTAAGATTGAGATAAAGCAACTGGCCAACTAATCGTCTGTACTTATCAGGTTCACTCAACAGAGGACTAGAAGTAGTAGATAGATCTACTCCCTATGGGAAGGGAGTGGATGCAGGATTGCATCCAAGGAGTCCAGCACGATCAACTATATCTAATATATACTTCCTCTGGTTAAGATACATCCCTTGTTTCCCCCTAGCAATTTCAATTCCCAAAAAATAACGAGCTACACCAAGATCCTTAATGGAAAACTTATCATGTAAAAACTGTTTCAAATTCTCAATCAACTGTAAATCTGGACTCACAACCAAAATATCATCCACATATACCAATAACCCCCAGAAAATCAGAACCATGACCTAGGGTAAAGAGACAATGATCATGAGGGCATTATGTGAAGCCATATGAAAATAAAGCCTTACTCAATTCTGTGTTCCATTCGCGAGATGCTTGTTTAAGCCCATACAAACTCTTAATGAGTTTGCAGACCTTTCCAGCAGGGGCCTTAGAATATCCTTCTGGAGGAAGCATATAAATCTCATCTGTAAGGATGTCATGAAGGAAGGCATTATTAATGTCAATCTGATGAAGATGCCATTGATTAGATGCAGCTAAAGCAAGTAAGAGTTTAATAGTGACATGCTTAGCAACCGGAGAAAACACTTCATCATAATCGATCCCATATTCTTGCTTATACCCCTTAGCTACCAATCGAGCTTTATACCTCTCTATGGATCCATCAGGTTGTAACTTAACTTTATACACCCATTTAGATCCAATAGTGTGCTTACCAGCTGGAAGATCAACAATACACCATGTCTCATTCTTTTCTAAAGCATCAATCTCTGCTTGCATAGCAGATCGCCATTCAGCAGATTGACTAGCCTGTCTGTAAGTGCTAGGCTCCTGAATAGTAGAGACATTAGCAAGGAATTCAGTATACTCTGTACTGAAAACTGAGGAACATAAAAAAGGAAATGTGGGAGGAGTCAATGCAGTAGAAGGATGGTTAGCCACATTCAATTCCACTTTACTCACAAAATCACTGAGCCAAGAAGGAGGTTTGATATTTCGTTTGGGTCTGGTAACCCTTGTGATAGCTAATTCTTCATGATCAGATAATGACTCTTCATCATGCAGCTGCTCAGACTCAGCATGTGACATTGGAACAACTTCTTCCTCACCGGGAACAATATCTAATGACTCAGAGGTTGTATCCTGAATATAATCACCAAAACCTGTGGACTCATGGGCTTCCACATCACCATCAGTAACTGATTTAGCATAAGGAAATCTATGAGGAAAAAACTTAACATCTCTCGAAATCATAATCTCATTGTTTTCAATATTGAATAAAGTATAACCTCTGTGACCTCCTGCAATACCAAGCATCACGCACTTAATCCCCCTTGGATCAAACTTCTTTTTATGAGGGCTAGTATTTGCTGCGAACGCCAAGCAAGCAAAAGGTTTCAATATGGTTAGATCAACTGATGAACTATTTAAAACAGATATAGGAGACTTCCAGCCAAGAATCCTACTTGGTAATCTGTTCAATATCCAAGTAGCTGTAAGGATTGAAAAGGGCCAGAAAGCCTCTGGCATTCTGCTTTGAAACATCAAGGCCCGAGCTATTTCTAGCAAGGACTTATGCTTTCTTTCAACTACACCATTCTGCTGTGGTGTGTATACATAAGTTTTCAGATGCATAATTCCAAGAGAGTGGAATAAACTCTGAGTCTGCTCATTCACAAATTCTGTTCCATTATCCGTTTTGATCTGCTTCACCCTCCTTGTATATTGAGTATATATCATGTTCAGATACCCCTCTAGCACTTTATGTACTTGCTTCTTTGACTGTAGAAGATATGTCCAAGTACTCCTGCTGCAATCTTCTACGATAGTCAATATATATGATGTATTTGCCATGTTCTCAACGTTGTATGGACCCCAGACATCCACATGAACGAGATCAAACAATTTTGTCCTTCTATTCTCCAAAGTAGGAAACGGATTCCTGCATTGTTTGGCCTTGTGACACACTTCACAGGAACTGATTGTTGACTTTACTGATTCTTCACACAAATGAGTTAATCCTGGAATATGTTGTAGTGTAGTATAGGATGCATGACCAAGCAAAACATGCCATTGTCTCAACAACTCTGTTCTAGGTTCAGATAATTGATTAGCTTCCTCCAGTGCGTGTTCTGATCCCTTCTCCATTTTATGCTCAGGATCAACTATATACAATCTTCCTTATGCTTGCCCCATCAACAGAATGTGATCATTAGATAACCTCTGTACAATGCAGTAAGTAGGGAAAAACGTGCACTTCAGCTGAAGCTTGTTATTCAACTGATGTGTAGAGATTAAGTTGTGTGTAAACTGAGGGACATATAATACATCATGCAGCACCAATTCCTCACTAAGCTTCACTGTCCCAATCTCATTTATAGTCTGCATATCTCCATTAGGAAGATACACTCCTTGAGGATTACTTAATGAATGAACATCCACCATAAGTTCTTTGTTGCAGCAAATGTGGTTGCTTGCTCCTGAGTCCATAATCCAAATTCTTTCCTTCCTTAATCCTTCAAGTAGGCTAAACGAGTAATGCTTCTCCATTACATCCAACGGAGTATAAGTCTCAATGTTGTTAACATTGCTCGTCTTCCCAAGACCTCTTAGTTGACTCAATGCTTTCTCTAATGCTTCTCCATTACATCCAACGGAGTATAAGTCTCAATGTTGTTAACATTGCTCGTCTTCCCAAGACCTCTTAGTTGACTCAATGCTTTCTCTACACTGGATATCAAATCCCCAACATTTTGACCTCCATCATTCCTGTTATTAGAGGTTGCAGATTTGTTGTAAGGTGCATGGGATGTTTCTTGTTGCACAACAGAATTTACTTGTCCTTTAGCTTTCTGCTCTTTCAATTTTTGGAACCAATCTGGTGTTCCATTCAATTTAAAACATTCACTTCTCTCATGCCCGGATTTTTCACAGAAACTACATCTCAATCTTTTTCTCTCCTCTTTACTCATTCTAGGCTTGAAACCATTGCTTTTATCCCTGTATCCACTTCCATTACCTTTATATCCAACATTCATGACTCCTAACTCCACATTACTGACATCCTTAGTTCCATCACCCACATTCAAAGCTAGCTGTTCCTGAGGATGCGTATGAACAGATGATACCTTCCTCTGCTCTTCATCTTGCAGTAACATAGAATAGGCTCTACTAGCCGTGGGCAAAGGTTCTATCAACAATATTTGGCTTCTCACAGCATCATATGTATCATTCAAGCCTAATAAAAATTGCATTAGCTTGTCTGTTTCAACACATCTTCTAAAATTTCCTACTGCATCACAAATGCAGGCTGCCGCCGCAGCACAACCACAGACAGTGTTAGGTTGTAGTAACCTCAGTTCATCCCACATCACATTTAGGCTATTGTAATACTTCATTATAGACTGATTTCCTTGGATAAAACTAGATAAATCCTTCTTGAGCTTAAAATTTTTTGCACCATTACTCTGATCAAACCTTAGTTTGATCTCATTCCACAATTGATAGGATGTTTCCATAAGTAAAAATGATTCAGAATATTCTGGAGCCACACAATTCATGATCCAAGATGTAATCATAAAATCAACTTGCATCCAAGAGTTATAGCTAGCATGAGTCTCAAGAGGTTTAGGGATGTTACCTTCTATGAAACCGAGTTTATTTCGTCCAGCAAGAGCTCTCTTCATAGCTCTACTCCAAGCATAATAGTTGTTACCATTAAACATAGCATTCACTATCTTCAACCCTGGATGTTCATGTGGACTCAAATAGTAAACATCATTGATTCTGAGATTTTGCTCACCTCTATCTATATCTCCACTTGATTCGTTCGTTTGCGGGGATGTATCACCAGATCCACCAGCTTCTGTGGTATGTAGTCCTCTATCCCTCAAATTCGGTCGTTTGTCTCGTCGATTTCCGCGCTCTCCGTCTGTACTGCTTTCGCCAATATCTCCAGTCTCTTCATCAACTAAAACACTCCACTTTGTTCGGTGAGATCGCACCATCGCTTTGATACCATGTTGTTTTTTTGTGTTATGGAGTTTGTAGAACAGCAAGGTAATGACTCAGATCTGGAATAGAACGTTCTGGAAACAACAAACTTTATTCATGATCGGAAAAGATGAAAAATTACAGAATGAATCAGCACACTTCCTTTTATAGTATTTCTACAGTAATAACTACCTCTACCAGAAGAAGAAACGTAATATCACCACTCACGCTTTTATCAGTAATAAACCGATAACAAGCACCGCCCGATATGACACGCGGCATCTAATCCAACGGCCCAGAAAATAGCCGCCCAACTGACTTTCATAACCGTCGTCTTCCTCAACATACCTCCAACTGCCTACTCCAACTTCTTACCTTAGCTACCAAAGTCGCTGGAAGATTCCAGAGAAATCATGAAGCTCAACAAGTAGTAACGAACGGGAGAGAAGAAGACGAAAGGAAGAAGGTAAGACTGAGCTTAATTCTTGTTATCTCATTAATAGGAAGAAATAGTATTTAAAGCATCCCTAACCCTTAAGGCGTGTTTATGAAACAAGCAACTATTAACACGGAAAGCAACTAATGAGCTATCTAAAATCTGGACCCTTTATCATCTAGGAAACCAAATGGCCACGATCCAATCTCCATCAACGCCTCCAAACTGGGTTGTGACAATACCCCTTCTTTTTTAGATCCATGTCCCCATGGATCAATGTCTCGATCAAGCCTCTCCTTGTATAGATGCTTCCACTCCTTGATAAATGCGTAACACCCAAGTTCTTTCTGAGAGTAGTTCAGACGGCGGCAGTAAGGGGTTTGGCAGCGGGAGTGAGTGGATTGGGGAGACGCGGTAAAATCTTGTGGTGAAATTTTTAGAAGCGGTGAAATATGATTATTGTTTCAGTTTTGACGGTCATCAAAATATCATTGCTGAAATTGACCTTTCGAATATTATTAATTAATTTAAAATATCGTTGACTAACTATTGATTGACGGAAAATTTAACGGAAAAATTAATTCCGCCATATTTTAATAGTTTAGGGAGAAAAAACTTAAAAAGGAAAAGATTGAAAGTTAATTTGGCAAAAAATGCAAAGATTGTGACTATTTGGGCCAATTTACCTAAATAATTAAATAGGCAATGGTTGCTACAACTAAAACAGCGTACATCATCATTTGATCAGATTGTTTTTGAAGGGAAGACGGGAAGAGAATTGAGTAGTTGTTTATGTGGTCTGGACAAAGACTTTAATTTCCCCTACAAAAACGGAGCATTATTTCTCATGTCCAAATTACAGATGTTGAATAACATACTGCAAAACACTAATATAACTGAACGGTAATTATATACTAGAAAGCAGCTACACCTTAAAAAAAGTTCTATCATGTTGGATAATTAAATAGTACAACCCAACACTTTAACTGATGTGTCAAACATTTTGAAAACACATCACACCTCATTATAATAAAACAATAAAAAAAATAATTATTTTACATATACTCCATCCATACACAATTCTTGTTCAAAAAAATTTCGACACAATTTTTAAGAAAAGTTGTTGATTATGTATAAAGATGTGTGGCCCTCAAATAAAATGTTTGTAGCAATATTATATTTAGAAATGAATAATAATTATGAGACAATTTGATAAAAAAATAGAGCAATAATTGTGAAACTGAGGGAGTAATATTTATAAGTATAAATTTTATACTATATATTAGCTCTCAGTGTCCGGGTCCTGATTTTTGTAATCGTGTTTCGTGCTTCTTATAAGTGAAATCTAGATGATATGTAAAATCACAAAAACGATTTATCTAATATTGTGACAGCTTACAAATCTCAGTGGAATCCTAGCTGGCATTCATTTTAGAGATTTTGATTTGGATTACGTCGGATTAGGTAAAGCACTCAGCCATCCAACCCAGAAAATATTGCTTTAAGTCCAATTTATTTATTCAAAATTCTTCAGAAATAAAATTAAGAATGGCCTAGTTTGGATTTCAAAAAATTGTATAGTCAAATTCATAAATAATTTAAATTAATGGATTCAGTTCAAGTAAAATTTATCAATTATACCGTGCAGATATTAGCACTAAATTAGGTAAGTCTACAATATATGTAGAATTCATATGCAAATTCTATTGGATGATGAAATGTTATTAAGTGGGTATTTGGAGTAGCTGAAGTACATTAATAAGTGCTGAAAGTGGCTGAAAGCTGCTGATTTGAGAATTTGGAGGTGTTTTGTAATAAGTGCTGAAACTGGTGAAAATAGTGTATGAAAAACTGCTGATAACAATAACTTATTTTAAGTTTTTAAATAAAATATTCATTTTAACCTCAATGTTATTAAATAATTATAATTTATATAAGTAAATAAATATTAAATTAAATTTATGTTATATAAATTTATAATATATCATATTTGCATAAATTTATCATACTATTATATTTTAAATATTATTTATTAGCTTAAATTCATAAAAATAATATTATTATATTATTTTAATAATTACGTAGTTAAGAAAAAATTATCATTAAATATAAATATAAAATTTTAATTTAAGATTTAAAAATTTCAGAACCCACTATTTTAATTAATCTATATTTAATTTTAATAATAATTATTTCATTAAACTTGAAGAACTTATAAATAATAAATATAAAATAACTTTTATCAAATTACTAACTATTATATTAAAATAGCATTATAATTAAATTTGTAACTAAAAAAATATTAATTTTAAAATTAATAATTTTTTTAAAATTATAAAAATATTAAAGGATAAAATAGTTCAAGAAATTAGAGAAGCTGTAAGCTACAGCTGAAAAACTGGGTCATAACAGCTTAAACAGCTTATCTATCTTGGCTATATTTGGTAGGAATTTTTGTTGAAAGCTGATTGTTCCAAACACTCCAAATGCAACTAAAACTGTTCCAAAGACCACTAAACTTTATTTGTAATGTCCATTTTTTTCTAATTGAATATTCAATATCATAATTAATTCTTCCCGTTATTAGACCCACCAATTAATTGATTAGTTCGGTGTAGGTCAAAATATTGCATGAATTACACGCAATTGTTTTCCGCTTTAATCTATTTCCATGTGAATATTCTCTCCGTCATAATTCTAATTAATTCTAATCACGTCAACGTAGCGCGCATCACTTTCCTTGTCGATAAAATGTTTACTAAAGTACAAATTGGAAACTTATCCTAAGAAAAAATGTAATTTATTCAGTTTATTTTCGTATTCATTTTTCATCAGTGTGTTACTAATCACCAAAATCACTATGTATACACCACTTTTTTCTTTGGCACGAAAATTAAAAAAATGATATGTTATGTGTAAATTCTTTGACTTTTGATTAATTAATTTCTGCCAATATATTATTTTTACTTTTTTATTTTGGAAAATGACATTTTTAATTGGATATTTAAATAAAGAATACGTTATTAATGGGATCGAGTGAGTACTATTTACTAAGTTTGAATTTAATCAATTTTTTTAGAGCGGCACTATAAATGACTATATATAATTTTTTTATTGACTTTGACTATGTCTAGGTCAAATCGATTCGTTCAACTGGTCCCTTATCATGCATTATGGGCACGGGTACATACAATATAGTTCGAATAATTGAGTAGCTAGTAATATACTATTAAAAACACGAGTAAAAATGGGGAAATCGGACCCCGACAACAATACAATTATCATATCCCCACATAAATGTCAGTGGAGTCAATCAGACACCCCAAATATGAATTCATCATGTTTATTTTCAATACGGTTATTCAAGAGAGAGTTGGTTTGAATTGTTAAAGATGTGAGATAATCTATATAATTAATTAATTATTAGAATGGATTTGTGGTGGGATGTGGAATCTATGTAATTATTTACTATTTTAAAGTTGGTTAGCAACAAGGACAGTCCCAAAGGAAATACTCATTCCATCCCATTATTTATGTTTTATAAGAATTCAACACGAAGATTAAGGCGGATTGTGGAAATGATATAAAATAATGTTGGAAATGTATAAAATGGTGGTTGAAAGATATAAAGTGGTGAGGTCCATATATTTAGATAATTGTGGACCGCTCATTTTTGTTGACGTTTGGAATTGAACATAAATAATTGGACAAGCAAATGTAAGAAATTAGACATAAATAATGGGATGGAGGGAGTATAAAAAATTTCAAAAGTACTAATTTTAGTTTAGGTTTATGTAATTTGTGAATAAAATATTATTAATTCGAATCTGTCCCAATACTTTCTGCCTCGAATCCAATAAGTTATAGGAGAGGTATGTTTGATTAATGAATTTAATAGATAAACTTGTTAGTTGGAAGCATAAAGAATCTGTGGAGAGCAGGCCAGTATATATTGTTGCTTTCCCAGTGTTTCTGTTTTAGTCTTCAATTGAGTAGTTGACGAGCCTTGTAAATTAGAAAGCAGACCACACCGCCTTCATTAACTACTGCAAAATGCAAATGTCCCAGTAGCTCAGACACCCTCCCTATCTTTCTCTCTCTAAACTCTCTCTCCCGCCATGAAAGCCATACTAAAGCTCATCCTCCTCATATCACTTCTCTCTCTATCAGAATCATCATCCTGCAGAAACACCTCAGACCACGCCCTTATATCCAACGCATTCCGCTATGTTTCCAACTTCAACATTTCTTCATTCTTCAATTGCTCAATCTATGAATTAAATCTCTCGTCGAGAAATCTGAGCGGCACAATCTCATGGAAGTACCTCAAGAAAATGACGAATCTACGCAAGTTAGATCTCTCCGACAACAATCTCACCGGCTCTGTTCCTCCTTCTCTATGGCTTCTCCCCAACCTTGCTGAAATCAACCTCTCCCGCAACCGCCTAGGCGGCGCAGTCGGAGTCGCGAAACCGAACTTGCTCAAGTCGCCGCCTCTTCGGAAGATTGACCTCTCCTTTAATAGGTTTAGAAACTTCACTTATCTTTCCGATTTTCGTAATCTGAGATCTCTCAATCTTTCACGTAATGATTTCCGAGCTGTGCTTCCGATTTGGTTTGCCAATCTCACCTATCTTGAATCTCTCGACATATCTGGGTGTAATATTTCTGGGAATTTAAAGCCGATTTCTGGTCTTAAAATCTTGAAATATTTGGATATTTCGGAAAATCGGTTTACTGGTAATTTCACATCGGATTTTCCGTCGTTGGTTAACCTGAGTTTCTTGAATATCTCATTCAATAACCTATCCGGATTTTTGGATTCAAGATATATCAAGAAATTCAGTAATTCTGCTTTCATTCATGCCGGCAATCTCACCACTCACAACACCACTGCTGCCGCCCCAGACTTGCATTTAAAACCTCGACCGCCGCCTCCGCGCCACAACCCACCGCCGCAAAATGAAAAAAGAAACCTCGACCCAATCAAGAAATCCAAACCCGCATCGAAAAACCGGAAAACAGTAATCCTTGCCACATCACTAGCTTCATCCGCCGCCGTCGTCCTCGCCGCCGTTATTTTCGTTTATTACAAGTGCAGAAAGAGAAGAAGCGCGAGACACAACAGATGGTCCATCTCCATCCCGATGCAAAACCCGTTTAGAATCGAGAAACCCGGCCCTTTTTCGTTCGAGACGGAATCCGGATCCTCGTGGGTCGCCGACATCAAGGAGCCCACTCTGGCCCCGGTGGTGATGTTCGAGAAGCCGTTGATGAACTTCACGTTCAAGGACCTGATCGCCGCGACGTCACACTTCGGCAAGGAGTCCCTCCTGGCGGACGGGAGGCGTGGGCCCCTCTACCGGGCGGTGCTGCCAGGCGAGATCCACGTGGCAATCAAGGTCCTCGAGAACGCGAGGAGGCTCAGTCATGATGACGCCGTGGCCATGTTCGAAGACTTTGCGAGGCTCAAACACCCTAACCTGCTGCCCCTGTCTGGCTACTGCATTGCAGGTATCTGCTCCGTCTTCCCCAATTTGAATTACTAGTATTTTTGTTTTCTTTTCCGTGTTTTTTGTATTTATTGTACTTGCTGGGGTTAAGTAAGCATAATTAATGAGTTCACGTGAGATTTGGGTTCTGAGAAAATGCCAATACAGATTTTAGATATTCCTGCAGTTCAGAGATCAGATATGATTACTTCTACTACAGTAATAGATTTTTGACTGCTGTAGTAATTTCTACTGACTGCTTTGGATTTCGCGTTTGCCTACTGCAAAGTCAAATTTGATTATTTAGGAATTTGGGATTTGAAAATGACTTTCTAATAGGTTATGTTAGCCCAATTCTTATAGGTTAATTTTACCCAATTCTCATAGGTTAATTTGAGATCAGATCAGATATGATAGTAATATGTTGTGTATGCTTTTAACTTTTTTTATAATTAATTTATGGTTATAAATTCTTTGTATTTTTAGAAATAAGAAGTTATATCGAAACTTCTCTTTCGAGAATATAAAATATTCTAATAGAGTGTTTTAGCCCAATTCTAATAGGTTAGTTTCTTATCAATGTATATATAAGTGCACGTAACATTTTGAATTTGTGATATTTCTAAGTTATGTTTGAAACTAATTTCGGTGGCGGATTCTCTATTCAGTTTTTCAGTGTTCAATTGGAATTTGTTAACTTTAGAGAATGGATTAATTTAGGTAATCTGGGGTTAAATAAGAAAACTGCTAATGTTACATTGGTAACACAAATTAAAAGAGAAAAATTGGACAATAGATCTCATTCCATATTGATTAGATATTAAAATTTTTATTTTAATATTAATTTGAATTGTCTCTCTTTATAAGCCATTTAGAACAATTAATTAGCCCAATTCTAATAGGTTAGTTTCTTATTATTAATGTGTATATATATAAGTGCACTAGCATTTTGAATTTGTGATATTTTGCACTATTTTGATCGGTATAAACTTGAGTTTAATTAATTTTGACATTGGATGGTTAAATGAGAAATTACTGAGGTAAATGGTTTCCCTTCACCCCCTTCACCGCAGGTAAAGAAAAATTGGTGCTGTACGAGTTTATGGCGAACGGCGATCTCCACCGTTGGTTGCATGAGCTCCCAACCGGGGCGCCGAACGTGGAGGACTGGAGCGGCGACTCGTGGGAGATTCAGAATGGGCCCCACAACTCCTCCCCGGACAAGATGGAGTGGCGCACGCTCCACCGCATCGCCGTCGGGGTGGCGCGTGGACTCGCCTATCTCCACCACGCCCGCTCGAAGCCGGTGGTGCATGGGCATTTGGTAGCGTCGAACATCCTGTTGACGGACGAGTTCGAGCCTCGAATCACTGATTTCGGACTGGGTCAGGGTCAGGAGCAGGACCGAGTTGAGGGCTCCACCGAGGATGACGTGTACAGTTTCGGTGTTGTGTTGGTGGAGTTGTTGACCGGTCAACCCGGGTCGTGCGAGACTGTCGATTGGGTGCGGAAGTTGGTGAAGGATGGAAAGGCGGCGAGTGCGCTCGACTCGAGGCTTAGAGGAGGCGGCGCATCGGTGAGTGAGATGGTGGAGTGCCTCCGAGTCGGGTACTTGTGCACGGCGGAGGCGGCGGAGAAGAGGCCCACAATGCAGCAAGTGTTGGGTTTGCTTAAAGATATACATCCTACCCCAATGGAACTTATTTAATTGATTCACAATTAAAGCGTTTCTGTGTAATTAAACTCGATAAAATTTCGATTTTGGTGTTGTATAGTTTGATGTTCCGTTTTTTGTCTTATAATTTATCTAATCCTTAATTTTATCTTATTATGTTATTGAATTAAAAAGGAACGCGCGCATACCATATTAACCAAAATCAATATTATCAGATTGGCTCACTCTTTTACTTACATTCTTTAGTGTGTTTATTAATTTCTGTTATTTTGTTTGTTTGCTCTTTTTCTTGTTGTTATGTACTGCATGTATGGGTAGCTTTAATCCTTTAAATTTATAATATTCCTTGCATTTATTTAAAGATAGATAAAAGCAAAATATTCCATTGCACGCATTAAAGTACATAAGGACAATCTTTAGCAAAGAGGTTGAATCAAGATAAATTATATTTATGCAGGGGCCATTCATTTTTGTTTGTTATACATTTTTTAAGAGAAGGGACCATATGGATTCCACCTGTATATGCCATTTGTATACACAAATATAGCTAAGGAAAGTAGCTCATACGTGGATATTAATTACTCATTTCTCTACTTCAATTCGATCGCATCAACAAAATAAAACAATAATTAATAATTAAGTGTGCATCCAATAAATTTCATGTAAATATAAAAAATGGGATTGAAAGAAATGTAACAAAGCAACGTTACAGTTACTAATCTAATAGTGGAAGATAAAGCTGAAAAAGGAATACGATTATTCGATCAGTTTTTTTTCTTTTTTCTTTTATAAATGTGAAAACTAAGATTAGTTTTCGGATTTGATAATTGAAATAACATGCCATTTTCCACTAACACAAAATATATTAAGACGTGTTGATAATCATAGAAAAATGAAGTATCATAACCCCATCGAATTTGTCGCATGCTATTATTCTTTTCTTATTTATTTATAATTTGCAATTTACGTCCGTATAATTTGAATGTTATTATATTGGAGGCGCGTAACCAATTATATATATAATATATGCAATTCAAAATTTGTAGTAATTTTTCACCGACATAAGTAAAATTATAATTTTTCCAGTATATGGGAATTGTGGTGGCCTTATGCGAGCGAGCCTCTATGACCCTCGCCATTACGGACGAAGAAATGAATGTATACTATTGTTTTGCCATTTATGATTATGATTAGGAGTTAATAATCATTTCAAATAAAAACTGAAAAAAAGCCAATTAATCTTCCTTCCAGGTGGCCTAACTTTCATTTCAAATAACTGACGCAAAGTGGCGTCTTCCAGTAACAAAATTACAAACTAGAATTGGAAAAAAAGAAAAAAGAAAAAGAAAAAGGAGATAGGGATGTAGGTTTGATAGGATGATGGTAAAACGTCCGAGTCATTGTGCCGTGCGGGATCTATCTAATTGCGGGAACATCTAATTTTACAATAGATGTTGCTTAAACTATAAAAAAAAATTTAAATACTTTCGTCTCATTATAAGTGTTTCATTTTTTTTTCTACAAGAATTAAGAAAGTTGTGTTATGTAATGTTATTTGACTTGTTAGTAGTTAAATTATGTCTACACATTCTTTACTCTTTTTGGTAGTTAATGGTACGGAGGGAGTAATTTATTGATTATTTTAAATGGTTGTTATTCAGTATAGGCTCTGTTGCAAGGACACTTCAAAGCTTATCGTGTCGTGTACGTTTCGGACACTCTGGCACTATACAACATTCCAATTTTTGTATCTCATATGTTTAAGTATACATTGCACCAATTCTAATGAAAATCACAAAATTAATTTATGTTACACTCTAAACATGGTGTCCACGTATCCTAAGTCTTAGAAAATACCGTGTCCTGTATCCATATCGTATCGTATTTCGTATCGCGTGTCTCGTATTCATGCAACATAGGTTGCAGGCTTATTTATTCAAAAGCGGTGCAGGCCCAACGACGTCTTCTTCAATTCCACCGATAGTATGGGCTTCTTCTTCCTTTAGGCTGGGCCGACTTTGGCCCAACGAATTTAAGTTTCTTCCATTTTTTGTTTTTCATGGTAATGAGCGGTTAAGGGGGTGTTTGGGATAGCTTAGCTGAAGCAGCTTATAGCTGAAAGCTGTCTCGGGAAATGAGATTGGTGTTTGGGAAATCCAGAACTTTATATAGTGCTTGAAAGCTATTTGGCCTCGAGATAGAGAATTTTCGTAAGTTTGGTATCGGGCATGTTGAAGGCGATAAACTTATAGCTTTTATAATTTTATCATATTTAATTAATATATTATATTATAATTTTATAATTATTTTTAATTAATACATTATATTATAATTTATAATATTTTTCATTCTTGATTTTAATTAATAATATTAATTATTCTTAATTTTTTCTAATTTTAATTTTAATATTTTTTATTAAAATACTATTATATATGAGTGGAAATAAATCTTAAATTTTATTTGTGTAAAAATTCTAAATTTGTTTAATAAGTGAGAAATAAATAACATTTTCATTTTATAAGATATCACTTTATTAATTTTTTCAAATATTAATTTTTGACTTTCAGCACTTTTTGCAAACACTTACAAATTATCAAAATCAACAACTTTCAGCTACTTTCAGCCACTTTCAGCAGCTTTCAACAACTTTCAGCACTTATCGATAAGCTTCAGCTATCCCAAACACTCCCTAAATCATTTACTCTTTTGAATTGGATGAAAACACAAGGTAAGCTTAGAACTGAATAATCTTCCGTGGCTTCATCCATTACCGCCACTGGATCGGCAACACCTTCCTTTTCAGATACAATCAGATCACCATCGGCCTCTATTCCTTGTTCCATCTCCAGAAACACTGCGGAATAAGTAAAGGTATTAGCCAGGGTTGTGAAAGATTTATCAAAGAAAGAAACCCCTAAATTAGGGTTCAATTTGGGGGAATGGCATCGGAGAAGAAAGCGTCGGAGGGCATAGCGTTGCTCTCTATGTACGGCGACGAAGATGACGAGATGGAAGAGCTAGACGAGGAAGTAGAAGACATTCACGAGGAGGGAGTTTCTCTACCGGCGTCGGATGCCGTCGCTACCGTGAACGATAACGATAGTATTAGCGAATTCGGTAATGGTAATGAGTATATGCAGCGACGACATGAAGATAGAGGTTTGGACAATTATACTCCTAGTAAGGCCGTTAGTTATGGTGCTCCTTCAGCATCTGCGACTCCCCAGCAAGTTCTGTCTTCGCCTCAACAGCGGCAGCAAGCACAGTTTGTTGGTGCGGATTTGAATATTATTCAGAGCCAAAGGAGTCGACTGACAATTGTGGATTATGGCCATGAAGAGGGCGCTATGACTCCGGAAGCAGAGGTTCCCCTATTTCCTTTTTGTGGAGTAACTCGAATTGTTAGGTGTTCTGTTTACTTTATTTTCTGAAATTCTGATATTTGATTTTATTGTAGGAAGGTGAAATCATGGCGTCTGGTAGAGTAATGTACGGGGAGCAACTTCAAAGTAGTGATGGTATGTAGATAATCTGATTGGTGTCCTCGCTGTTTTAGGGCTTCAGTATTTATCTGAATTTTCTGGCTTGAAATTGTTAGAACTTAATGTTACATCTAGGATGGTTGAAATTAAATAGAACTCCTAAAATGTAGAACTCTAGGAAACACAAAATTGCTTAGGTAAGGATAACGAGCATGGCTAAAAATACCATTGATTCCTGGGAATAATTCCTGTTTCAGTTCCATTCCCTAGAAAAACGAATCAAAAGCTATGAATCGATCTTGATCACTGATTCTTACGCATCAGTCAAAGATTCCTGACTCAAATGCTTGCGATTCAAATCCCGTTCTAGGCAGGAGCCTTTTTTTACACTGTTAAAAAAAATCAATTATAATCTTTCAAATCTTTATCGATTAATATTAGACTTTATGTTTATATCTCTTATAAACTCTATATATTACATGAATTTCGTATAACTTTTCACCTTGCATTGCCCTTTTTGCAATTGAGCTACGGTGTATAATGGAGTAGGAGTAGTGGTTAGTTAATAGAACTTTAATAGATGTTACTTTAGTATTTTTCAAGAAAATAAGTGGGTGGTATAGTTGGTCAAACATAAATTCCTAATTATTTTTGGCTTGGTTAGTGGCTCATTGATACTTACGTATCGATCCGCATCAGTACTTACGTTCTGCGATACCATAGAAAAGCGTATCGATTCCCGAATTAGATTTTTAACACATTGATAACGAGTTGATAAGTTCATTAGTTTAGAGTCTCTAATGACAAATTGCTAATGCATTACCACCTTCTGTATTTTGTCCTTTACGCTCTCAGTTAACACTCCCCTTACATCCATCCCAGCAATAATATGTAATTTTCTTTTGCCATATGGATCATTAGGGAAAATTAAGATAAGCATATAATAATTTTTGTGGTTCTTGTATTTAACAAATGCATTCACTGATGAACTCAAAGACTTTAGTTGCTTTAACGTACGAGTTAGTTAGTTACATTACTATACAGACTAGCTAAAGAGCATTTTCAAAAGTTGCATTTAGGTCTTTTCAACAGCCATTACAATCATTGCCTTTGCTTTAGATGAATCAAGAGAGAAGAAATCACCAGGAATGGTTAGGCTACCAACACCTAGTATTCAAGCTACAACACCACAATCATTAGAGCTAGCTGATCAGCCTGAGTCAGATGGCATGAGTTACGCTGCAAATGAATCAGAAGCTGCTGGGAATGAGGATGCTGTTATGGTTTCTCTTGATGAGCAAAAGAATGTTGATCCGTTGGATGATTTTCTTCCCCCACCTCCCACGGCGAAATGCTCGGAAGAACTGCAAGTAAGTGCTTGCTGTATACTCCAAGAATAACTTCATTACACTATCACTCCATCAGAACTATGACAAAAACTAAGTTTTTATTCATAAATCATTCTATACTTGACCATATTTCTTAAGGCCCACAACATGAATTTCTAAATGGCAATCAATTTCCTATTGTCCTGCAGTGGTCAACTACTCAACTTTGTGATCGGTTCTGATAAAATTGCTCTATTATGTAGAATGATATCATACTTTGGTATTCTTTCACGGATCAAATTATTTTGGTTGCACTATCGAATCTTTGTGTTTCAGTTTTCACTTGATTTTTATGAACTTATATTTCTGATTGGTTGCACCAGGAGAAGATTACTAGGTTTCTTGCACTAAAAAAGACTACTGGAAGAAGCTTTAACTCGGAGGTGCGGAACAGAAAAGAATATAGAAATCCTGATTTCTTGCTGCATGCTGTGACGTACCAAAACATTGATCAGATAGGATCTTGCTTCCATAAAGATGTGTTTGACCCTCATGGATATGACAAAAGTGACTTCTATGATGAAATAGGTTTGTTTCTAGTCTCCTGGATTTTGTTTAAATGTATACCCATGGCCACTTGTTAAGAAAACTGGATGTTTTTATAAAATTTTCCCCCTCAGACGGCCACCTCCGCGGCTGTGTCTATGTAGAGGTTAGTCAGAGCCTTGTGTATGTATTTTGTGAAATCTTAACCTGCGATGACTAGGGGCATGATGAAGTAAATAAGTTATCGATTTATCTCACACTGGTCTCAAGTAAATCTTTAGCTTCGTAACTCATCATCAGTTAACTGCAACATTTTACATGGAACTTGAATTTTAGTAGATGAGTTGGATGCTGTTGTGGTCATTGTACGATTGGAGCTTTTGGTTAAAAGTAAATATTGAGTCATAAACATCATGAGTTATCTTATGTATATTTCTAGTGTGTACCTTGAAAACTTTTAGGGTATCCTTGAAAACTTTAGGTTTGATTCTATTCTTCTTTATTCTTCCTTTCTCCCAAAAAGTGTTCGTTTTAGTTTGTGTGTGACACGTGGTGATATGCAGACTATTCTGTGGGAGACAAGTTGAATTGTTCTTTCAGTTTTTTTCGGCGTTTGCTGATAAATTTTCAATCTGATTGTTAAACTCACCTACATATCTGTTTGTACCATGAGCAATAAGTGTTTTATGATCATAAGTTTGTAGACAGTGAATTATGATTGTAGTTATCACCTAATAAGTTTTAGCACTAGATCCCTGCGAGTGCGAACATTGTTAGCAAATAAAGGTGTAAAATGGGAAATTTTGTTGGAAGATTATTTTCTACTAAAATATAATTTCAGATTTGAGAGGTTTTGGGGCTTGATTTAGCCTCAGTTGCATGACATGGTCGGGTCTTTTCCGAAATATAGGAAAAGGGAAGTTGCCTATTTATAAGAGTCTTACCAACCTTATTGCTTACTTGGAATTAGTTCTTGTGAGGTTTCTTGGTTGCTTTTACAGTTGCTGTTGGTTTTCTCGTCTTATCTTAATTTTAATTACCATTTCTCCTCTAGAAAAAATCAACAATATCACACGTTCTTATATTCCCCATTTAATTTTTTCTGTTTAGAGGGTGATATGAGACGGGAAATGGAAAGGAGAGAGCAAGAAAGGAAGAAAACACAGAAGTTAGAGTTTACTCCTGGAGGAATACAGCCAGGAAATGTTCTCCCTACTTCAAAAATCAACATACCAACCCCAGGTAATTGTTTATAAGAGTAACTTACAAAAACAACGAACTTTACCCAGAAATAATAACCGAAATACAAAGATAACCAAGGATAATCAATGGTTAAACAAAAGATAGATTGATAGAATGAGAACCGAGCCCCTTTCAAGAGTAGGGCAACTCTCCAAGAGCCAAAATATGTTCTACACAAGTATTCAGCTATCTAACTACTAAGGCATTCTCTTATAAATATCCTTCTTCCTACTGCCCTAAGACATATAAATGGGCTTACAGGCCCGTCAAGATGATCACAAAATGTAGGGAAAAACTATCCAAAATTACAACTTAATAATCAACTAGATAATATATATGCATCTTAACATTGATCTCCTCTTCAGCCTGTTACTTTTTCGAATTCCATTCAGTGGCTTAGATTTCATATTAGATACTATGCTTTTCCTTGAATTGTTGGTTCTTTCTTATGCAGGAATGGCTTCTGTTTCTAATGGAGCATCTCTACCACCAGCGAATTCAGATGTCATGGCCCGGGATGGTAGACAGAACAAAAAGTCTAAGTGGGATAAGGTTTTGTTTTATTGCAATTGATTTGAATCTCTTAAAAGAATTATGAGTTTGAGATAATTAATTCAATAAACTGAGTTTCAGGTGGATGTGGATCAAAGGAGTTCTTTGGCCACCGGAGGGCAAGAAAATATTTCTGGTGTTGGTGCTCATGCAGCACTCCTATCTGCCGCTAAAGCTGGTGGTGGATACTCTGCATTTGCGTAAGTTATTGATTTTAGAGTTTTCTCATCTCTAGTAATTTGCATCTTATTCCTTTAAACTCTGTATCCCACGTATATTTGGCTGTGTTTTTGGTGAACGAGTTAAAAGTATGTGTAAAGCATGATCCCTTCTTTTTTCCGGTTGTGTTTTGGTGCTTGAGCATTAAAAGCTACCACTCAAATGCATTTGCCAACCACAAGATTTTTGTATTAGGCATTTGAATTAGTCAGATTTTGTGTGATGACAGGCAACAAAGGAGGAAGGAGACAGAAGATAGGCGGTCTAGTGATAGAAAGTCCGACAGAAGATAGTAAAGTCGGCCTTAGCATAAGCCTCAACATCCATGTTACCCAAATTGCTACTGACAGGTCAAAGGAGGGGGCAATGGAAGAGACGTCAAGACTATCCATTCATGTGTTCAGCTCAGCACATACACTGTTCGCTCGGCCAATCTGCAGAGTTCAATCATGGTGCAATATTCTCAGGTTAATCTACTCATAGTAAATTGATGGTGATCTGTTGTCTTAACCAAAAGTGTTCCGCTAGTTTTTTTTCCTCTGTTCCAAATAGTTTCGAGGTTGTATTTACGTGATTATGTCGGGTATTATTCTGCTATTCATTTATCCATCTCTGTTGAGTTTTTTTGAATCGGCTCCCTTGGTTTATATGATCTTTCAGTGATATGATTTCTGGACAGGTGCTATTTTTGCCTCTTGTGTGATGGATTCTCTGTTGGCATCTTCCATAATGACTCTTAATTTGGATGTTTGCATTATGATCTTTTATTCATCTTCTGTCACCATCTGCAGTCAAATGCCATCATTGGTGATAAGGAATCAAAGCAAAAGGGAAAGAGCGATGCCCTACCTCATTAATTACTACCATTAAGTTAATTTAATCTTAGGTAGTGTTTGGAAGAGCTTTTATAAGCAGTTTTTAGTTGTTTATGCTTAAAGTTGCTTAAAATTGTTGTTAAGCAAAAGTTATTAGTGTTTGGGACAGTAGAAAAAAAACAGATTAATTTTAGAAAAAATAGTTTTGCAAATACTGTTATAAATTGATTTTTAGTTTCTTTTGACTTCTACTTTTAAAAAGCACAATCTGACCAGTTTATGGGCTTCTGTTTATTTTGATTTATTTTAAGCACAAAAAAAGCAGAATCACTTATTCCAAATATTAAAAATTGTGCTTTTGCGGTCAAAAAATTCAGAAGCAGCTTATTTAAGCTCTTTTCAAACACTACCTTAGTGCTCTCTTTTTCAACTTATTGTGAAGGTGCCCAACCCTCTTATGCCTTTAACTTTAAATGCTAATACCGAGTAATAACTGTTTATACTTGCACATGTAAAAAGGTGATCTTTACCACTTTGGCTGTTAGTGTAGTTAAGGTGTTAAGTTCTAATTTTTTCATTTTTACGTCTGAGTTTTACTTTTAGAGTAGTCTTGATGGTAAAAGGTAACGATCTTAAAAAAAAAGTAAAAAAAATTCGTTTAATGAAGTTATTACTTTATCGAATATTATTTTAATTTATTAATCCAAATTGAGACAGGAAGAAATTATTATCTAAATGAAATTATTATTTTATCGAATATTACTTGTCAAGTTTTAATTGTAGGATTATGAGAAAGATTTGGACCTCCGTGCTAACACCTGGTAAATTAGACCTCCATTTTTATTTTTACATGTTTTTACATGTAGATTGAAAAGATTTGTAAGTGTGAAATTATTATCTTAACAAGAGGTACAATTTATGAAATCTTGATTATGGACTCGACTTTTCTTCACCATTAATTTTGCATCAAGTTCCATGCCATAATGTTTGCCTATGTTTTTCGTCCGTATTTTCCCTAATTACTGAATCATTGACTAACTGTATTGCTTAATCAAAATCTGTAAAATTGACTCTTTTTTGCTATTTCTGAGAGCAGTTAATTTTACGTTTGCATTAAAAGTCACAAAGTGGAGTAGCAAAACCGGGATTGGTGCGCTCAGCATCCTCTGTCCCATATGATGGTGGCCCATATGATGACCCATCAATCACGCCCCGCCACGCGTGCATTGGTGGGCCATCCTTTTATAACTTAAATAGTTTTTAATTGTTAACATGGCCCACCAATCACGCGATGCCAATACACGCGTGGCATCGCGTGATTGGTGGGCCACCGAATGAGACACCAATTTTGGGCCAGAGGATCTGGATTGGGATTGGTGGGTGATTTTATTTGAATGTTGGTTGGGTACATAGAGGAGGCTTAAATGCCATAATTTTCGCCCTTCGGTCTGCAACAAGAGAGAGAAGGAGAGAGAGATTTATATATAAACTATAAGAGCAAAGAGTGCCCAATAGCAGAGGGCTCGAATATCAAAGCTGTTTTGTCTTTCCAGTGGCAAGAGAGACGTTGATATTGTTCTCCCTCTTTCACACGTCGGATTCGATTATTTAATCAAAACCAAGCAAATAAAGTACTAGTAGTCTAGTAGTATTATGTTAGGTTAAATGTTGCCCTTTTCGACTTTTGGGCATGACATGAGAGATATTCCGTATATCCACCATTTCTCCTTAGTGTTTAACTCTGCAAAATCTTATGTTAGTCTAAATTTGGTGTGTAGTTGAATTATAAATTTATAATCACTCGTTAATATTTTATTATTTTATCGAAAATATAAAATAAAAAACACTCGCTATCATATTCTTTTTCTAGGCATTCAAAATTCCTGAATCTTGAAAGATACTAAATAAATAGAGATTGTACGATTTTTTTAAAAAGCCGGGGTCTAACGGTAACATACGGTTTGGCAGTTCCTTCAGGGGCAATCTCGGAAACTAACGGGAAAAAAGCGAGACTGCAAAGCAAAATCAAGAACTCTCTCTATGCAGAGCAGTGGGCGCAATTTCTCTCTCTCTCTCTCTCTAAATCTTTCGGACCGCCCTACATGTTCATATAAATCTACAGGACTATGGTCCAAACAAACTGACTCATTCCTTCCCTCCCTCTTTCTCTCAGTGTGTCAACTTTTTCTGCTTTCCTTTTTTCTGTCGTCAATCCTCCTTTTGCTTTTCTACGTTCTCCCTAATTGAGCAACTCAAACCACATTACTGTATAAATCAAAGACTTCTTTGGCCTGGCCTCAGATCTTGCTATTTGTTGATTATTGAATATTTGAGAGAGAATTGAGAAGAGAAAGTAGCAATGGCTGCTCCGAAACCAGAGGAAATAAGTCATCCTCCTATGGACCAACTTCAAGGCTTGGAGTATTGTATTGATTCAAACCCTTCTTGGGGTATGCTGATTCTTGATTCCCTTTTTCGTTTTTGTCCCAAGCAAGTGATTCTTATTATCATTTTTTAATAATTTATGCATGTGTAAACAGCGGAGGCAATAGCGCTTGGATTTCAACATTATATCTTGGCATTAGGGACTGCTGTGATGATTCCCACCTTTCTTGTTCCATTGATGGGTGGAACAGATGTAAGCCAAATTTCATAACTTTTTAGTTTTCTTGATTTTCAAAGATTGTTTTTTTTTTCAAAGATTCTTAATCATGAAGGGAGTGAGATTTTAGTGAAGAAGAGTAGTGGCTTATGCTTTCTTTTTCTTTTTCTTTTTCTTTTTCTTTTTCTTTTTGGTGGCTAGGATGATAAAGTGAGGGTGGTTCAAACCTTGCTATTTGTTGGAGGGATAAACACACTGCTGCAAACTTTGTTTGGGACCAGATTACCAACTATTATAGGAGGCTCATGGGCATTCATGGTCCCTATAATTTCAATCATCCATGATCCATCATTGGAAAGAATCACAGACCCTCATGTGGTATGTGATTTTCTTGCAAGTTTGTTCTTTTGTTTTTAACATATGACTTTATTTTATTTCGTTGTTGTAAGTCTTAACTATAGCCATAAGTAGACTAATGATCATCTGCATTCACCGTGTGTGGATCTTGATACTGTCATGGCACTTTATCTACTTTTGTTTTCTGATGTGTACTATTTATTCCCTTGTATACATAGTAGTGACATAGCTATGGAAGTTCACTTCCACAAGACTTGTGAGATTTCATGATATATCTTGATTGTTTTAGCTTGCTGTACATTGTAAATGGAGTTCAATGTTTATGGTGTTCTGGACTTGGTAACATTTATAACAAACAACTAATGGATTATTTGCAACTTGTAGAAATTTCTGAGTACAGTGAGAGCAATACAAGGTGCATTAATTGTAGCGTCGAGTGTGCAAATTATATTGGGCTACAGTCAGCTGTGGGCTATATGTTCAAGGTATGTTTTTTACTGTGATAAATGTAAGCAGCTGTTGTTATTTATGTGAGTTGACTAAAATACAAAGCTTTTCTTCTTCAGATTCTTCAGTCCACTTGGGATGGTTCCTGTTATTTCTCTAGTGGGGTTTGGTCTGCTTGATAGAGGCTTTCCAGTGGTAAGTCGAAGAATACTTCAGTTTCAAATGCTGCAAATGTTGTTCTTTTCACTTGGCTAATATGCTTAAGTTTAACACATGATCTGCTTCAACTCAACTAAGAGAATGCATTTGATGAGTTGTTGTTAGGTTGGGCGATGCGTGGAGATTGGGATTCCGATGTTTATCTTGTTTGTCGCCTTCTCTCAGGTAACATTGCTAAACTTGGATACTTAATTCTGTTGCTAACAAAAACATCTTAAAGTAGGATAAGTTTCTTGTAGTTTAACAATAATTCATATTTAGCATGTAGTTATTCAATCATTTTCTTGCTAAGACTTTGTTTATTTTTTGCTTGAACAGTACTTGAAGCACTTCCAAACAAAAGGAGTCCCTCTATTAGAGCGGTTTGCGGTGCTCCTTTCAGTTACAGTTATATGGGCTTATGCACACCTCCTAACAGCAAGCGGCGCATACAAGCATCATCCCGAGTTAACTCAGAGAAACTGCCGCACAGATAAAGCTAACTTAATTTCTTCTGCTCCATGGTTAGTACAATAAACTAGTTAGATGTGTGTGCTCAGTTTTTTACTATAAAAAACTCATAGTTGCCCCTTATTGTTACGTCGAATAGGATCAAAATCCCTTATCCGCTTCAGTGGGGTGCCCCTACGTTTGATGCTGGCCATTCATTTGGAATGATGGCTGCTGTACTAGTCTCCTTGATTGAGGTAAAAACCTCCTACATTGTGGAAGTTTTCTCATTCATAATTTCTGAACACTATATTGACTGAGGCCTAATTTTTATGCAGTCAACCGGAGCGTACAAGGCAGCATCTCGTCTTGCAAGTGCCACACCGCCTCCTGCTCATGTTCTTAGCCGTGGAATTGGGTGGCAGGGAATTGGTATACTGTTGGATGGCATGTTTGGGACTCTTACTGGATCAACAGTTTCTGTGTAAGTCTTTTTGGCTGATTTTAACTTGAGTTATATAGTGCTTACTTTCCGTATACAACAGAGAGAATATTGGTCTTCTTGGAAGCACTAGAGTTGGTAGTAGACGAGTCATCCAAATTTCAGCCGGTTTCATGATCTTCTTCTCTATACTAGGTAAGTAATGCTATCATGAAGCTAAAAATGACATTATAATGGCTACAATTGTATTATATAATAACATTATTTACAAATGCTATGCGTGTAGGGAAATTTGGTGCCTTATTTGCATCAATACCATTCACTATCTTTGCAGCTTTATATTGCGTTATGTTCGGTCTTGTTGGTGAGTGTTTCGTCTTTACTTCATGATATGCTACTCTTCTCAAATGCAACCTTTGTCTATCTCCCTAATGTGATTATGCATATCACTATTTGCAGCTTCGGTGGGGCTGTCATTTTTACAGTTCACAAACATGAACTCGATGAGGAACCTCTTCATTGTAGGCGTCTCCCTCTTCCTCGGCCTCTCCATTCCCGAGTACTTTAGAGAATACACTGGTTCTGCTCTTCATAGTCCTGCTCATACCAAGGCTGGATGGGTGAGTTTTAACTTCTTCAACATTAAAACGACAAGAATCATACAATAAGAGACTGTTTGATTTGTTGCCTAAATGCAGTTCAATGATCTCCTCAACACCGTATTCACATCGTCCCCTACTGTTGCCCTAATCGTGGCTGTCTTCCTTGACAACACGCTCGAATACAAGGACAGCGCCAAGGACCGTGGAATGCCATGGTGGGCTAAGTTCAGAACATTCAAAGGAGACAGTAGGAATGAAGAGTTTTACACACTTCCCTTCAATCTCAACAGATTCTTCCCTCCATCATGATCATCCTTATAACATTACAACATTCTAGAAGGAAAAAGGGATGCAAATCCATCATTCCATATGTTTCCATCTCAACTATGTAGTGACAGATTAGCCTCCTCTGTCAATTATTTTTTCATTTGTTTGAAGATCTGTTTGGCTTGGGTTATTCCAGTTTAATCCAATAAAACAAAATTATTATCCTCTTCTTTTGCTAGTGTTTTTGAGCAATGAATCAAATAAATCAATTTCATTATTACTCAGAAAAGCGACAGGTAAACAAAAATACACAGAAAGAATATGTCAAATAATTATTGATCATTGCACATGCACTCTTTGCATCTAGGCTGCCTATAAATGCTTCTGCTTGGCATCCTGAGCCTTACTCTCTGCCCTTCCTCAATCATCTTCCTTAATCTCAACTCAAAGCCATGCCATCTAATGGTGCTATTTTCTTGCAAGATTGCAGCCAGCCTCTTCTTGCTCGGCCTCACAGTCGGAGCATTTCCTCCACCATAATACGTCCGGAAGCCAGACACTAAGGAAGAAAGCTGGCTCCCGGAATCAGTAATTGCAAACACATCAGAAACAGAGCACGCGATAAAGTCTATTGCTGCAAGCTGCATAGTTTAACCAACAAACAATCAGTCCAGGCTGTTACTTTTTATGTACGTGTTAAAAAGCCTAGTGTAGTTTACCTGAGATGAGAAGTTTCTGAAAGGAGAGAGTTCAGTTTGTGAGAGGAGATCCTCTTTAGTTACTAGATTTGGGTAGAGACTGACTAGAGGAAGCATCCTCGATTTTCCTCCGTAAATTTGTGATCCAGCAAGGTAAATGTAGGTACCATGGTCGAATCCAAGAGCAGCAAGAACAAGTGCAGCTTCTTCTGGTGTCAATGGACATTTCCCCATCTTTCTCAGTTCTGCAGGAGAGATAGGCCTGTAGCCATCGACATGAAAACGGTAAGATCAAATAGTTAAGTATAAAAAGAAAGAAAGAAAGAAAGAGAGAAAGAAAGAAAGAAAGAAAGATAGAAATTATACTTGGTTTTCTTCAAGCGCTGAAGAAGCAGAGGAAAGTGCTCTTCTCTGTATGCTTGGAGTTGTGTTCTTTCCTCCTCACCGCCTCCGAAATCACACATAGAATATGCCACCATATCAACTTCAAACCTCAAATGCAAAGCAAGATATTTGGAAGGATTTCCCTCCTCAACATGCTCCTTTGAAATGAAGCTCCCAAGAAGGTGTTGATCCAATGGGCGTGTTGAAGATTTGTGTTTTCTTATCCTCTTCACTAATAAGGAGGCGAGCTTCTGAATCTTTGGCACAAATTTTAAGGCGTGGAAGTTGCATTTGCATCTAAGTTTCTGCAGCACAATCTCTAAATCAGAAACTTGAAAAAGGAAATTAGAAAGTAGAGACTGGGAATGTGTTCAAGTTTACCTGAAGATCAGAAGGGAGTGATTCGAAGCCAAGCCTATTGCCAAACCCGAGGAAGTGAACAACTCCATTACGCGATAGTATGGGAAATATGTTTCTTATGTATTCATCTGGTGTTGCCTCCTTTGAAAGATCTGCATCAGTTACCTGCAAGAAGTGACATCAAGACATTTTTCTACTGAAAACCAGTTGCTAATGCTAAACGTGAATAGGCTACTTACTAGACTACCAATGGCCTCAAAATCAACTGATTTTAGATGAGGAGGGAGTTCATTAACAATACTGATATCATCCTTTAGCATGTCCATGAATGTCTCCTCTTGATAAATATCTCTGAACTGGCTGCAGATAATCCAATGTCACTTCACCGGTTATGATGTTTGATGCTACTAAAGCACGCGATACTGAAATTACATATTGAGAAGAATAAGTGCATAGCCACCTGGGGTCCTTCCATACATTGCTATACAGAAATCTTGGAATCACTAATGTTGCATTTAGTAGAGATGCTACAGCAACAGCATTGCATACCTGCATAGCAAAGGGTTAAGATTCTTATTAATGAAGGAAAAAAACAAGATTCTTCAAGGCAAGAGGAGGAGTTAGTTCATACAGCAACTCTCTGTTGATTCAGGCCTCCATTTGCACTGACCAGTATAAACCCGGTGGTGTTTTTCGCTGTCCCTGCCCTGACAAACATCAATGGTTAATTAAACAAGTAGCAAGAAAGTTTGAATCATAGACTTGAGTTGTACATTTTCAAGCTCTTATCTGCACAAGGCTTCCACGCAGACGCGTCATGATGTGTTTCCTTCCAGAACTTTGACACCCTTTGCAATAAATCTCTCTGCACCATAAACAAATCAAACTTGTATTCTTGTAATTTATAGACTCGGAACTAGTAGCAGTACTAGGTCTTGAATCAGACCTGTGCAAGGGAAGCAGAAGCCATATGTAATAGTTTAGAATACATAACAAGTCTTTCTTCATTTCCATCATCTGCATCACTTTTCTCCTACAAGACAAAGAATAAAATCACATACTATTATAATAAAAGATAGAGTGAGTAGAAGAGGTTTATTCATACCTTTGGTGCATGAGATTTTTCTGGTATCGGAGCGTTCTTGAGAAAAGTGGGATCAAAGTAGGAAAACATGAATGAATCCAATAGGAAGAAGAATCCCAGCAACACAAAGGTGAAGGTAATAGATCTGATATGCCTAGGGAGCCACCATATCTGCCTTTTCCCTCCTTTGCTACCACCATTTTTGTATCCTTTAAGTAATATATGTTTGTCCCAGTTATACTCTGTTCCAGTCATCCTCCTACCGCGACAAGGATCGCCATTCAGCAGCACCTCACTCCATCTCATCTGATATTCAGAGGAAGCATCAAGGCCTAACCCTTGCTTTCCCATTTCTTTACAACTTCACCAATTAGGATACTATGATTTTCGCTATGATCAAGAACCAGTGTGGAGATTCATGAACCTTAAAACCTCCGAACAAACACCTTTGCCTCGTAGCTTTGTTTTTTCTTTCTTTTCTTCTTGATGTATATTCATTCATTTTGATTCCACTCATGGGACAAATTAGGAGTTGGGTGGGAAAGTGGAGCAGTGGAATTAGATGAGCGAGAAACATCACAATGTGATCGGATTGCAAGTTAAGTTTCAGTTGGTGAAAGCATAATATTAATATATTTCCACGCATAAATCAACATAAAAATGTTGGTAAGTATGCATTCCAAGAACTTAATTATTCTGTAATTTTCAAGAACAGGCGACGAATCACATCCGCAAAAACAACGCCCTACCAAACAGAGTTTGTTTATTCTCCATGCTTTCTCTTGAAGAATCTTAAAGAATTTTCGGAAGAGTGGCCAATCAAAAGCGGGTTTCTAGTCAACTCAGCAGATGACACGCGTCTTCGGCGGCTGTTCAACTAACTCAACTACCGGACCGTTTGGGACTATTTTCTTCAATTTTCTCCAAAATTCCCAGAACAAGAATTATGCATTTGCGTTCTCTCCCACTCGCTCTCCGTCTATACATCACTTTTTGATGAGCTTGGAAAAGTGTCAGAACTGCCTAATACTGTAGGATAGAAATCTGAGAACAAGTTAAAAATCTGATCTTGAAAAGAACTGATTTCCGATTTATAGGATTTGCGACAGCCATGTTAGTCTTCTCTCCAAGAGGCAATTTCTTGATAAATTTGCATAGGACCAAGCGACTCGATGAATATCAACTGAAATATGCAAAAAAAAAAAGGGTCTCAAATTTGTTGTTCTTGGAATCTCCATTTTTTTTTCTCTGGCTTTCCCCAAAATTACCTACTTTCTCGGTTCCCAGTTGTGTTTAATGTCTTAAAAGACATAAATTTTGTTTCAACTCATGCTTTGCTGTTGGGACAAGTACTTTTTTGTAGTATTAAGGATGAAGCAGGTTGTTCACGTTTTCTTGATTTGTCAATTTCTAAACTTTTCCACTATCGACAGAATTATAAGATGTTTGAGTTGAAGATCTGGGTAATAATTCGGACATCGTTCAAAAAGGACAAGCACCCATAATATTATTGTTTATCTTTGTTTGTGATTTGTGAAAGTAAGAGTGAAATGTTACTGGGTTCGGCGCCAATCATTATACAGACATACAGTTGTCAGTAGGGCCTTTCATTGTGTGCTTATCAGTTGTGTATTCCTAACACATGATTGCATACACGCTAAGTAATCAGTTTGTGATCCCAACCTAATCATTAATCAATACTTATGGATACATTATTATTTATAACATTGTTTAAGCGTAACAATAATGTAGAGTCATGTGAAGAGAGAGAGAGAGAGAGAAGTCGTGCGAGATGAGGATCTTACTGATATCCCAGATCAGATCCTCCGGTTTCTGAGACTTGTTTAGTTTGTCATGGAACTCCACCACCGCCCGCCACGTTTCGCCCTCCGATTGGTCTGCCTTCGCCTATGTATTCAAGAAAAGTATGCAAACCGATCTTTCATACAAACATTTGCATTTTGTGGTTTCATTAAGACTAATGGATGAAAATGGGGATGTGGGTGCTAGAAGAGAGATGGGAGAGCCATGCCCGTGTTGCTCGATCGAGGTCGTGGTGGGAGATCAAAGGGTATGTAGAATATGCCATTTGAGCGAAAAGGAAAGTGGTAACAGCAGAGATGAGTTGATCGAGCTCGGCTGCGGATGTAGAGGCGAGCTTGGAGTTGCTCACTCCCAATGCGCCAAGGCTTGGTTCAGAGTTAAAGGGAACAGGTAATAATCAATCTCATATTGCAAATGCTAATGTTGTTGAGGTTGACTTTTTGTTTCATTATAGACATTGTGTTGTAGATTGTGTGAGATTTGTGGCGAGGCTGCAAGAAATGTGAGTGGTGTCTGCGATAGTAGATTCATGGAGGAATGGAGCGAGGGGGGGTATTATAGTAATAGCACATCAGATGGAAGCAGAAGAAGATGCTTGCAGGGACAGCCATTCTGTAATTTGTTAATGGCATGCCTTGTTATTGCATTCATCCTCCCTTGGTTCTTCCGAGTAAATTTGTTCTAATTTAGCAGAGAATTTGTCAGCAAGAAATCAACATTACATTCATACTAGTTGTCATCACAAAACCAACCATTACAAAATCTTGAATATCCCTGTTCTAAGATCAATAAATCAACAGTTGAAATGGCTTCTCATTCATGGAGACTTGATTAAGAGCTCTATGAGTTCACTCTTCTTGAGTTTGGAATAACCCTTGATCCCTTTGGATTTTGCAACTTCTTTAAGCTGAGCAAGTTTCATTTCAGCAAAGTTTAGGGCTTCGTCTGTCTCATCAGTTTCTTCTCTTGGTAGAGTGGGTGTTGCCGGAGGTGTCTCAGTTTCCGACAGAAGCTCTTCCCTTGGGCTTGATATAATCGGTATCGGAGACTTCTTCGTGAACCGTGAGGGTGGCCTTGTTGAACTCAAGGCCTTCATTGATAAATCTTCTGCACTCTCCTCTTTCTTGAGGGAGTCCTGAGTATCCAAGGATTTATCACCTTTTACACCTACAGATTTCCCTATAATGGAATAAAAACTAACTTCAGATTTTGATCAAAATACCAACAAGAACAAGAATTCTCTAAAATACCAGGCTAACCTTTTCGTTGTGTTCTTGACTGTTGAAGAACGCCCAAAATCGTTTCAGCCGAGGGAAGGGAAGAGGGCTTGTCTTCAGCTGTTCTCTTCTTGGGACTTACGGTGTCTCCTTTCGAGATTGAAGATTGTATTCGCTTAAAGAGAGCTAGGATTTCTTCCTTGTTGGCTGATGATGATTTACCATCAAATGATTGAGCATTATCATCTGGACCATCATTTTTGGGTGCTCTTCCTGGATAAGGGTTCTTTCTAGGCCTTCCTTTGTTTCCATCAGCTCTTACGCTTGATACAAGAGATCGATAAGGTATTTCTGCCAAATTGAACAAGCTGCATCAAGAAATGATACCTCAGTCTAATGTTGGAAACAGATTCACATCAAGTATTCACCAATTTATATTAGCAGAAGTTAAGTAGCTTGATAAGAGCTTCAAAATTCATCAATACACATTCACACACATACATACACAGCATTTTCACACATCAACTGCACTATGAATTATAAGATGAGTTTAGGGCTACGATATCCCCAAATCTCATGGATAGAGGAGAAATCCAATTATCCTCCACCTATCAAGGAGCACTACCTCACATTACGCAGATGCAGTGTTCTGATAATAGTTGTCACACTAAATTCTGCTTCACCAAAATTTCACGAGAATTGTAATTTTTGTACTTATGATCACGATGACAAAGGAAAGTAGAGCTAAAATTCCACTAACCTAATGTCGATATTTTCTTTAATCGGACTTATTCGTGAAATTAAAGAAAAACTAAAAGGAGATTAGGGCAAATATTGAGTGCAAATGAATGAACAAAACCGAAATTAGGGCATACAAAGAATGGAAGAGATAAAAGCAAGATAATACCTTTAACAGACAAATCTGGTTCGCTGAATCTGGTCCGGCTGAAGGCGGATAAAGATGGAAATTGTAGAACGGAATGCGGAGAGAGAAGAAATCCTCTCATAGTTAAATCTTTTTCAGATGATGTTCTTCAAAAAGAAAAATATACAAATCCAAAAATAACGCAACGCACACCACAATAACCAGAAGCGGTGCGTGGATATATCCGGTCCAGAACTCAACTCCCCCACGCTCCGAAGGCGCGTGCTGGAACGTCTTACTGCCGAAAATGGGAAAACCTCTGTCTGGCTGAAGATAAATTTATTAATTTATTTATTTTGCTGGGAGAAATCAATTTCAAGATTCTTTGTTTTCCAAATAAACTTGTTATTATTTCCATAATCATCATAATAAAAGTGAAGTTCAAGTATAGTAGTATGATAGATTTCACCAACACTTGATTTTATATACTCCCTCCATCCCAATAAATATGTCCTCTTTGATTTGGGCACGGTTATTAAGAAAGTTAATAGAAAGTGTTTTATTATGTAGCCTACCTTTTTTTAATCCTTTACTAATCTTTCTCTCTCCAACTTAACTAATTCATTTCCTTATTTTGACTTGTTCACTTTGTTACTTTTTTTTGGCCGATATTCGATTTTTTCGGAATGCGACTTCGTGTTTGATTTTTATTTTTTTTCGAAACTTCCGAGCCTAATAAATTCAATTGAATGAAGCATAATAATCAACAATAACATAAACAACAATAATTCCATTAAATTAAAATATGGATTTAAATACATATTCTCCTATCCCAAGCTAGAATAATCATTTAGAAGCATGCTAGAAGGCTAGAACCATGCTGGATCAGTACAGTTTTCCTCCTAACATCATTTCCAGCCAAGATCAAGTCACATCAAAGCTCCCAATCACAATTTCACCAAAAAATGGTAGGGAATAGTTGGAGCCAAAATAGAAATTAACTTAATTACATCAACATAATCTATAAAACCAAGAGGATCAGTTCACATTTGAATCACATCATTTCCACAACATCCTCTCCACTTCTCTTCATCCTTCCCCACCATGACCAAAAAAGACCTCTCCACCAAGGAGATGAATGCAATAGTGCAGTTCCTATTGCAAAACTTGACAGAAAAGGGCAGGCCGAAGAAGGGAAAAATGAAAGAAATTGCAGTTCAGTACAACAGGAGTCCACGTGCAGTTAGGCGACTTAGAGCTGCATCAAGAAAGCAACAAGAGGAGCAACAAGTTATTCATTTAACATCAGCCAAGCCAAACGCAGCAAGAGGTAAAAGAGTCTTTCTAGACCTCAACTTAATGCAGAGTCTAGAGCTAAATAAGCGAGCCACCATACGGAAGCTAGCAGATGGAATCAAATGCAGCCCGTCAACTGTCGGGAGATGGGTGAAAGGGGGACAGATCAGGGCTCACACCAATGCAATCAAACCAAATCTCACAACACCTAACAAGCTTCTAAGGCTGAGGTTTTCTCTAGAACAACTTGAGTTTGATCGTATTCTAAACATAATGAAGTTTAAGGGGATGCATAACACCATTCATATTGATGAAAAGTGGTTCTACATCACAAGGACCTCACACATATTCTACTTAACCCCTGGGGAGGCAGAGCCACACAGAACATGCCAGAATAAGGGTTTTATTGCAAATGTAATGTTCATGTGCGCAGTCTGCAGATCGGTGTTTGGTTCAGATGGAGAAGTACTATTTGATGGCAAAATTGGGATATTCTCATTCACAGAAAGGGTTGCAGCATTAAGAACAAGCAAGAATAGGGCTAAAGGTACTTTGGAGACAAGAGCAATTCAAAGTATAACAAGGCTGGTAATTAAAGACTGCCTAATAAATAAGGTAACAAGTCCAGAACAAGTATTTCCTACTTCTGCATGTTATGTAAATAGAAGATCTCATGGCTAGTTTAAATCTATTATTACAGATTCTACCAGCTGTGAGGGCCAAATGGCCTCCTTTTGCAAGCAAACATATTTTCATTCAACGAGATAATGCCAAGCCTCATATCAAAGACTCTGACCCAGATTTCAGACAAGCTGCATGTATTGATGGTTTTGATATTAGGCTAGTTCATCAACCCCCCAACTCACCTGACACCAATGTTAATGATTTAGGGTGGTTTAGAGCAATTCAAAGTATTCAAATAGAGAGTGCATGCCATAATGTGGATGAACTAGTGAAGGTAGTGGTATGTTCTTTTGAAGACCTCTCACCCCAGACTTTGAACAAAGTTTTTCTAAGTCTACAAGGGTGTATGCTGGAAATTATGAGAGTGAAAGGGCAAAATTGCTATAAAATACCGCATATGAAAAAAGATCAACTTATTAGACAAGAGGTACTGCCCAATAGTTTGGAAGTCCCACAAAATCTGGTTGAAGAATGCATTGCTTACATCATTGATAATGGAATTCTAGAAGACATCAGTGACTTGAAGAATAGGTTGGGAATCTAGGGGTTTATGCAGCAAGTAGATAGATCTGATTATCTTTTTTGAGGTAGTAGCATGTTTTGTAGAATATCTAGGGGGTTTATGCAGCTTTTATTTTGTTAATGATTTATGCAATTGTCATGTTCATGCAAGTACATCAGATAACACATTATATAGAACAAGAAACCAGCAAATGTAGCAAATAACAATTCATTTCTGGATGCCAAAATACATGTAACGGCAGAATTTGCAGCAACTCACATAGTGAGATGACTAACTTATAAGCTTAAGAACTTATAAGCAGCAATTTCGTGATTACAAAACCCACAATCAGAATCAGAACAAGCATAATTAAAGGAGCATAAGGCAATAATCTGACAAATTAAGCCCTATCAGAATCATCCCTAAATGAGAAGAAGCCCCAAATCCGAAGTAGCACAAAACCCACAATCATAATCGAGAACTGAAGATCTAACAACTGTGAGCACAAATCATCATCTCATATCCCAACCAAATCACCCAGACAGTATATAATCATGCAAAAAACGGGAAAGATCTCACCCGTTTGAATCTCGGCAAGAGGATGCTAAGCATCACATCAACTGTTTCCTGAATCTCGAAATCCCTCTCATGTTGACGGATCGTTCTCATCACATCCTCGGTGTCCGCCCTAAACTCTGACGGGATGGAGAAGGGGAGCGCCTTTCAGGAGTCGTCCAGATCAGACGACGGAGGCTCGCTATACACCAAACTGGAGAGCGACTCGCCATCGCTCAGCTCGCCGGCATCCTCTACGGCCTGAGTAGTATCTGAATCGGAGGCTTGTTCGGCAACAAGTTCAGAGGCGATTAAATCGCTCATCATCATCGCGATTTCGACAGCGATTAAGTCGTCTTGACTCCAGATCTAGGGTTTGTAGGAGGGGAGCGACGGACAGGGAGAAGTGGAATCAAGAGACAGAGGGCAGCGAGATAATGAAGGAAAACTTAGGGTTAGGTAGTTTAAGAATTAAATATTATCTTTAATTCTAAAATCACTTAATTAGTTTAAGTGTGCAATTAGTATCCTTATCTATTTTCTTAATTCTTTCCATTTTCGGAAACAGAACATGTTTAACGGACAGCCCGAAAAGAAATAGAGGATATGTTTATTGGGACGGAGGGAGTATATTTTTTTAAGAAAGTGATGTTTACTCCCTCTATCTCAATATTCAAGTCTCGAATGTTATTTTGCTTGTCGATTCAAAAGTACTATTGGAATTATGCATTTGATAAACTCCGGACCGGATGTGTAGATACACTTGGTTAGTTAAGTAGGTGGCAGGCAAACTACATTGATCATGTTCCTTCAGAATATTTATTTAAAAATGGATTTGATTTCCAGCCTCCAAACATCCCAAGTACGAAAACGGACCACATGATTATTAGCCATCATCATCTCCTTAATTATATCCACTCAATGACTTGTCACTCAACTGCAATTGCTTCTTTAATCCTTACGATGTTTCTCTCTCTCTCTCTCTCTCTCTTACAAGCTCGTTATCAATGAATTTTTTTTTAGCTTGAAAGAGAAAAACAGTAAACAAAAATAATCTGGGCACTGCAAACTAGAACATATTCAGAAACTTAAAGAATGAGATCAATCAGTATGAATGCTCCTCGAAAAGATAAAAATTAAAAAAATGGAAGTTAATAAAAAGCCCAATCAAAGGCTGAAACTACAGCAGATTCATCAAAAGCAAGTTCCTGCGTCAAAACAGACTACAGAGATGAGTCAACATAGCTTTTCTGCTCAACCAAATATATTAAAGAAAAGTAATCAAAAGAATCATCCTTCCCTTTCAAAGTTCAATATTTCCCCTCCATCGATCTCTCTCTCTCTTGAAAATTCTTGATGTTACCAAAATAAATATTAAAAACAAACTCATCTCCCACTAGCCTAATCAACCAACAAAATCAATCTCATTTACAGCATTTAGATAAAAGAACCAAGAAAATAATTAGGAACACAATCGAAGAAATCCCAATCGCAACGCCAAGAACAATCTTATTTGGCCCACTGTGATGACTCTTCTCCCCCACATTGTCGTAATCGTCGTCGTCATCGGCGGCATCGCCGGTATCATCGGCGGAGGAGTCCTTTGCCGCCGGCGGCGACAGCGGTAGGCCGTGTTTATCGCAGGCCGCAATCCCAAGCTTCACTTTTGACCCCAAAACCGTGTGGTTGTAACAAAGATTTGAATTTTGACCAACTTTGAACACCTCCAACCCTTTTATGAACGAAGCATTGAAAGGCAAAACGCCATGGAAGTTGTTGCTTGCGATGTTTAAGTACTTCAATTTCTTCATATCTCTGATGAAATTCGGGATCGTTCCGTTGAGTTGATTGAAACTCAGATCGAGATGAGTTAACCCGGGTAATGCAGCGAGTGAGTCCGGGATCGGTCCAGAGAGCGAGTTCGAAGCGAGAGATAGATTTTGTAAGGAAGTCAGATCTCCAATGGTGGTCGGAATCGTGTCGTTGAGGGAGTTTGATGAGAGATTCAAATGTACGAGATTCTCGAGACGAGTGAGCGAAATCGGGATCTTACCTTTGAGATGATTCGTTGATAGATCGATGAAGGTGAGGTTGGGATGCCAGTGTTTGAGGAGGTAGCCGGAGAGATTAGCTTGGGATAGAGTGACGGAGTGGAGGAATTTCATTCCGCCGATAATAATGTTGGGGCCGCTCGCGGTTATGCTGACTCGAGAAACGGTTAACTCGGTCACATTCTGGAGTCGACTCAGCCAGACTCCGGTGAGTTTCTTGAGGCTGTTGATGCAAGTGAAGGTATGGAGATTCGAGGTGAGTTCGGATGGGAAGCGAATCGGAGTAACGGGGCAGTTAATGAAGTTGAGAGATGTGAGAGAGGAGAGGGATTTGAGGGCGGCGAGAGAGAGAGCGACATCTTCGGAGCAGTTGGAGAGTGTGAGGGAGACGAGGTGGCGGAAGGGGGAGGAGGAGTCGCAGGTTGCGGTGGGAGGGGCGGTGGAGTGCGGCGGCGGAGAGCAGGGATCTTTGGAGGTGGGGATGTTGAGGGATTGGAGGGCTCTCAGCTGTTTGGGGTCGAGGGTAGAAGAGGAAATGGGGGAGTGGACTGGGGGTTTGCCGGTAGGGGTGGAGGCGGGGGGTGGGTGCGGAGGGCGGAGATACGGCGGCGCTGGCCGGGGAGAGGAGGAGGAGGAGGATAAAGATGGGGAAGGGAGAAAGATATGCCATTGTAGTTTTGGAGTGGGACAAAAGTTGCCAAGTTTGATGAAGTGTAGTGAGCAAGTGAGACCGGTATGACATAATAATAGCCCTCGACTTGTCTATATTTACGGTAATAACTAGACTATTACATGAATTAATATTGTGGAATTATACAACTCTAACCAAATTCACTATAACAACTACAAAATTACTCAACTATATAAAAACAATCCACTATATACTCAGAATATCAAAAAAACCCCCACTTTTTTATTTTTCTCACATGAAAACAATTATTTGCACATAATTTTACGAAGTATGCCGATCGGTCGACACACATTGTATGTGTGCCGATTGATCGGACACCTTAAAAAAACTGTATAAAAAGATAAAATAAAAAATCTTGTGTCTATCGGTCGGCACACTAGGCGTGTCCTATCGGTAGGGCACAATTTTTTTTATATTATTATTCTTATCTTTTTACAATCTTCCTCACACATCTCTATCTATTAGACCACACATACGCACAAGTGCAATAGAAATACACACACGTGCACTTTCTCGATCTGATCGGTCAGCAAGCACATCCGGCAACATATCTTTCATCCAACCGGTCGGAAAACATGAAAGATGTTAGTATTTTTCTTCTTAAATCTTTATTGGTAAATTACTTAGTAGATCTTCAAATTAATGTATGATTGCATATTTAAAGTGCGTTTTTATCGAATATATATGTTGGGATTAGTGAGGATATTGTTACATTGGTTGGATTGCTTGATAGTTTCTCAAAAACCGCTCAAAATCGCCGGATTCCGATGGTTTTGCCATTTTTTTCCGGCGCCCAATTATTTCAGACCAGTCGGACAGATTCTGAACCGGTGTCCGACCGGTCGGCACATTTTTTTTAATAATTAAAATTTGAATTCAATTTAAATATTTGGAATATATATTAGTAATATCTTTATTAAGATATTATTTGATAATTTAGGATAACTAGATTATTATTTTTATATTTGGAATATATATCTTTGTGATATCTTTATTAGTACTAGAACGACATCCGTGCTACGCACGAAAAATATTACAATTTCATGATAAAGTACATTAGTATAGTTAATACATATCTATATATTATATAATACATATTAAACCCTAAATAATAAATCTAACATAAAATAACAATCCAGTTTCATGGAATATGTTAATTTATCCCCTTGAAGTTGTTCAAAGTTGTGTCAATTCAATTTTATTATTTATATTACTCTATCCCCTACTATTCTATTTGTTGAACATATGTCTACATTATGAATTGATGATGAAAGTTACAAATAAAACATTCAAGCATGCACCAAAGGGCTTAAAATCATAATTTAAGAATATATTTATGCATGATACATAGTTGTATTCTCCAAAAATAAAATTCCAATTTTCTTAAAATATTATTAATATGATCATAGTAACAAAAGATATTACATTATCATATATCCATTTCTTGAGCTTGTTCATAAATAGAACTACCTTACGCACATTCAAGGCCGTACCAGTTCAAGGCCGTACCACTCACTTGAGCTTGTTCATAGATAAAACTACCTTACGCATAGTTTCTTTTATTTATCCCCAATGTAACTTATCCATATCTAATATGAATGTGAGCATCACTAACATCAAACATCACTTAGCAAACCAATTGGTGGTCAACAAATTACCTTCACAAATGAAAAAAAAGGATGAAATCAGTAACAATTCCCAAATTAATGAATACAAAGTCTATAACACTATATTACTTGCCTCATCGATGCATTTCTTCCCATTAAGATCTAATCTATTATATATCCATCATAGATGCACCCCAGCAGGAGAAAGAAAGGAGAAGGGAAGGGATGAGTGGCGGCACACAAAAAAGAACACAATTTAAAAATTGAACATCCTGCTGCTGCTCACCTTACTTTGTCACGAATCGGCCAGTTTAGACACTACTCTCCTAGTGAGAAAAATAAAAATAAAAATAATCTAAGTAAATCTATAAATGGGTAAATACATAAATAATCTCTTAAATTATCATTACCACAATTCATTACTTCTTGTGGATGATTAGTTTAACATGATTTGTGGTACTTAAAGTTTGTTTTGAATACATTTATGTTATTTCTGACAATATTATTTTAAATTAGACCTATATATGGTTAATAATTTATAGTTAGTTGTTCATTAGGCTAATTAAATGTTTAAATGATTAATAATTCATATTTAGTTAAATATATGCCCATTGTGGATTTTTTTTAAATAGTTAGAATTCTTTCTTAATTTGGTTTATTTGTACATTAAAAATTATTTTGACAATTGAAAAAGTGAAAAATTTATCATTTTAATTGCATAACTCATTTCCTTTTTTTTTTAAATATTATTACTAATGAAACTCTCTTTTTTAACTAACTAAATATAAATATATCGAAAGAAGTGAGAAATCATATAAAATATATAGATACAATTTTTGAAATAAGAGTAATGTCCTTGCTTTCAGATACTGAGAAATTGAACATCCGATTTTTAAATAATAAAATTATAAATAAATTACATAGATTATTAATTAAATATACTATTGATTATTAATGAATATAAATTGAAATGAATTCATATTGAATTTTTTTTAAGTAATATGAATTTTGATTGAAATTGATTCTAATTGAATTGTTTTTTTTATATACATGTAGTTGTGCATCCATAAATTAATAAAGAGAATAATATATTTACCACTAAATTTAATGAAAGTTAAATTGATTTAAAATTATAATATTTGATTTTTATATAGATAATAATAGATTATTTTGAATAGTTTAAAAATAAACTATTTATTAAAGACTTTAAAAGATATTCAATGTAAATATTTTTTGGAAAGATTAATTAGATTGAAATGCAATTAGATTTGAAATTGAATTTTTAATGTAGATGTGTATCTATTGAAAATAAAAAAAATAAAACATTTGCCCCTTAATTTATTGAAATTCCAATTGAGTTCAATTGAATTGAAATTGAGATTGATTTAGAATTGAAATCATTCGATTTTTATATATATAAGATTTTATCTTATACTATTAGCTTATTTAGATTGTTAAGATCCCTAGTTAGTGTATTTATATTATATAATATTTAATGTTATATAATTAAAGGAGTAATTCTATAAAAATTACTTTAAAATGATATATTTATAGTTAAATATTTCTTAAATTGATAATTCCATAAATAATTAAATTATAATTAATTTATAATTAATCTCAAAAGTAATTAAAAGATTTAATGTTATATAATTAAAAGAATAATTATATAAAAATAATACTTTAAACGAAAAAATATATATTTGTAGTTACATATTTTTGTTTTTAATTCCATAAGTAATTAATTAAATAATTAAATTAGAATGCTTCATTTAATTGTAATAATTATTTTAATTAATCAAATTTTTAATTTTAAACGTGATGCTAATAATATTTTATTCAAATATTCTCTTTAATTATTCAATAAATTTGTTAAATTAAAATTAATTAATTATAAAGTGTAATTCAATAAATAAAATTATTAATTTTGTTAATTTATCTATTAATTAAGTAAGTTTAGTGAATTATTAACAATGTAATATATGTTAATCAACAATAAATCTATCAAATTTAAATTAATAAATGATTATGTGTAATTTAATAAATAAAATAATTAATGGTGGATCAGATGTATCGAGAGGTATAATTGAAATGATCCAATTACTTGTTGCTTGCATGTTGTTGTACACTATTTCATCATCGGTATTTGGACGATTGATTGGAAGAAGCATTGACATCAGTTGGTTGACGTCGCCCTCGCGTCGGATCCATGCAGTAAAATCACCAAGCGAACAATTGATCAATACTTCAGGAATATCTTCATCATCATCCTTGGATGAAGTATCGAGATAAGATTCTTCATCTTCATCTGTTTCGACACGGGTCTCCTCTTCCTAACCACTTCCACAGGGTTGGTTCGACTCCCGCATGCATGGGTTACTTCCACTTTTGAGCCCTTCAAACTGGTTATCATCTCCGAATTGATACGACTCAATAAATGTTGAGTTTCGTGCTTCACGATTTACTACGCCGATATTATTGGGGTGGACCAAATATACTGCAGGCTCTACGTCTAAAAGATAAATATGTTGTAGATGAAGATCACTGCCGATAACGGCCTTGATCATTCTACGACTTTTACGAGATTCTAAAATATAATAGATGTGGTAGTTGGGCGGAAGTGATTATGCATCGAGCGCATATTGAATATATTGTCGTAGTACTGCAAGACAAATACTGTTTGCCGGAATCCAAACCATTGTTTCTTGGCCACCAACATATTTCGATTCTGTATTGAAATCTCCGTTGAAATTGACAACAAATTGTTTCCAATCATTTTCCATATTTTTTCTTGATTTGGTGGTGGAAATGAAGGAGGATAGTAGCAATGAACAAGAATGAATAAGTGAGATTTTATTTTTCTTGATATTTGAGATGAATTCTAATGAATTTATTCACGAGAAAGTGTGTCATATCGGTCGGACACGTGATATGGCACATTGCGAAAAGGTGATAGGGCACACTGATGAATTTATTCACGAGAAAGTGTGCCCTAGCGGTCGGATACATGATAGGGCACACTGTGAAAAGGTGTGCAATTTATTCACGAGAAAGTGTGTCATATCGGTCGGACATGTGATAGGGCACACTGCAAAAAGGTGATAGGGCACACTTATGTATTTATTCACGAGAGAGTGTGCCCTATCGGCTAGACACATGATAGGGCACACTGCGAAAAAGGTGATAGGGCACATAGTGATGCATTTATTCACGAGAAAGTGTGCCCTATCGGTCGGACACGTGATAGGGCACACTCCGAAAAAGTGATAGGGCACATAGTGATACATTTATTCACAATAAAGTATCCCCTATCGATCGGGCATACGATCAGGATGTATCCGACCGATCGAGCACTTGACATGGAACATGATAAGGCAACTGTCCTATCAAAATTCTGCCGACCGGTCAGACCGTGATCGGACACATGGTCGGACAATGTTATTTTAAAGATAGTTATTTTTTATCCAAAAATCAATCATTTGTTCGACAAAAAATCATATAGCCACCTAAAAATGATTGGGGAGAGAGTGATATTTTTCAAAAAGTAGGGGTAATTTAATCTTCTTGGGTAGATTGTATAGTTAAATATAAGAAATGAGTATAAATGTATTTCACTTTAGCAAAATGAGTATTACACCAAATGGCCCCCTTTTTTTTAAAAAAAAAAATTTGCAACTTACTTTTTATAAGGTAAAAATAGCTTATAAATGTTTTAGGGGGTGTTTGGTTCATGGGTATCCTGCCCTACTATGATAATTACCCGGGTTTGATACCCATATATCGTGTTTGGTATGTGGGTATCGGTACCCTACTATGAGTATCAAACCCATTTGGGTATGGATTTTTTGATACCCAAGTGATTGGTGGGTATGAGTTTTGATACTGTTGGTCCGGAGACGAGAGTCAGGTGTAGAGGGGGGGGGTTGAATACACCTCGAGTACTAGTTCTTTTTCTCAAACGCGAAGGACAGCTGAGCTGTAGGTTGCAACTGATGAACAATGGCAAATAGTAACCTTCTGATCGCAGGTTAAAGTGAGTCAGCTACTGAGTCTCTCCTACTGACTTTTGTCAGTACTTGATTCTTAGTCGGAGACTTTTGTGCGGATAAGTGTGTAGGGCCCGGTAGATTTCGTCTTAGTTGAAAACGTATTTTTCGTAAACCAAATTATTTTGGCTAGTGCACTTTTCGAATACGTTTTATGCAAAGTATGAGATTGTAAGAGATTTGTATGCAGTGCAATAAAAGAGTAAACGACACAAGCAATTTTTAACGTGGTTCGGATACACAAGATCCTACGTCCACGGTCCTACTGAACAGGAGGTCTTGTTGATTAATCTGAGCAAGCCTCAGCAAGGTATCTGTGCACTGGACAGACCCTTCTAAGTTATAGTCCTTAGCGACTTTACAGTTCAAACCTAAGTTTGAAGGGGAGGGGATTTTCTCCAACTATGAAGGAGTTCTTACAATAAGAACAGTCACAAAATGTGAACTCCTTCGAAGGTTCTAAGCTATAGATATGAACGATTGAGCTTAGATAGAGAAGAGGGAACTAAAGCAGGAAACTCTAGAGAGAAGAACTAAAATATTCTGCTAAGCAAGTTCTTCGCTGGATCTTCTTGAAAGTGCTAGAGTGTTTCGAAAGCTTGAGCGTGTAATCCCTTTGATATCCCGTGCGTGGAACTCGGAAATGCTTCTCTATTTATAGTTGTGACACAGGCATTTGCCCGTTGGAGAGGACGATGCCACGTGTCACATGCGTCCAAGGAAAACAACCATATGTTCGAATTGTTGCAGCAAAGTTGTTGATTACTATGCATGAGAGCAACTTTAGTAGGTCAGAGCAGGTAGAGCTTAGATGACTTCTCATTGGTCGAGGTTTGTGGTAGGTGAGATCTGTCAGACATCGGTCTTCATCGGAGTTGACTCTCACTCATCCTCGTATGATCTTCTGCTGACTTTCGAATGATGTTAAAAGCTGGGTCGTTTCCTGTTGGATACAGTAGACCTGATAAGATCTCTGTCTTCTTCGTCTGAGTCTGCTGATAGTGTATATTCTACTAAGTGTAGTCAGCTGATGACTCTGAAGGTACTGAGCTTTGGATACTATGTTCTTCTACTGATGTCGGTTAACTGATGAGATGTCTTCTACTGAGCGATGGTCAGCTGATGACTTGAGAACACAAACTCCTACACTGATGACGTGGGGTTTTGGAAGGTAACTTCCTACTGAAGACAATCCAACATTTACCCCGTACAGGACTTAGACAAGAACGATAATGAAAAATATAATATGTCTAGCCTATTACATCATCTAGTCCTATCGACATAACACAAAGGATACAAGCCGGGTTTTGGGATCTTCAATTTCATAGCATGAGACACTATGATTTCCCCCATTACCCATAAGCAGATAAGTCATATTACAAGAACTACTGATAAAATAATACTAAGTATACTCTAAGTGGTTGTTAAGGCAAACCACTGACTCATAACCCAACAGATACCCATATGGGTATCAAAATTATATTTTATGTATTATTTTTTTAAATTGAAATTTATTTTTATAATCTTATTTAATAAGAATAATGATATAAATATATATTTTTAATTTTATAAATGACAAGTATCATTAGTTACAAATATTTTAGCATGAATATAAGCATATTTTTTATAAAAAAATATATACACTTATGTTTGAAATAAATAACTTTATAAAAACGTAACTTTATAATTATTTTTAAAAATATTTATTTATTTTTTATAAATACTCAAATAAGATATATTGTATTTTTTATTAAAATATGTTTGTACTAAATTTTACAAAATAAAAAAAATTATATTATTATTATTTAAAATATTCACAAGATTATACATTTCGATTGAGGTCTAAGTACAACCAAACATCATATTTGGTTATCATATTCATTCACTAGTAAATGTCAAACATCATTAAAGGAATCAGTCATACCTATACCAATCATCCAACTATCATACTCATTACCATTGTCATACCCGAATTCTTACCAAACGACCCCTTAATTTAATTTTGGGTCGTCTGTCAAATGCAAGTCCCAGTTAAAACGTACATGCTATTAATATAAAATATCAAGAACTAGGAAAAGGGTAATTATTTATAATAATTATTACATCCTTAACGTAAGAGCGCTAGGTGCCGTTAAAGGCACGAAACCCCACGCGCATTTCATAGAGCTGGAAACAGGTTTTTTTATTATTATTATATTTTTATAAGATAAGATTTTATCTGAATCATAAGAATAATGTTACCTCATTTATTACCGATTAATGCTTCATATAATCATCATCTTATTATAAACTGTACAATAATAATATTTCTTGCCATCTCAAATAAATCAAGACCCCATAGCTATCATTATTACATGTATTTCTTTCACCAATATTACCTCAACGGTCCCATGAGAGAAAACATGGATGCCAATTAATGAGAGAGAAAAGCAGAGGGCCCATGATGTATGATTAATTTTCCTTGAGAAGGGATGCCCTTTTTCCTCTTCTAGCTGAATCAAATGCTTACATATTGCCTACAGTGCCGCTCCAACATATACGAGAACAACTTAATTTGCTTACATATTGCCTACAGTGCCGCTCCAACATATGGCAAACAGGTCCATTTGATAGGCCGTCTTGACCTTTACCACTACTCACTCGATTGGCTAAGCTGTTCTCTCTATGGTTTGTGTGTTGGATTGGTAATAAAATAGAATCCTATATCCCAGATAATTATTTGAATGATGATGAGAAAAGGAAAATATTGGTTCTCCACCCTAAGGCTTAAAGATAGCATATATATATATATTGAGTTTAGGTTCAAATTGCTCAATCACAAATTGGAATGAGAATCAAATGCATTTCAAAAACTCATAAATTATTAGAATTTTTCAAGTTTTATTCCAAAATCTCGATTCACATGGACTTAGCAGGTGTTTGCAATAGCTTAAAACTTTTTAAAAATTATTAAATTAATGATAAATTGATAAAAAATGATTTATTAAATAATTTATTGAGTGTTAAAAAATAAATATTTCATTTATTTAAAAAATAAATACAATGATATAGTGATCATTGAAAATAAAGATTTCATTTACTTAAAATTTATATGTAGGGAATGGATATATAAGGAACAACACCTTATTGAAGGAACTAGGAACATATCTTAGTCCTCCATTTTATAAACTGAACGATTCAAATCAATAATAAAAATTTTATTCAAAAATAACTTATTTAATTCTACTAATATTATTAAAATTAATCCTTTTCTCTCTTCTCTATTCACTCTCTCTCTCTCTCTCTCTTCCCTGCTCCCATCTACTCTCTCTATTCTTTCTCTCTCTCCCTGCCCCAAGGGGTGGCCAAACGAAACGAGTTCCCGTTTCCATACTACCTTCGGGATTTCTTCGCGTAAAACGGACGGTCTTTGCGGGTACCCGCAAAAATGGTGAGGGTCGGTATGGGACGGGTAGTTCCAACAATTACCCATTCCCGAACGTACCCGCTTATTTTTATTATTATTTAATTAATATATTATATATTTTATTAATTAATATTTATAATATAATAATATATTAATGTTGTAAGTTTAAAAGAAAAAATAATTAAACAACATTGTAGTCTCGGAGGAGTCGAGACGGGACGAGAGTCGTTTGGAGTAGAGCTTAATTAGGACTTAGTGGTTTTTACGTGCCGTTACTCGCCGTCCACCGTCGGCCCGATTTGTCCCCCGCCCGTCCGCCGATTATCCCTCGCCGTTCCGCCAATTGTCCGTTCGCCGTCCGTTCTTAAGGATTTGTGTTAATTTATATGATGTTTTGGATACAATCATACAATTACTTGGACTTAAATGTTGATTTGGATTCGATGATTTGAATTTGTTTGGTGTTTTTGTTTTGTTTGATATCTATTGGATTTTTTGCTAGTTTGTATTAATGAATTTAATTATAATGAAATAGGTGGTAAGGCACGTGGGTATTCCCGTTCCCGTTCCGTTCCCGCGCGGGTACCCGTAGTCGGGTACCCGCACTATGCGGGTCGGGAAATGGGTAGTAAAATTTAGTACCCGCAGACGCGGGTATCCGCATTCGGGTACCCGTATCGCGGGTACCCGTCCCACGCACACCCCTACCTGCCCCCATCTACTCTCTCTATTCTCTCTCTCTCGTCCCTGCCTCATCTACTCTCTCTATTCTCTCTCTCTCTTGTCCTCGCTCTATCTCTCCTCTCTATTCTCTCTCTTATCCCTCTCTCTCAACCGTAAGTAGTAGCGCCGCCGCCGCCTTAGATGGAGCGCCATCAACGTGACTCAGCCGCCACGGCCGTGCGCCGCCGCCACCTGCAGAGGAGAGCGCCGATGATCCGTCCGACGTCAACCACAACAGCCGTCGCCGAGTTGCAGGAATTTTCCTACTAGAGATAAGCCCTAATTTTTTCAATTAGTTTCAAGCTATTTGCCCAATTTTCCTCAAATTATTTTAATTTTGTTTTAGGATTTGCAATCTTTCAATTAAGAAAGACATTGATTGAGATAAATAGTTTGTAGATTGAATTGCCGAGGATGTTGTCGATTTTTGTAATTGTTCATGGATTTGGAATTGGTATTGGTTGTGTTGTAAAATTGACTCAATTTTGGTGTTCATGGAGATTCAATTTTGGTGAAAATGTTTATTTGGTGTTCATGGAGATTCAATTTTGTAGAAAGTGATTGGATGATGAATTTCTACGTGAATGAGATTTGAGATTTAACTGCAGATTTAATCAAATAAAGTGTACAAAAAAAATGAATAAAGTGTATAAATTACGAATAAAATGCATAAAAATTACGAATAAAATACATAAATTTTTACGAGTAAAGTGCATAAAAATTAAATAAAATGCATAAAAATTACAAATAAAGTGCATAAAAATTTACGAGTAAAGTGCATAAAAATTAAATAAAGTGCATAAAAATTACGAATAAAGTGCATAAAAATTTACGAATAAAGTGCATAAAAATTATGAATAAAATATATAGATAATTTAAGCAATTTATTTAAATTAAAGGATTTATAAAATTTACTCTAAATATAATAAAAATAAATTTAATAATAAAATAAGAAATTCAAATAATCAAATAACTTTTATACCCTTAATGAAATTAAATAAGAGATTAAAAATTAAAAATATCTCCTTCAATCTAGACCACACATCTTTAAAATGGAAGGAGATGATTTGTTCCTAGTTCCTTCATTAAGGAGATGTTCCTTAAAGAACCCTCCTATATATATATATATATCAAATTAAACTTGTCCACTTAGGATGATATAGCGGTATAAGATTCTTAGCCCGTGACAGATAGGTAATGGATTCAAAACTCACCAAAACCACTATATGGGAGTCTGTCGCCAATGATTAACATGTGATGATTAGCTCCAGGGTCGGCCCTGATATTTCGGAGGCCCTAGGCGAAAAACAAAAATGAGACCCCTTATTGAAGTTTCATGAATCATGTCGTGAACTAGAAAAGAGAAAAAATTTCAAAGAATAGCCGACTGTCGAGGCATGAGAGAGAATTTTAACGAATTGAAAATAATAGTGAAGAGAGACAATTATGTTCTATAAGAGAGTCGACTATATCCTTATAGTATCTTTTCTCAATAGTTAGCCTCTATTATGTACCTTTTCTCGATAGTTTATGTCTATTTTCTATAGAGAGAGCCGACTGTAATTATAAAGAAACACAAAAGAGAGTTGTCTTAGAATTGGTCTGAGTGATATCTAATAAAAATCGGGCTTGATATTAATTTGAGTTGGGTTTGTAAGTTAGTGGAATGGACAATGATATTAAATTTTCTTTTTCTGTATGGACTAATCTATATTATTGAGATTGTAACTAATTTTTTTTTTTTTTTATTAAGTAGGCTAGTGGGCTGTGTTTCAAATTTCGGGGCCCCTCAAAATTGGGGGTCATAGGCCAATGCCCCACCGGCTATTCATAAGGGCCGGGCCTGATTAGCTCCTCCTATTTGTTGTGATGAAAAAACCGAACTTGATTAACCTATGATTGTTAGCTCCTGCTATGTTGTTTGTTGTGAAGAAAAAACCTAACTTGATTAGCCTAGTTAGGATGGTTAGCTCCTCCTATGTTGTTTGTTGTGAAGAAAAAACCCAATTTAATTAGCCTATAATGGTTAACTTCTCCTCTGTTGTTTGTTGTGATGAAAAAACCTAACTTCTATAAATTCTAATTCTGCCTACGTAACTTTACATATTTACTTTTAACATGACATGATTCGAATAATCTATTGAATTATATAGTCGGTTTTTTGTAATTGCCTTTATGATTTTACGATGATGTATTAGTTGAATCTTCTAAAGATGCATAATTAGATGGAAAACGACATTTGAGATGATGCATGCAAAGCCTTTTCTAATTTCTTGAACCGGTATTCTTGTTATCCTATTAAAATCATACATCTAATACACACAAAGAACGATTCCGACATATCTTTTGATGATTTTTTTAGTACAATAAAAAATTAAAAAACATTGAAAAATTAGGTCAATTAACTTAATTAATCACACGTTTATTTACAGAAACGGAAGAAGGGTCTACCTTGCTTTATTTGTATGTAGAAACAAGTAGCCCAAACTCATATTTACCAATGATAGAAACAATAATTGAATCTTGAACCCTAAGATAAGAAAATAATCGTTTTAATTAACTTGAATTATCTAACCGCAGAAGCAATTGTGTGCGCCCACGATTTGAGACTATCTTTCATGACCATCTCATTTCTCACAGAAGGAACTCTCCATTGCATTACCGTTTTCTCTTCCTTCTCTCTATACTGGAAAAGCTCCCAAGCTTCTGACAGATAAGGCCTTGCTCTCACTCCACATGATTCTTCTTCAATCATCGACTTCTTTCCAAGCTTTTGCAGGCCGGGAATGATTTGAACGAGGCTTGAATCCTCCTTGTCTTGGTCGGAGAAGACGAATCCGAGGTCGAGAAAGCCTTTGACCTCCTCAAACTCCAGCTCCGATAAGCTTTTGCTGAGCCGTTTCTTTCTTCTGTCGATGTGGGAGGCGTGTATTTTAAGTGGCGGAGTTTTCGATGTTTCCGATGAAAGCATTTCTTCGTCGGAGGGAATGGTTAGAAGGTGGGGTTTGAGGGGAGAGGAGTCTTCGATTGTGAGACTTTGTAGCTCATTGCTTTTCGATCTTTTAGAACGACATTTGTGTTGAAATTACTCTTTGGTTTGAAGGAGATGCGATTGAGGATTTTGGTTGTGTTTCGAGGATTCCGAGGTGGAATCAGATTGAATCGAAGAGGTGTAGAACAGTCTCCGCTTCCATAAATGGCGGCTCAAGAAATATGGAAGATTTTTGAACTTGGTTGATGAGAGGGAGTTGTTCATATAGTAGGACGTGGAAATATAATTTGTGGACGGGAATGCCCTTATTATGAATGTGAATTCCGAAAAAGTTTACACGTTTTTGTTCAGTAGCACGCCGTATTGACCAATTCCGTTACTATTATTGTTATAGTGTATTAGGTTAACAATCCTTCTCCTTAACTTTCCTAGATATTTCCATTTCTTCGAGATTTCTTGAAAGTTGTTTTCCTTTATTGGCAAATATTACACTAAAAATTTTAACTGTCAAGCAGGGGCAGATCCAGGATTACTAGGGGGAGGGACGAAATACGGAATTTCTTAAAAATTACAAATATAAAATCGCATTTTGACACGAGTTCGGAGGGGCCGCCGCCGCCGGGTGCCCCCCTTGGATCCGCCACTGCTGTCAAGAGACTAGGAAGTGTATATATATATATGAAAACTTTGAAAATCTCAGCGTATTATGTCGGACATAATAATATGTTTTAGTAGACGTATCTAACTTTAATGAAAATATATAAAATTAATTAATTATCATCTTAAATTGTGTATTGTGTCATAATTTTTAGAAAATATCGTTTTCCATGTTGTATCGTGTGTTTCATGTACATACAACCTAAGTCAAAGATAAACAAAATAAAAATAATAAGTATATTTTAGTAGTAATAATATGAAGATAAATCGTATAAGTATGAATCAAATCTAATTTACATGAAGTATATAATTAAAGTTGAGAAATGGTGGATCAGAGCCAAGCCAAGGTTGAAATCATTATGATGTAATTCCAGGCCCATCCGAAGGGCTTTTACGTAAAGTTCACGAGAATATCCATTTCCACGCGCGCATCTTTGAACGCTATGGAAATCGCAGAAACCTAAGTTTGAATTATGGCTGCCAATGCTATTCTCTTAATCCAATTCGTAATACTGATAGGCCCACACTGCATGCCCAAGCCCAACAACTTAAGAAGGCCTAGTATGCTGTCGGCCCAGCTGTATTTATGTTGACCCTTGTGTGTTGTGGTGTGGTGACTGTAAGTTGGTGGTCTGACTGTAATAACAGATTACGATCCTTACAATGGTATCAGAGCGGGCTTTCATCACCACTCGACCACATTCACCTCTGACTACTTCGATCGCAAACGGGCGGTTTAAACCGTAACCCTAGATCTGAAGTAGTCAACCATGTAACAGGTAAAACGATGTTCAAATCTTCGAACCTCGCTCTGGTAAAGCAGCTTAATCCTCTTGCATTTTCATTTTTTGGTAGAATCTGCCAATTGGAGCAGTTAGGGTTGGGTCTTGTTTGCTGATAGAATCTGCCAACTGATACATTTAGGTTTCATGATTTTATCTGCTTACTTTTTACCAACTTGTTTTGATTCCGTAGTTCTGAAACCTTTCTTGCTTTCGCTGCTATTCTGAGCCTGAATTTTGAACTGTTATTTGTGTGTCTCTGATCTGAAGAGATTAGCTCTTTAACCGTTACCTACGGTTGTTTCCTATTTAAAATCTTTGACAGTAGACTAAGGTGACCCCCTGCGCCCAAGACTTGATCCTAAGATTGTGAACTGGGAAATCCCTCTTTCTGTACAGTGTCTGATATCAACCCTTAAGGGTCAATATCATTTTCTCATTATGTGTGTCTTGGTTTCCTCTAGTGGAATTGCCACTTTCAATGGAAAAATTGATTTTAATTTGTGAAAAAGAGAATGACTGTCATCTTGATTGAAAAACGTGTGTCTGCTGCTATTACTCATACCTATGAAGCTGATTTATCTGAAAAGAAAAATAATGAAATGAATGATCTTGCCTTGTCTGCTATTACTCTGAATTTGTCTGACTCTGTGTTTAAGAAAGTAAAACATCTTTCTTATGCTAAAGAGACATGGGATAGATTAAATGAGTTGCACACATAGACCTCCTTGCCCTCTAAGATGTATTTGTTGCAGAGTTTCTTTAAATTTAAACTAGATATGTCTAAGGATATGGATGAAAACTTAGATGAGTTCAATAAGTTGTTACAGTCAATTAAACAAACTCGTGACACAAGTATTGATAATTACGCTCCCATTGCCTTGTTAAATGTCATTCCTGAGTCTTATAGTGATGTTCAGTCTGCTATTAAGTATGGGAGGGATATAATAGACCTTGAGACAATAATTAGTGCCCTTAAGAGTAAGGAAATGGATCTAAGGTTCAATAGAGAGGTTAGAGTTACTGAACAAGGTACATCTTATCAATTGAGGGGTAGAACTAGCGAAAGAACAAGTACTTTCAGTAGTTCTGATAAAGGGGGGAAGAAGCACAACCAAAGGTCTAGGTCTAAGTCTAGAACCAAAGGTAGAAAGTGTTTCAACTGTGGGGAATATGAGCATTACCAGAAAGACTGTCATTCTCCTAAGGAAGGGAAAACAACATAGTGATTAGAAGAGTGTTTACAATGCTATTCTAGGTGATGATTTTGAAAATAATATTCTTGGAAAATATTTTATAGTTACTGAACCTCAAAGTTTTTCCTCTATGAATACTGTGAATTCAGAATTAATAAATCAATGGATCATGGATTCTGATAGTGCATATCATGTTTCTCCTTTTAAAGAATGTTTTTCAAAATTGAAAATTGGTAATTTCGGTTATGTAATTGTTGCCAATAAGCATAAGTGTTCTGTGTTTGGAATTTGTGATGTTTGTTTAAAGTTCAAATCTAGTTTTGAATATACTATGAAAGATGTAAGGTATGTGCCTGATGTTGCATGCAATTTGTTGTCTTTTACTGCCTTAGAAAATAATGGTTTTGGTGGAAGTTGGGGAATGGGTGGATGAAAGTTAAAAAGGGTTCTTTAGTTGTGTTTAAAGCTAAATGAACCAATAACTTGTATCCTTTTACGGTTGTTCCTGTTACCTCTTCATCTAATGTGAATGCATCATTTCCTAACAAAATTGTTTTGTGGCATCAAAGACTTGGCCATACTAGTTCTAAAAATCTGTCTATTCTGAGAAAATCTGATATTTTTGGTAATGATAAACTATCTGATTAGCCATTCTGTGATTCATGTGTGATTGGTAAACAACATAAAGTCTCTTTTCCTGTCACTGATTCATCTTATAGATATGTTGCCTCTGATATACTTGAATATATACATGCTGATGTTTGGGGTCCCTCTAGTATCCCCACTCATAGTGGTTGTCGGTATTAATTGTCTATCATGGATGTTTTTCTAGAAAAAACTTGGTTGTTTCTTTTAAAACACAAGTCTGAAGTTTTTCAAATGTTTTCTGACTGGAAAGTGAAGGTTGAAAACCAAACTGACAAAAGAATTAAGGTTCTTAGGACAGATAATGGCCTTGAATTTTGCAATTTCACTTTTGACAACTTATGTGTTAAGTCCGGGATTAGGAGGCAAAAGATTGTTCCTTATAACCCTCAGCAGAATGGGGTAGTGGAGAGGATGAATAAAACTTTAATAGATAAGGTAAGATGTATTCTAGAGAGTTCAGGGTTATCTAAGAACTTTTAGGGTATAGCTGCCTTAACTGCTACCTATCTTATAAATAGGTTACCTTCTAGCTCCCTTAAGGGTCAGTTGACAAACATGGATTTTATAGGTCTTAGAGAGCTTAAATGTTGTTTATTTACCAAGAAAAATCATGATTGTACATGTTGGGTTTGCATAGTTTATCATTTTCGAAGAATATGCTACTTGAGTTGGTTTCTATTGATTTTTCAGGAGAATGAAGACCTATTTTGAAGAAAAGGGAAGTTGAGCCTTAAAGTTCAGCTCGTTGGGGTCACGTGGCCAAAAACGGATCGAGATTTTGATAAGAAACGAGGGAGAACGAGCCAAAACAAAATTATTGCGCAACAACAGAAACGGGACCGCGGTCCGAGCTTTGTACTGGACCGCGGTCCGATGCCTTCTGCCCGAATTTTTTTTTATCAAAAAGTTCCGGACCACGGTCCGAGCTTTGTATTGGACCGCGGTCCGCCCCCTTTTTCGCGGATTATCCAGTTTCTGACCCAGTTTCAACCCGGGTCACTATATAAAGCCAAAACTTGAAGCCCTAACCACCATAACTCACCTACCACACGAAATTTCACCCTTTTCACTCTCCAAAACCATTCCTTCTCCCCCAAACACCCAAAATGCTCCATTCTCCACCATTAAAGTTGATAATTGTGTGAAGATTAAAGAAGAAGGAGTCAAGCAATCAAGATTGAAGACAAGACTTTAGGATTTGTTTGCATTTTCTTTTCCCCTTGCTTTCTCATGTCTTTGACTTGCTATGATTTGAGTATTTTGCTAATTAAGAACATGAGTAGCTAAATTCACTATTCTAGGGGTTAGACTTGATGAGTTTGTTTGAGAATTGATGTTTGCTAGATTTGCTTATGGTTAATCTACTCTATTTCTCTATGCTCTTGCTTTTAATGATTGTTTGAATGATTGATCACCATTTAGATTTATCCATGGAACTAATTCGATAAACGAGAGTTGAGAATTAATTCTAGATTAGGAGCATAGAGCACCTATTTCCAATAGGCCGAGAGGTTGCGGGATACGGGTGAGGGCAATAGACTCGAGGGCTTTTGGGAGTTCTAAGTTTCGATGAATTGGAGACGATAGTCTTAATCTAGAATCCACGGTCTAAGTTCACCGAGAGGTAGTTAGGCTATATCCGACGTCGCTCATAAATAGATGTAATTAACCGTAGCAAACTCAAGTAAGCTAGATCCTTTTACATATCATTAGTGTCTACCCCTAGAATATCTTCTCTTGGATTTTCATCAATTTAGCTTCTTTATTGCCCTTAGCTTAGATTTATTTCAATTATTGCCTAGGATTAATCACCCCGCTAAGTTTTCATCGTCTAGATAGAGTTTAAGCATCCGAATAGGAGTAGTTACACGATTAACCGCAGTCCTTTGGGAGACGACCTTGCTGACCACCTATATTCCAACACCCCATACACTTGTGGGTAGAGGTCTAAGTAGGACACGATCAAGTTTTTGGCGCCGTTGCCGGGGACTATTGAGTTTATTTGTGTGATATTTTGAAACGGTGCTTGATTCTAGTTTAAGACGTTTATTTTCCTACTTTTTTTTATTATTATTATTTGTGTTTCAAGTTGGATCTTTTGTGGTTGATAGGTGCATGAACACAAGGTCTAAAGGTTTGTTATACGACCCTTTGAACCCGGAAATCGAGGCCTTTTGTCGACGCAATCGAGGTGAGGCAAGAAGGAATCAAGCACCGTTTCAAAATATCACACAAATAAACTCAATAGTCCCCGGCAACGGCGCCAAAAACTTGATCGTGTCCTACTTAGACCTCTACCCATAAGTGTATGGGGTGTTGGAATATAGATGGTGAGCAAGGTCGTCTCCCAAAGGACTATGCGGTTAATCGTGTAACTACTCCTATTCGGATGCTTAAACTCTATCTAGACGATGAAAACTTAGCGGGGTGATTAATCCTAGACAACAATTGAAATAAATCTAAGCTAAGGGCAATAAAGAAGCTAAATTGATGAAAATCCAAGAGAAGATAATCTAGGGGTAGACACTAATGATATGTAAAAGGATCTAGCTTACTTGAGTTTGCTATGGTTAATTACATCTATTTATGAGCGACGTCGGATATAGCCTAACTACCTCTCGGTGAACTTAGACCGTGGATTCTAGATTAAGACTATCGTCTCCAATTCATCAAAACCTAGAACTCCCAAAAGCCCTCGAGTCTATTGCCCTCACCCATATCCCGCAACCTTTCAACCTATTGGAAATAGGTGCTCTATGCTCCTAATCTAGAATTAATTGTCTCTCTTTTAATGTTTTTTATCTTTAGTTTGTGTGTTTACTTTTCTTGTTTTGTTTCTTATAGTTTGCTTGTCTCCTAGTGTCTTGCTTCTTCATGTTTGGTGCTTGCTTACATGATTTGGTTGATTTGTTGATGAGGCTAATGATGAGATGCTATGGTTTGTGTTGAGAAAATGTTGTTTATGAGTCTTATATGAAGTCTTGAGCATGCTTTAGCCATTTTTAGAGATTTGGCATTTTTGAGTTTGAAATCAAAGAGCCTTTGTGAGACTTGAGCTATGACTATCATATTTTATGGTCGATCTCCTTTCTTGTGTGATTTTGTTCGGGCTTGCATGTTGATCTCTAGAACTTGCCATGGTATCTTCCTTGAGGTTGCGTTTGTAAGTCGACTAAGAGATGATCTTAGGCCATGCTTCATAACTACACTTACCCAAAGAAGTGACCCAAGCATGAATATCCTAGTTCACCCCTTTTGAGCCTTAACCATTTTCTTTGATCTAGCCTAATGGGAAGGGATGTGACCTTAAGAGACTTGGAGGTGTAGGTTTTTGAAAAATGATGAATGAGTAAAAATGAAAAATGTTATCTTGATATACAAATGTTGAAAGTGTTCAATTGTTGGAATTATGTGCACCCACATGAGAATGAAAAAGATAAAAAATAAAAAAAAGTGGTACTAAAAGAAAAGAGATGTAACTTGGGTTAGAGAAGAGCTTAATGTCAAAGATGAGTTAGTTGGAATTGTGGGAATGAAGATAAAAGATCATATGAAGTGATGAGTATATGATATGAAAACGTTACACGCAAATTGGGTATATGAGTTACTTTAGCCAAATATTCTTCACCCTTCCAAAGAGCCAACATTACAACCCTTATCAAAGACCTTTGTGATCTTAGTGAGAACTTACATTGTGCAATGGAGAGGTTAGACGATTGGCAAGCTTATGGTAGATTGCATGTTTGACTTGAATTGAGTGTAAACACGTCCCACATAATACACTTGAGAGTGAGCGATTGGTTTACCCTTTTTGTCAGGATTTTGAATTCTATTTGGCCAAGCTTTGATAATTGTTGGTGTATGCAAGAGATGGATTGTGGGATTTATCTACAACTTATTTTTGTTGAGAAAATTTGAAGCCTCTATAGTCAACGTGTCGCTTTTCCATGTTTGTTGCCTTCGTCTTCTTCTTCTTTTTGTTGTTCGAGCCGATCAACGGTTTAAGTTTGGGGGGTTGACAAACATGGATTTTATAGGTCTTAGAGAGCTTACATGTTGTTTATTTACCAAGAAAAATCATGATTGTACATGTTGTGTTTGCATAGTTCATCATTTTCGAAGAATATGCTACTTGAGTTGGTTTCTATTGATTTTTCTGGAGAATGAAGACCTATTTTGAAGAAAATGGAAGTTGAGCCTTAAATTTCAGCTCTTTGGGGTCACGTGGCCGAAAACGGATCGAGATTTGGATCAGAAACGAGGGAGAACGAGCCAAAACAAAATTGCTGCACAACAGCAGAAACGGGACCGCGGTCCGAGCTTTGTATTGGACCACGGTCCGATGCCTTCTGCCCGAATTTTTTTTTATCAAAACAGTTCCGGACCGCGGTTCGAGCTTTGTACTGGACCGCGGTCCGCCCCCTTTTTCGCGGATTATCCAGTTTCTGACCCGGTTTCGACCCGGGTCACTATATAAAGCCTAAACTTGAAGCCCTAGCCACCATAACTCACCTACCACACGAAATTTCACCCTTTTCACTCTCCAAAACCATTCCTTCTCCCCCAAACACCCAAAATCCTCCATTCTCCACCATTGAAGTTGATAATTGTGTGAAGATTAAAGAAGAAGGAGTCAAACAATCAAGATTGAAGACAAGACTTTAGGATTTGTTTGCATTTTCTTTCCCCTTGCTTTCTCATGTCTTTGACTTGCTATGATTTGAGTATTTTGCTAATTAAGAACATGAGTAGCTAAATTCACTATTCTAGGGGCTAGACTTGATGAGTTTGTTTGAGAATTGATGTTTGCTAGATTTGCTTATGGTTAATCTACTCTATTTCTCTATGCTCTTGCTTTTAATGATTGTTTGAATGATTGATCACCATTTAGATTTATCCATGGAACTAATTTGATAAACGAGAGTTGAGAATTAATTCTAGATTAGGAGCATAGAGCACCTATTTCTAATAGGCCGAGAGGTTGCGGGATACGGGTGAGGGCAATAGACTCGAGGGCTTTTGGGAGTTCTAGGTTTTGATGAATTGGAGACGATAGTCTTAATCTAGAATCCACGGTCTAAGTTCACCGAGAGGTAGTTAAGGCTATATCCGACGTCGCTCATAAATAGATGTAATTAACCGTAGAAAACTCAAGTAAGCTAGATCCTTTTACATATCATTAGTGTCTACCCCTAGAATATCTTCTCTTGGATTTTCATCAATTTAGCTTCTTTATTGCCCTTAGCTTAGATTTATCTCCGCTAAGTTTTCATCATCTAGATAGAGTTTAAGCATCCGAATAGGAGTAGTTACACGATTAACCGCATAGTCCTTTTGGGAGACGACCTTGCTCACCACCTATATTCCAACACCCCATACACTTGTGGGTAGAGGTCTAAGTAGGACACGATTATCAGTGCCCTGAATCTGTCTTCATAGGAAAGCCTTTAGATCTTTCACACCTAAGAGTGTTTGGTTGTGCTGCCTTTGTCCATCACAAGGGTGATAAGTTAGATCATGGGTCTAAAAAATGTGTTTTTCTTGGTTATCCAGAAGGGGTAATGGGTTATAGACTTTGGGATAGGAGTCAGCCTGACTTTAAGGTGATAAGCAGTAGAGATGTGGTTTTCAATGAATCTAAATTTCCTTGCTTACCTGTTACTATTTCTCCCTCTAATAATGATACTCCTTCTAAGGTGGAGCCTCAACCAATTCTATCTGAACCTGTTACCTCTGACTGTGGATCTGAACCTAGTGTTGATAATTCTGAGTCCATTGGAAATTCTGATTCCTTGTCTGACTTTGAACTGCATGATAATTCTGCTAATGGCACTGTGGCTGATCCTGTTATGTCTGATTATATGTTATCTAAGGATAGACCTAGAAGAGATATACAGTTAAACCTCGGTAAAGTAATAATCTCGCAAAGATAATAATTTCTTCTGGTCCCGATATGGGTCAATACACTAAAATTATGTTCGATAAAGTAATAACCTCGTTAAATGAATATTTTTTCTCAGTCCCAATGTTATTACTTTATCGAGGTTTAATTGTACATGCTCCTTCTAAATATGATGATTATGTTATGCATTTTCTTAGTGTTTGTGAATCTTTAGATAATGAACCATCAAGTTATTCTGATGCAATTCACTCTGCTTCCTCTGATAAATGGTTAGCTGCTATGCAATCTGAGATGAATTCCTTGCATGTGAGTAATACTTGGATTCTTGTTCCTAAGTCTGCTTTCTGTTCTGTTGTGGATTGTAAGTGGCTTTTCAAGCTTAAATCTAAACCTAAGTCTCTTAGATATAAGGCTAGGTTGGTTGCTAAGGGTTTTACTCAAATAGAGGGGTTAGATTATTCTGAAATCTTTGCTCCTATTAATTGACCACTGTGCATATTATGCTTTCTTTAGTTGTTCATTTTAACTGGGAATTGAAACAAATGGATGTTACCACTGCTTTCTTCATGGTAATTTAGATAAAAAGATTTATATGAGACAACCTGAAGGCTTTATAGATTATGCCAAACCTGATTATGTGTGTTTGTTGAAGAAAGTTTTATATGGTTTGAAACAGTCTCCTAGGCAGTGGAACAAAAGGTTTCATCAATGTACGCTCTCTTTGAATTTTACTAAGGTTGCATCTGTTCCTATATGTTGAACATTGTCTCTATTATACTAAGGTTGCATCTGTTCCTATATACTTATTGATATATGTGGATGATATGTTGATTGTCAGTCCTTGTATAAAATCCATTAAACATATTCAAAAATGCCTGAGTGACAATTTTGAAATAAAGGATTTAGGAGATGTCAAAAAGATACTTGGTATGAATATTGATAGAGACAGAAAACTTGGTACTCTTGTCCTTAATCAGATTTCTTATGTGGATAAGATTTTGAGTAAATTTGCTATATCTGCTGCAAACTTGTCAATGTACCTCTTAAATCTCATGTTGTGTTAAGTAAGGATCAGTCTCCTAAGATTGATTCTGAAATCTCTGATATACAAAAAGTTCATTATGCTAATGCTATAGGATCTGTGATGGATCTCATGGTTAGTACTGAGCCTGATATATCTTATGTTGTTAGTTGTTTAAGTAGATATATGTCTAATCCTGGTTTGCCTCATTGGAATGCTTTGAAGTGGTTGTTTAGGTATCTGAAATCTACTAAGCATGTAGGATTAAAATTTTCAAAATGTTCTAATGGAAATAAACTCATTGGATACGTGGATTCCAACTATTCTAATGATAGAGATAATAGGAAGTCTACTACCTCTTATGTGTTTACTTTCTGTGGGTCTTATATAAGTTGGAAGTATCAATTATAGCTTATAGTTGCATTATCGACTACAGAGGCAGAATATGTTGCTGCTGCTGAAGCTTTAAAGGAAGTTGTTTGGCTTAAAGGTCTCTTGTCTAAACTTAACTTTCTGCATAAAGATGTGACTCTATTTTCTGATAGTCAATCTGTTATTCAACTGTGTAAAAATCATGTGTTTCATGATCTTACTAAGCATATTGATGTTATGTTTCATTTTATACGGGATATAGTTGATAAATGTATTGTTATGCTTGATAAGATTCACACAGATCTCAATCCTGCAAATATGGGTACTAAATGCTTAAGTACTGAGAAGCTTCACACTTGTCTTAAGATACTTAATCTTGATCTAAGATAGATTCTTTATTGTGAATCTATGTATCTTCTTCTACTGTTGTTTTGTGTTCATTGTGTGCAGGAACAAGTGCTGATCTGTGGAGAAGGGGCGATGATGACATCTTAATATCCAAGTACAAGTCTTCCTTCAAGATTGAAGGCACACCACTGCTAGGCCTAAGGTGGAGTATGTAATACTGATAGCCCAGCCCACATCACGTGCCCAAGCCCAACTTAACAAGGCCCAATCTACTGTCGGCCCAGCTGTATTTATGTTGGCCCGTGTTATCCGCGTCCGTTACCGCGAGATTTGTTCGGCCCATTAATTAACCCTAGATATAAACACGAAGGGTTGTGTGGGTCGGGATACAGAGCGCAACTGACTGTTTATCTCTTTACTCTCTTAATTCTTCTCTTTCTGAGATCTTGAGCGATTCTATGAAAGTGTGAGATTGATCTTGTAATAGTTGTGTGGCTTGTTGGTGCTGTGTGTTGTGGTGTGGTGACTATACGTTGGTGATCTAAGCCTCGCTGTAATAACAGATTACGATCCTTACAAATTCATTAATCTGTAATCCTGAAAGAAAGTGACAAATTAATAATTTTGGATAAAACATTATTCAAAAAAAAATATACGGGACTCTGATGATTTTGGGCTGAGTACCCGCCTCCTGGTTTTCCCCTATATGGCATCATTTCCCTGCTCAATATTAGGCATGGTCATGGATATCTAGGAGTTAGAATTATAAGGACGAAAGCTGTAATTTCCATAATGCAATATATAATTTGGAGAGTTAAAACATGCAATCACAACTGCCCAACTACCATTCCCAATTCGTTTCGACAAGGAAAAAAGAGCCCAACCTTTGATGAGTGGAGCGGGAAAATAGTTGGAAGTTGGAGACTAAAACTGTTGTATTAAGGTGCATTGCGGGGCAAATCTCCTTTGGCAGTAGCAAATGAAGCCAACTTTCTTGATTATGAGAGTAGCAGGATATTTAAGCTTCTGCCAGAAGAGTAATGCCCAGTAATACATAAATACAAATCTCTCAACATACAATGCTTTTTATTTATCTATATTTATTGGCTGTCTGAATAACAACATTTATATAATAGAGCTTGCATGTCGTACAGATATGTAGGAGTACATTCTGCAATCATTCCTTATGCCAGTCTTCAAAAAGAAGAACGAAAAAGATAGCCAGATTGATTCCGATCTTTCATATTCTGACACATATATACATATCCTATCAATTAAATTTAGTTTTATTTTTACTACAACACTAGTCGAATAATAACGACATCATGTTATTATTACAGTCCCAGCAGCATGGAATAATAAGAATTCGAGAAATTTACAATAGCAGAATTGACCCTTTAACATTCAAAGGGGCGAATTACAATACTGCAAAAAAGAGATGTTCGAAGTTGAGCATCTACAGCCTGTTGTCTTTCTTACATGTTCCGACTGAAATATATGGAAATGAAAATACCAAACAGCACATTCTCAAGAATACTATAGGATACTCGATCTTCATTTCTAAAGAATTATAGGGACACAACTCCATGTAGTCCTGAATATGAATTTGGACAATTTCGCGAAATCAACAATTTGGAGGGTAAACATTCAAATTATTTAGTCATGCGGCCCCAAACCCACTTCCTTGTATTCGCCAATGAACTATATGCATTTTATCATGAAATAAAGTTTGTTAAAAACTAAAAAGAATCAAAGAAAGAAATTAACTTTGAACGAGCTAAACAAGTCATGCACTATAAGTGCAATTACTTCCATATGGTTTAAAAAGATATAATACATCTCTATGTGGTTTCTATTTCGTTGCAGCACAATACCCCTACATGTTATTCCTCCCAGTTTTCGGGTTATAAGGACAAATACACATTAAACATATTATACATATATTAAGATAATATCATAAATATTACGATAAAATATTTTAAACCACGAAGGGCTCACTACGTGTATTTTACCATGTCTGAGTGGAGATGGTAGATTACACCTCTTTGAAAACCACAAAGAGACTTGATGCACCTACATAAAATCACAAAGAGAAATTCACACCTGCATGAAACTAAAGGGAGATAAATAACACATCTTTGTAAATTGTAAGGGAGCTTATTACACCTTTTAAAACCATAGGGGTGATTTGCACCGAAGTAAAATCACAGGGATCGAGGCTATGTATTGTTAAACCCATTAACTAAAGTAATTAATTAGCAAATATTAAAAACGAGCTAAAATGAGAGAGATTGATCGAAACGTGACAGTCAACAATTATTTGTTTTTTAAGAAAAAAAATATGAAATAAAATAAAGTGGGGTGAAGTGAAAGGGATTCTACGAGGGGGCACTGGAACTGATACTCATGGCCCCATTATTACTTTTCTATAGAAGGGAATATTAGATTTTGTCTTTGAATATATTTATTTTTTTAAATGAAAGGGGGATTTTGAGGCAAGAATTGTCCCCGGATATGCCACATTTCTACAGCATATCCCATTTTTTGGTCAACAAAAATAGATAAGAGTTTTTAAATTTATTTATTTTTCTGGCGAATTTTATGTGGCAACTCGGGCAGGGGTGGTTTAAATAAAGCAGTCAAAAGTGGCGTTACAAGATTAATGACGAATACGAATTAAAACCAAGCATGCACACTTTTTCTTTCATTTTCTTGTCACACTTCCACAAATATATTTACACGTATCTGAAATCTGATCAACTATTTTTAATAATTTGTGCAAATATTTCAACATTTTTATAGAGTGTGACATGCAAAAGTACACAAAATTTTAACCCGCAAGTCTTTTGTGCATTTTCTTTGGCCACACCCTAAGGCCCTACATGTCATTGATTTGTCCTCCATGAAATGAATTAATGGATCTATTTGTCCTACGTAAAATGAATTAATGGATACACAATTGTCTTTTAACCAAAAACTATATGTTTGAATCCAACCTAACGGCTCTATAGATCGATTGTGCACACCCATTAGCTGCAATTGACACATTCAATAGGTTTGCAAATTATTAGATAATGATAGTATTTGCCAATATTTCAAGTAGCTCCTACAAGTTTTACTTGTTATTAAAAAAAAACATTACTCCAGTTTATTTGAAAATCTACATGTAAATCGTTATAAAATATTTTTTTACAAAAATGTAAATTTTAAACTTTATGAGTGGCTCCTCAATTTCCTTTTAACAAAAAACTATATGTTTGAATCCAACCTAACGGCTCTATAGATCGAGTGTGCACATGATTAACCTGCCGCTAACACATTCAATAGTTTTGCAAGTAATTGGATAACGACAATATTTACCAACATTTCAAGTAGCTGGTGCAAGTTTTAATCATCATAAAATAATTAATTTTAGTTGATTTGGAAATCTATAAGTAAATTGTTACAAACAATTTTTTGCAAAAATGTAAATTATATTGTAAGTGATCCGAACCTGCCCGGAGCCTCCACGAAAAGTCAGAAATTCCGCGTATTTTGACCAATTCAAACTTTATGAGTGGTTTTTCGTTAAATTTGCATCGTATGGGGAAAAATATAAAATGTGCTAAGCATTAGTAGGTTAAATATGCTTAGTCTAATTGACATTTGTCCTGAGGACATTTTTCTTAATACACATTATTGGTGACTATGGGTGTGGAAGATCACTTTTCTTATAATCTAAACCGTTTTAAGTAAATTAAAGATATATTAATGAGGTAGGGTCTTTTATTAACACCCTTATAGGTGAACAATGAATTACACATTTGACATAAACGTAGTATACTTTACTGTTGATAATATTGCATTTTTAAACTTTATGAATAGTTGTTCGTTAAACATGCATTGAATGGGGAAAATATTAAATGTGCTAAGCACTGTATAGGAGTGAAGCCGAAAGGTATCATCTAAGCTATATGTTCATAATTATTGCGTATGTCAATTTACCACCTACAATCGACCAATTAATCATTTTCTTAAAAATAATGCTAGGAAATAGTTAAAATTTAAAAATGGTTTCAATAGCAATACAAATAAAATTTAGAAGATTACGTATTCTCATAGTCGATTCTTGATTCGATCTTTACATAGTTACACAATTATGTGAATTGCAGAATGAATCTAAATATAAGTAACAAAATTAAATATATCTATATATAAAGAAACTCGAAAAACTTAAAAAACAAAAACGCTGCACCTCATTTTGACAATAATCATCCACTCCATCTCAATTGTCCATTTTTTTTTTCGGTACAATTATTTAGGTAAATTAGTTTTATAAAATAAAAGTATAGGACTCATATAACTAATTAATTGTTTAAAATTAATTTCTATGGTAAAGATGTGCGATTCATTTTCTTATTTAAAAAGTAGACAAATGAGATGATACAACGCGAAGATGAATACGGGAGAAGTATAATATGATTGAGGAAATACTATCTTAAGGCTAGAAATAGAAACTTATACTAGATGCATCGCGGGGCAAATCTCCTTTGGCAGTATGCTTGATAATGCTTGCTATTGCAAACACATTATCTATCTACTGCCAAAAGAGTAATTGCCCAGTAATGCATCTGTAATCTCACAATACGACCTCAATTTTTCCATCTTCTGCGATGAACAGTTGAGAGGCCTTCGGCACGTATTTATAGTTGAACAAAAAATACACAGTTTCTCAAACATAATATAGGTATATTTGGAGCATATTCTTACAACCGCCACAGAGGAATAACCTGTTCGTTCGAACGCGGAAAATTTAATAATCCTTCCAATTCTCTATACATGTGTTGGATTTTGATTTCTCAAATCATGAATCTTGGTCCTCCACGAAAAGAGCAAGAAATAATTCCTATGTGGTTTACAAGCTATAATGAAGGAGCCGAGGGAGCCGAGTTTACTGAGCACGCAATAAGACAATGCATACTAAATTTCCTCATCATTAATAAAAAAAATGTGGGAAAGTTTATAATACCCGAATACCCCGTTCACAACCACGTAATATAGAGACACTTAAGCTTATAGGTCACCTGTTCATCAAATCTTAAACTTAGGTTTCAAAATAATGTTTACAAAACAATCATGGTCAGATACAATTAAACTTGTGTTATACAATTCAACAAAGTAATATTCGGAATAACATCTTTTATATAATAATTTCTTCCTGTTCCAACTTGAGTTAATTGACTAAAAATAATGTTCGATAAAGTAATAACTAAATTAATATTTTTCTCCAATCCCAATGTTATTTTAAAGATGTTTAACTGTAGTTAACTATTTATGGGTGAAAGGCTGATCAAAGGGTGATGCTAAGTTCACTAGTGTGAACTTAGCATTACTACTGGTTTAAAAAGCAAAAGTCAAGGATCTAATTCCATAAGACAGAGAAAAATAACCTCTGTATACCTTCTCAACGTAGAAGAGCATATCCATGGGAAAAAAGGGGGAGATTGAAGGTGAAAAGTAATAAAGGTAAAGCCCTAGAGGAATAGTCTCAAAGCATATGCGGTTTCCTCTAGCATATGCCACAGAAGGTGTGATGAATTTCGACTTATATTGAGCTGGAGGGAGGTAAGAGAAGAACAGTGTGATTGCACATGCATACTCCACTATTTGCTAGAGGAGAATTGCCCTACATAGAAATTCAACACTGTCCATCTTCTCAAAGTAAATAATATACTTTACTATCAGTAGCAGTAATGCATACTGTATTTTAGCTCTAGATATACTGGCCATTCTCTACATAGAGATTGGAGAAGTTGATTACAACATTCATCTAATATGATACCGTGCAGGCTTCCAATACCGAGACAAATACACAATGCAAAATTTGTGTAGAAGAGGCTACTATATCAGCCGCACGATAGCCATCATTCTCAAATCTAAATTTATATCCCAAATGAGCAAGTAACAAACAATTGGCTACTCGTCTGGACAAGCAGGAGTACACCAACTTTGCAGTACCACTGGAAAAAGATTAATATACATATGCTCACACCAGGACAACAAAACTTTGTATAGGAGGAAATGCATTTGAAAATCTAGTAAGAAACTAATAATACCTCTTAAAGCTTCACGACAATCTGAAACGTCACCAAGAGAAACTCCAAGTCACCTCAAAGTTCTATTAGACTAATCTGAAATAGTATATTGCTTCGGAAAATTTTGTAGGACAGTTAGTAAGCAAATCTCCCTTTGGCAGACAGACTAAAAAGCATAGAATTACTCATCTGACTAATGATAAACACCTGACTGTCAGCCAAAGGAGAATGCTCAATAACTTACCTGCACAAGAAGAAAAACATGCAAAACTGATATGTAGTTCTGATAGAAAATTGCCTCAATCAACATCAAAAGTAATGAATATAAATTTCTGCTTTTGCCACAGTTATTTGTTTTGTTAGGTGCTTTAATAGAAGAGTTGGATCATAATCAGAACAAAGCATATGGAGTTAGGATAATTCTTAGTTCCTTATCTCTAATGGAGATTTTTCGAACAAAATCTTAAATGCGGATCATGGTACCTGGCAAGCTTAGCACTGCATGTGTGTCTAGTGTGTAGGTCTCAGCTCACTGTCTGTTACAGACGATGAGAAATGGAGCATAATCTCTTATTAGCTAGGTTATTCTATCTGTGGTGGGTAATCTTGGAATACTAATCTGCATTCAAAATCTGTGGTTCTTCCTCTAGAAAGCTGTAGAATTTCTAGAAGATAGCATAGCACATATAGCAATTCATCATATCTTGTGTAATCTTGAGATGCCCCAGCTTAAAATCACTACCAAGGCATACTATAGAAATAAGTTAAAATCAGGGCTAGGATGCATCATATTTACTCAGATGATGTAATTTTCTTTGAAATTGTCCTAGAATTGACACTATCTGAGGTCTAACCAAAAGATGGAATAATTCATTTTACTTTGAAATAGCATATCTAAGATCTCAACAATTATGTGCTAGAGCAAAAGCCAGACTATGTACCTGAATATTTTTCATATACTATATTCAATCCTCTTGAGAAAAAAAAAAACCGTTACTCATGGAAGTAATTTCTTTACATCCACTTATACATTATATACAGGCAAACCTTATTAACCTATGATTTCAGCGACTAAGTATGAGCTTTCCGTCAAAAAGGCGTAAGGATTTCTAGATAAGCGAACAGTCAGGCATTATATTGATGACACATAAAAGAAGCCTTGCAGGGAGGGGGACCATGACCCCAAAATAAAAAGAGAAACAAGATTTAGAGGCATTGTTCCACAGCATATGCCATTGAAATCCCAGAGAATATCCACACAATGTGCGAAAAATTGAGTATAAAATCCCTCAATTGAAGCTTAAGCTTCAACAAAGGCAGATGCGTAACTTGATCTCAAGGTGCAAACAGTGCAGGAAGTGGAAAACAATGACGGTGCAGTTCTCCTCTGGCAGAAGAATCCCATTGTGTTGGAATCTAACTAATTCTGCCAAAGGAGAATTGCCCTGCCATTATGAATCTCCACTGCTGGGTTCCAAACACCACCATAGGACGAAGGTTCGCAATGTGAAAAATGAAAAGTGTCGCGAAGAATGTATAGATGGAAACCAGTCACATGAATCAACAAAAGCAGAACTCCGTTAAGCCAGAAACCGTCGGTTGTCACCCATAGAAGAGTTTGACAAATGCTACAAGTACCTTATATTCAAGCTGAATCACTCGACATTCCATACCAGTTCAGAACACTTCTCTAAGGTATTGAAAGATCCAAACATGGAAAAATCGCATAACATATAGCCTTCAGTAGCAGTGTTTCTTAGTTAAAACCTGCTTTCATGCAAGACAAATGCTTACTACTTATTACTATTTACCAAACACTTTAGTCTAATGTACATCAAACACTTAGCCTACATCTACTGATCTACAGTCTACATACACCACACTCAATATAAATTGCACGCTTCTCCATTATCTTCTGATTTCTGGATCATGCAATCGCTAATCATCTAGGCTGAGAAATATTACTAAAAGCAAAACTATCCGGCATAATATCTTGAGTTGTGAAAGAACAATTGCGGAACAATAAAAACATCAATGATCAGGCAGAAGTATACACAGCAGCAAAAAATGCGAAGAAGATTTAACGCGGAAATCATGTGCAATTTACCGATGAAAGAAGCATATTCGGAGATAATCGCTGTACATCGGTGCATGCATTCTCCATGATCTCTCCTGACTGATTACCCGTAGAAAACGATCGGAAAAAGTGGATTTTGTTCAGAGAAAATTGCACGATCTTATGGTAACGAGTGAGAAATTATTTAGATGAAATTCGATTGAGGTAATTCAACCCTAGTTGCAAATCACAATCAAACTAAACAAATTAAACTGTTTGTGTAGAATAAAATACATTAAATCCCATTATTGGGTTACATGGGCCCGTTAATTATTGGGCTTCGTGAAAGTTAGAATTCATTGGCTCGTCAATGATCCGAACCCGGTTCCATTAAAACTATACTATATAGTAATAGAACTAAAGAAGGAAGTGGAACTGGAGTTGGTGCGATCATGTGAATATCATCTACCTAGATTCTATGGACGAACAAAAAAGTCTAAAAACCCTCGATGTTTAGATAAAAGTATTTACACCATCTATACATTGTATTTGTGCGTTTGAGTGGTGTAGTAATGCAAAAATGGAAGATATATGGGCCCGTGAGAGAGAGAGAGAGAGAGAGAGAGAGAGAAGAAAGAGACAAAGGGAGGAGTAGGGAAATATCAAAAAAGGAGTAGACAGAAAGTGATGTATACCCTGAAAAGGGGGGGCTAGAGGTTTACTACCACTTACACTACACAACAAAACTTTGCAACACTTATTTGTGCCCTTCTACCTCTCCAGCGCCACGCCAAATTTTACAAAATCAAAAGAAATATCAAGACAAGTCTTGTTTCTCCCTTGCCTCTTTCCCTTTCCAAAAATCAAATTGAACTAGTAATCAGTTATGTTGGTGGCTCAAATCAAATTTTGAGTTCTATCCCACTCGAAAAAGTGTCATACTTGTTACTCATAAATAGATAGGTTCTCTCGTCGTGATTAATCATCATCATAATCACATGTTATGGAATTAGTCCATTAGACAAAATGTCCATATTTTTCTGTGTGTTTTTAGGTCTATGAAAGATTTGTGTTGTTTACATTTTGAGGCCCTAACAAAACGACATTTTGAAGCTAAATAAGTAGCTAGCACACCTGGGTTTTAGTTAAAAATTAAATAAAACTTATGCATTCAAAACCGCCCTGTCAATTCTTATCTAATTAAACTACTAAAAGTGCCTAGAACGTATAGTTTAAGAAAAAGGTAGCCATGATAGCAGCCTAGATACACAAATTACAATCTCAGACTCATACATATAATCGTGCATAGTGGAATTAGCATGATGATGAATAAGTAAGGAAGGGGACAAAATTAGAAATGAAGCTTAAAAAAGAGAGCCGTAGTGGGAGCAGATAGGGTTCTACTGTTAGGGCAGCATGTGAATATTCAGACAAATGTGGAACCACGCCATACCAATGGCTGCAACTACAACACTCGTGATACTACCAACAATTCACACACACACACACACCTATGAGTGTCTGTGTGCATTTTTCTGAATCTCAAGTTTAAATTATGCAAAATTCCCATATTTGAACTCCAATTTCGAATTTAGGTATACAGACTATAGAGGGAAAACTGCATGTATTGATGCTTTTGGTGTGTATATGTTTTAGGCGTAGTCCCCTTCTCATTTTTCAATTAATTATCATATTCTCCTTGCTAATAAAACATAAATTATTTGACAACAGAGCATCCTATGCAACTTTTTTTTATTCATGTTTGAATTGTTACAGAATGTTGAGTTTTTCTTCTTGGACATCGAGAAGGTTCACTTAATTATCTTTTGTTATACGCACTTAATTCGCACAATTAACATCTGATTTAGAGTATTTTAATTAATTAGGACTACATATCATGTTAGAAATAATATTTGTGTACTGTACATAGTCACATGAATGCATAATAAACCATGTTTAGTGGCGTGCAGGGTACTTTTATCCTTAAATTCGTTGTGAAGATTGGTTTATTTAAGTCGCATGATGTGTCGTGATCATAAATTGTATGATTGAAGCATATTAATTATAGATCTTTATGAATTTATTACTCATAATTGTGTAGAAAGAGACGAGGCATGTCAGTACGTATAACTTGACATTCCGTGACTCCCAGAACCCACATCATTCATTCCTCCCACTTTTATTTCACTCTTTATATAACGCATGCGTCCATCACCATTCAATAAAACACCAACTCCAAAGAAGAGAGAGAGCCAAGAGAGAGAGAGAGAGAGAGAGATGGCATGTAAACTGCATAGGAGAATTGCACGACGCAGGAAGCTTCAAATTTTGAGGACTCTTACCAAGTCCAAATCAGTAAGTCTCTCTTGCTTTTATATAGTGATCGATATATACTATTTTCATTACAAGTAAATCCATAATTATTAAATTATAAATTTTTTGTTAAGGTAAAGAAGAACTCCATCATCAATGATGCTTCCCTCTACATCTACAAGTTGAGGCTCCAAGTCGAAGCCATTAGAAAAGATTACCAACACCTTATCAATCACATCCAGGTACTTTCCCCCTTTCTCTCTCTTGGACCATTTACTAGATTCTTATAGAGAGAGAGAGAATGTTGCAGGAAGTGAAAGTGGAGAATCTAGGGACAGGATATTTGGTAGTAAAGGTGACATGCAAGAAAGGGGAAGAAATGTTGGCGTCGATTCTTGAGGTGTTTGAAGAGATGAATTTGGATGTAGTGGAAGCCAACATCGCCTGTAAACACTTCTTTGGGATGGAAGCCATTGTTAGAGCGGACATCGATGCTGCAATCGTAAGTCACGCCGTTCTCAAGGTTGTCCAAATTAATGCAGACACAAAATGACTAATTATTAATGTGTATGTTTCAAACTTGTAAATGTTGAATTCATTTATCTATTTGAATTGGAGAGGATCTTTCGAGCTATTAAGCCTAGTAATTTTTCAAGCTAACAAAATCTCATACTCTAATAAGTCAATTCACAAAATTATATTATCATAATATACAAATATAACTCGTCTACCCCTACCGTTGGGTAAGATAGCTTAATTAACACTTTGATCAAATCCACGTATTCGAATTCGTTGACCCATAAATCTAATTTATGTTCAATTCTTAATCTCAAAAGCATGGTAAGGTGAGTTCGACATCGCCATGATAAGTGAAAAAACTTTCTCCTCGTTTTTAATATATAAATAAACAAAAAATAAAAATAAAAAAATCTCACAAGTGGGCCTAGATCATTAAGGGGCCGCAGGCCCAAAATAAAATTGAAGCGTGGATTAATCTTCCGGTGTGCTATAAGTCCAAAAAAATATTCCTCTGGGCCCAGGAAACTTAGTCTTTGTTTGGTAGACAAGAGAAATTGAGAAGAAAGAAAATAAAGAGAAATAAAATGAAGAGAAATATATAGTAGAGAAAAAGAATGAATTTTATATGTTGTTTGGTAGGAGAGAAATAGAAAAGAAAAAGAAGAGAAAATAGTATTTTCTTTTCTAACTACCTTGTTTGATTGTGTAGAAAGTAATAAGAGATAAATAATATTATATTTGAAAAGACAAAAATATCCTTAATATAAAAAAAGATAAAAAAATGTTAACAAATTATTAATAATAATATAATCATCTAGCAAACCAAAGCAAAGAAACATAAATTATCATTTTAAATTTTATTTATGAACTAAAATATCTTCCATTTTTATATAGTGTGTACAAGTAAAATTTGATTTTCTCTCCTTTTCTCCTACTATCAAATTCTTTCTCTTCATTTTCTCTAGAACCAAACGCAGTGTTAGTGTTCTTCAGGAATTCTCTTTCAAAGCACCATGCGATGCTAAATTATGAAGGCCGGATTTCTTTTAATTACTATTATTATTGTTATTATCAAATGATGTATTAATGGAAAACTTACTGATGCAAAATATTCTATTTTGACCATGAAATAGAGAAAATCATTATCCTTGCATATGTACGACAAATTACTCATTTACTTGCATCAATAATTAAACATTGAGTCCTAGACAAGCGGATCTAATTTTAACATCCGGAATAGTAACAATGAAAATGCCCCCCTCCTTGGTGAGATTATATGAGCAAATGCCCGAACCAAAATATGTTATTGCTATGGGAGCCTGTACAATTACATGAGGGATGTTTAGTACCGATTCTTATAGTACTGTTGGGGAAGTCCATAAACTAATTTCTATGAATGTCTATTTGCCGGATTGTCCCCCTAAACCGAAAGCCGTTATAGATGCTATAACAAAACTTCATTGTTTGCTCTGTGTGTGTGAGTGAGAGAGAGAGTTGACCTTTTTAATGCCTTAGGTAAGAAGTCAGTGAATGGATAAGTGACAAGTTTTAAAGATTATTGAATTATTTTCATGATATGCATTTAAGCTATAATGTAATTATCTGGATTCTGTCTAAACTCTTAAGAATCTCACTGGGTGCAGCACGTAAAGTAATACAACTTGAGACGCATTAATTAAGTGTGAAACAGAGACGTTACGTCTGCTGTAACATTAATCGAACTTGCTGCCTTGTAAAATTATCATGTCCTTCTCAATACACATAGACATGCCCATTTTCAAACCGAAACCGGCTAAAAACCAAATTTTAAACCGGAACCGAAATCGGTATAAATCGGAACCGGTGCAAACCGGAACCGTCTTGAAATGTAGATCGTTGATTTGCGATTCGATTTCGATTTACTCTTTTTCAAATCGTGAAATCGCCGGTTTCAAACCGTGGGTTCCAAATCGGGTGAAACCGGACGATTTCACCTATTAAAATTGTCAAAGATCAGATATCTAATGAATTACCACCCCGCTATTTTCTTTCTCGGTATCCCGTTATTGTCCCTTTCCTATTTAAAATATTATCTATCTTTACTCTATCTCTTCTCTCTCCTCTTTATTACATTTCTTTCCTACTTTATCTCTTTCCTCATACTCTCTTTTATCTTACTCATTTTCTCTTCTTTTTTCTATACCCATCTCATCTTTATCATCTTACTCTCTTAATTCCCGAAATCAATTGAGCCACAAATAACGGGACGGAGGGAGTAGATAAATGAGTTTTAAATTAAAAACATTATTGAAGATTATCTAATGAATTAGATAAATGAGTTTTAAATTAAAAACATTATTGAAGATCTAAATCTTCTCATTTTTACTTATATTTAAAATAAACTATTCATTTAAAATACAAAAATTCTACCAATTTTAATATTTTAAAGTAGTATACAAAAGGATAAAATATTATTATGTATTTAGTATAATTGCAAATGGATACTAACTTTCGCAAAAAATATATATGGGATAAAAGTTGTTCAAATTTTATCACTGAAAAAATAGAATATATCAAATATTGTTTAATAATTACTACACGACAAAAAATCAAAAACAATGATATAAAATTTATTTCTAAAACGATGATGATAACGAAAAATCAACAATGAGATTATATTAATTTATTTAATTGTTCAATTCTTTCATGAGATTGTACAATTTTATTTATAATTTATTACTGACTTGATTTGAAACCGAAAACGTATATTTAAAAAAAAAATTATAAAAAAATAATTCAGTAATTAAAAAAAATAAAATTTATGAAAACCGTGAAATCGGTAAACCGGAACCGGAACCGGCGGTTTCAAACCGGAACCGTCAACCGTCTATATACGGTACGGTTTAGGTTTCAATTTTTGACAAATCGAAACCGACGGTTTCAAACCGTAACCGGAACTGGAATCAAAAATGGAGCATGTCTAAATGCACACGTTTCTGTATTGTTTTGGACTTAGCTTTTGCGTCTCAAATTTTATTTTTATTTCTTTATGCATGTAAGCGCAAAAAAATTCGCAACTAAAGATTAACCAAATGTCGTATGTAAAGGAGTTGATGAAATTCATACCAAATTTCGAAAAATTATATTCCTAAATGAATAAATGATAACCTACATTTTAAAATATTATAATCACATTGACTTTGATTTCTACTTAATATCTAGCTAGCTGAATTTTCTTTTTAGGTATATGATGCAAGTAAAATAAATTATCATGAATTTTGGCGCCACAACAACTACTAAACATCTATTTTTTTATTTTACATACATATAAGAATTGACTATTTTTGTATTTAAATAATGATTGGAGAGTTGACAAAGTATGTGAGAGAAACTTAAAAAAAAAATTACACTTGGTAAGAAGATTAGAACCGTTCAATGATATAAATCAATCAGCTTATAGTCTTTTATTTTATTGGGAAACTAGATATTAATCAAATGTGTAAGACAATTGGTTACAAAAGTTATGGATTAATCAGTACTCCAGTGATCATGTAAGCTCATTCAAATTTCAAATGGTCCCCTAGCTAGTGATCATTATCATAGGTTTATTACAATAATCCAATTATTTAAATGATCTTTAATTGTATATATATAGGGTGTAGATTCGGTGATAACTCATATTTAACGTAATAACTACGAACTATACATAATTTTTCTATGTTTTATGCATAATTTATATATATTTTATGCAAAAAAAAACCATTATAATTTTATGCTTTTGTTTTCTACATAAAACATATAAGTATTATGCATAATGTAAAAATTACAGGTTTCTTGCATAGAAATTATATATAAAATATATAATAATTATATGTAGTTCTTAGTTCTCAAATGTGAATTCTCACATAATCCTCTCCCACATATTTCAATTGCATATTTTAATAATGTGGAGTTTTATTTATATAAAATCTGAAATGTAAATTATCGTTTTATATTATTTAAGCCCTCGATGATTGAAACAATATACTCTAACTCTAAAAAGATTAAAAAGATTCCTATTAATTTTGTATAAAAAAAATTGTAATTTTGATAATTTAATATTTATTGGCAATAGTTCGCTTTATTCTGAATTCAAAATGTCATTATCTGCAAAAAGAAATGCTTTTGTTAGATGAATACTAATGACTCCAACATAGTATATATTGAATTAATTATTTTCCCTGATATATATTAGAAGATTACATACCATATATTATATGGGATTTAAGTACGAATTAAGGAATTGATCGATCCCGATTAGAAATTCTGGATAAAACTAATTAAGGAAAATGCCTTGTTTAAACATGGAATAATAAGAACGGATCGGCACGCGCCGGCCGGGAGAAATCGACAGACTGCAAGGGAAGGCTAAATTAATCACATCATTAGAGTAATTACAACCCATAAATCAACATTAATTGTCCCTTTCACATCGCAATTAAAAAAATCAACTTTGGATTACTTCCACATTTGCTCCCAATTATCAAATCTGTCACCATTCGCACCCATATTAAAACCCACACCCAATCCACCACCTCCTCTTCCTCCATTTCTTGTTCTCATCAATCTCTCTCTCTTCCACTTTCTCTCACAACAAAATTTCCCATCTACATCGCCGGCCATGGACTCCGAGAATTCGCACGAGGACAGCGGAGATTCGCCGCGCTCCGCCGTGTCTACTGATACCAAGATCGCGTCCACGTCCTCTTCCAAAAGAAGGTGAGTATTTTCTCTCACTAAGTTTCTCTCTTTAGTTTCATGTGCATGCACATATGGGTTAGTTGAAGAAAATCAGAGATTATATGTGAATTGGAAAAACTTGATTAATTGGTTTAATTATGTTATTATATACAGTAGAAGAGCCATACATAAAAGAGTAGTGTCATTTCCGATCAAAGACGTCGAGGGTTTAAGGCTGAAGTCCGATCAGATGAATACTTCTCCGCCGTCGGATTCTTGGGCGTGGAGAAAGTACGGCCAAAAACCCATCAAAGGTTCCCCATATCCTAGGTAATTTAATTTTGTCCAATTATAGAGTTTGGTAATTAATTAATTTGAAAGCTGATTCGTGATTAATTAATTGAGGATGATAAATTGATTGAATTTTGCAGAGGATACTACAGATGCAGTAGCTCCAAAGGATGCCCAGCAAGAAAACAAGTGGAGAGGAGTAGAGTGGACCCCACGACGTTAGTGGTGACGTATTATTGCGAGCACAACCACAATTGGCCGGCGTCCAAGACCAACCGACACAAAACCACCAGCTCAGCCACCGTCAAAATAGAAGAGGAGGAAGACGACGACGACGAGGAACAAGATGAGGAAGAGGAGGAGAAACCTAGGAATATTTCGTTGGATCAATCCAAATATGATGAGAACAAATATAGTTCTAATCTTGGTGAAGCGCCGCCGCTGATTCATAGTGCTGAATTTGGGTGGTTTGCTGATTTCGATGCGACGTCGTTTACTATGTTGGAATCCCCGATGTTGGATGAAGACAGGATTAGCACCGACAGTGAGATGGCCATGATTTTTACGATGCGGGAGGAGGATGAGTCGCTTTTCGCCGATCTCGGCGAGCTGCCGGAGTGCTCCACCGTTTTCCGCCCTGGGATGGTGGGGAGAGAGGCGGAGCAAAGGCGGCTGGGTTTGGCAACCACCACTTGATTTCTATTCTTCCGACGCCCCAACTTTTTTTGTTTTTTTCTGAAAATATTTTGAGATAATTTTTTTTTTCATAAAAAAAAACAATGTAATTTTAATATTGTCAAATAGAATAAAAGTAATTGGCGGGTTGATGTCATAAATCTCCTAGTAATTAACACCATATATGGTCGTCGGATTCCAACTGCTATCGTATTCATTATCTCATCCGACATTAGTTAATGTTATTTCAGAAATAATTTATATCAGATCATAAAACATTAAAACTATTCTTTATATGTGTACAACAACTATGGAAATTATCGACAAATCATAACTACTTGATAGGTAGGAAGAATAATATTACAAGGACTATTCATTTAATAATTAAACTGCGCCTCTACATTATTGAACTTTGTAATAAAGTACATATTACATGTATATAGACAAACGGTTTGTACGCTTTCATGTTAATCATACAAAGCCAATGATTATTTGTAAACGAACTTACAACTTGGACATCATATTTTTCCAAATCTGAGAACTTACTGGCAACTGAACTCAAAAGTCAACATCACAACAATATTGACTTTATAATTATGGCAGATGGATCCAATGTAAAATCGAATGAACTCTTATTGATCATAGGGGAAGTAATTAGTTCAAATGGTATGAGATTCCGAAAAAGTTTCTACTTCTCATCATTTGTATTTCTATTTGTTATGGGTCATAATTTATTCGTGATTTATGGGGTCTCCTATAATTAAGATTCCTCTACAATTAATAAAATAATTTGTGTGTGTAATATTTAGGAATTAAGGGACCACCAGGTGACGTTGCAATTTTAAATTAAACTCATTTTTGTTGAATTTTTGGGTATGCGAATGTGATGATTGGTTGTAGGGAGAGTGTAGGCTTTATAAGGAGAGATGAGTGCCCACGTGTTACACCTGCAAATCATCGCGTCGGATGGGATTCCTTCATATAACGTCATTACACTAACATAATCCATTATTAACAACTCTAATCCTCCTATGTAGCATTGGCCACATAAAACCTTCTTTCTTAATAAAAATTAGATTAACTAATCGGAGCAGATCTCGAATTCGAATTATTTTAATTTGAACGTTATTTAGAATAATTTTGAGCGTTAACAAAAAAAAAAAAATAAATAACCACATGTTTCTCTAGTCAGCATGCGAACTTTCTCTCAACTCTCACACAGTGGTTTCATTTTAACGTGCCTAAAGCATGACAAAAAAGAAGGGCCATATTCACGATTATAAATTAAGCGACAGAATTTATAATTTCAAAATAAAAGAAATAGAAATTTTCAATTTTGATACAATTTTGTAAACATATAAAAAAAATGAGAAAAAGATCTGAGTTTCTGCAAAATTTGGGGGCAGCGGATTCCCAACCAACCCCTAGGATACCCGACCACTTTCCTAATTTAGTAAAAAATTATTATTATATCCTCTACTCTATCATTTTCTCTCATCTACTTTATTATATTCTCTCTCCTACTTTATTATCCTTTCTCTCATACTCTCTTATTATTTTACTCATCTTCTCTCTCATACTTTATCATCGACTCTCTCTCATACTTTATCATCTACTCTCTTAATTCCCGTGTCGAAATCAATTGAGCCACAAATAACGGGATGGAGGGAGTAATTTGCAGAACAACACATAGATATAGACGTAATAACAGGGTACACGCAGTGCACATCTTAGTAATTTCTCTTGTCAAGAAGTAATAATTTCACTCATCGAATATCGTGTGAATTGGGATTCCACGTAATATGAAAGAATAACAAAATGAAGCATGCCAATTACAAACTTTCTAACATCTGCAGAGGAATCTCACCGATCAAATTTTACACCACAATCTCAACAAGATGCAGCAGAACAAAATCTACGAGGAGCAGCACCCTCCTTTCTTCACATCCGATACGTCTTTGGTGACATCAATTTTCTCACCTTTCGAAGGCACATTCTGTGCAGACCCATTGTCTCCTGCCTCCATGCTTTTCTTGCTCACGATGCGATATATTTGCGTAAGAACTTCGGTGAATGAGTTGTCGACATTGGAAGCATCAAGGGCGGAGGTCTCCATGAAGTAAAGCGACTCCCGTTCAGCAAAGGAAGTCCCGTCCTCTGTCTGGACTGCCACCAGATGTCGGAGGTCGGATTTGTTGCCGATGAGCATGACGACTATGTTGGGATCAGTGTGATCCCTCAACTCCCGTAACCACCTCTCGACGCTTTCAAATGTGGAGTGCCTAGTGACATCATAGACAAGCAAGGCACCTACAGCACCGCGATAGTATGCGCTGGTGATGGCACGGTACCTACAAAGACATTCAGTTCAGAAAAGGCAACAAGTAAAGAATAATGAATAGTTCCGTATATATAGAAATCTAATTAAACAAGTCCAATGTGGCAATAGTATTTCTTTGATTTTAACATGGCTCATCTTCATCTGTATATATGCCCATTAGTTTGTTCCATAATTCTCCTCTCAGCAACTTGAGTTGCTTGTAAAATAACAATGTATATACTAATATACCAGCTTTCTTCTGCAATACTTGCCCACTCATAGCCACACCTTCTCCCACATAAATATCTTCCACCAAATTCTACTTATTTGCAGGGAGTCTCACCATCTCCTATTAATACAAGATCTCATTATCTAAAATGTTGACAGGTTCGCATCAAGAAGTTGGATATGGGATATTGGAGAAGTTGATTTTTTTTTTTAATGTGGATTATTGAGGAAGTTGATATTCTTATTTTATTTAATATTAAGGCCTATAGTAAGAAAAAATAAGTTTTGCATAATTGTTTCCTTTTTCTCGACTCCAAGGACTCATATATTTAAAAAGTAAGTGTGTTAGTAAAACAGGACCAAACTTTTTCCACACCGAGGTCCATTTGAGTCACTTTTGACTATCCATCAACTCAGATGATAGCACATTAGTTTGGTGATTAAATATAGAATACCTTTCAACTTTTTAATAAATAAAACCTTACACAAGGCAAGAACTCTTGATCGAGTTAGTATATGATACTCATTATCCACTAACTATTAATTTATTCGTTACAATACGAAGTTGTTCTTCTCAGTTAATTAGCTAGTGTAGTCTCTAAACTATAATTCCAGCTAATAAATTATACCCATGTTCATATGATGTTTCCAACAAAATGCAAACAAAATTTAAGGATAATGACCACATTTGATCTTATATAAACCTCAAGTCATAATGGAGCTAAACGAGATAGTTGACTTTTAACTTAATTTCTGAACCATATCTACAAGACTACAACTAAAAATTACTTTTTCAGCCAAAACATAACTGGCCAAATTCTGTTGCAGAGTTCATTTGTTTCTTATAAATTATATATAAAAAGAGCATCAGAAGCTTGTCACAAAATCATATTTGACATCTAATGAATTCCACTTGCCTATTATTTACAAAAGAAGAAAAAGAAAAATGAATGCCTGACATTGTAAGAAACTTCATCTGACAAAATACTGAAGACAAATAAAAGGAAAGCAAGAAGCCCAAGCATTAGAAAAGCACATTTCCTTAAAAACAACCCTGAGATTCTAAAGAGTAGCATTTCATAGATCTCTATACTCATAACCCGCTTTGATCTCCACTGTAAAATGCCGGAGCAAGCTGTAAGTTATTGAATGAACATGGTGAATCTTGAGAAATGGATTATGAGAATCTTAAGGCCTTGTAACTAAGAAACTCCTCAAGCTGAGATTTGATAAAAACTTGCACTTCAATCCTTTGAGCATCAATCTAAATAAAGATTTGTAACAAAACTCTTCCCTTACATCAGGAATCCACAAAAAGAACTTGCAGTTGTAATGCATTTAATTCCACTGGTAAAATCCCTTAACCGGCCTGCATCCTGGTGGCAAGTTGGCACCAAGATTGAGTAAGTGTAGAAGGAAAACAAAGACTAGTATATAGTACTTCCTCCGCCCCATTGACCTTGTCCATTGAGTTTGGACACGGAGTTTAAAGATGGTGGGTGTAAAAGTATAAAATAGTGGTCCACTTGTTTGGATAATTGTAGTCAACTCATTTATTTCCATTTTAGACAAAGATCAATGGGATGCCTTTGATCCAGATGAATACATTATACATTATGAACTCCAGATCACTAAACCCTTTCAGCCCAAACTAAACCTCATCACATCAACACTCAGTTTTTCAGATCTATCCTCATAAACCTCCAACTCCCTACATAACTTGAAAAATTCACAAACAGAACTTTCATAAACACCAAACTTCACTAATTTTCACACCTCAATTAAAAAACTATCCCATTCAATACAACAAAAAATAACAGATCAGACGATTACGCGAACAGCTAAGAAGAAAGAGTACCTTTCCTGACCCGCAGTGTCCCAAATCTGAGCCTTAATCACTTTTCCATCGACAGTCAAACTTCTGGTAGCGAACTCAACACCAATAGTTGATTTAGACTCGAGGCTGAACTCATTCCTGGTAAACCTCGAAAGCAAGTTCGACTTTCCGACGCCGGAATCCCCTATCAGCACAACCTTAAACAAGTAATCATAGTCGTCTTCCGCCCGGTAACCCGCCATTACTGCACCAGAATACAACGCCTCTTCCGAAAAAGTAAAGGGCAACTGGTGTGCGATTTGGAGGAGTTAATAATGATGGAGACAACAGTAAGATATTGGGGATTTTCTGTCTTACTACAGTGCCTCAGAGAGCTTTTAGCTTCTTTTCTCTCTCTTGTTTCATTTCTCTTCCTTTTCTTTTCCTTTCCTTTTCTGGCGTTACCAGTTAGGACTACCGTCAAGTGTGTGGCGGACCGGGCAAACAACGAGGAGGAGAACGCGGGATGGGCCTTTCCACTACATTCGCCCCGGCCCAAAGAGTAAGCCCATTTACAGATTCTATATTTTTCGCCTTTAAATATGGCTGCATTCCTTCTTGGTCGTGTAACATCATATAAAGTCCAATTTTGATCTTGTAAATGACATGTCTCCGTTTCTTATCATTCATTTCTAGCCGACCATAACTTTATAAAATGTACTATAATGTAGAGTTAAATTAAGTCCATGTTTTATCACAAAATCAATTTATATTATATTAGCACGTACATTACATACATAATTAATAACTACAACACGACACAATAAGACACATTGGATGCAAACATGATTGATCGACAACTTATATTTATGATCGAGTTGTTTTTAGTACACGAAGCTATTGCTATATAAGCAACAATCTCAAAATGTTGCAAAAGATTATAATAGACTTAGTTCTTGATGTGGCATTTGGCTCATCTGTGTATTGTATATTGGGTAACATAATAATTAAGAATTTAAGTCCAAGTTATATAGAGACCTAGGATTATATAGAAGTACTTCAGAATCTTGTTGAAGTTTTATAGATTAAGCTATAAAGATTTAGATGATAGATCTATACGAGTATTAGATTGAGTTAATCTCGACAGTTTATTTGATAAAGAGAAACATGAAAAGTAAGTGAATATTGTATATTCGATTGTGTTTTCTTCGTCCTCCCTACAAAGAAGTACAACGCCTATATATACATGCTAAGAAACCTTAAAAAATGAAAATATCAATTACAAACAAATAGTGAGTATTAGATTTTAGAATTGTAATGTGAAAAGTGATTTATTGATGTGTTAATATTATATATATACATGAGTGATTGGGTGCTGACATCAGCACATTCTGTTTTGACTAACTAACTCTTACTTGACTAACTACTTTTTCCTAACTACTTTTGAATTAATTAATACTAATTAATTCTCTTAGTCTAATATACCCCAAACACTATCTTCTTCTCCTTTGGGTCTTCTCTGCTAATCCGGTACCGCAAGGGGAAGTTGAGCGATTAAATCTTGGAACCTTGCTACAGTCAGTGGTTTTGTGAGCATGTCTGCCAGCTGGTCTTGTGAGGGCACATACCTCACCTCTAGCTCCTTATGCAGAAATTTATCGCGCACAAAGTGAACGTCTATCTCAATGTGCTTTGTTCGAGCATGATGGACTGGGTTTAACGCGAGAGCTGCCGCGCTCTAGTTATCACACCAGAGTGTAGGTGTGGCTGATAGAGAGAGACCAAGTTCACTGAGAAGTGACTGAAGCCATGTTACTTCCACCGCTGCATTGGCAAGTGCTCGGTATTCTGACTCTGCGCTGCTTCGTGACACTACCCGCTGCTTGCGAGAGGACCAGGAGATGAGATTGTTTCCCAAGAAAAGACAGTAGCCTCCAGTGGACTTGCGGTCATCACTGCAGCTTGCCCAATCAGCATCACTGAAGGCTGTAAGGTGTAGTGTAGCAGACTTGGTAAAGTGTAGACCTCGCTGTATTGTGCCCTTGAGGAATCGGAGTACCCTCTTGCAAGCTTTCCAGTAAGACTCAGTAGGGGCTTTTAAGAATTGGCTGAGCTTGTTAACGATATAGGCAATATCTGGTTTGGTGAAGGTAAGATATTGTAGGCCTCCAACCAGACTCCGATACAGTGTTGGGTCTTTGAACGCAGAGTTGTCTTGTAGGGAGAGTTTCTGACCTGAGTCATATGGAGTAGGGGCGGGATTGTTGTCCAAAAGATTTGCTTTGGCAAGAAGTTCTCTGATGTACTTACTCTGATGTATAAGGCATGAATTTGATGTCCGTTGAACTTGAATACCCAAAAAATAAGTAACTTCTCCTAAGGTTTTCAGAGCAAATTCATTGGATAAGCTGTGAATAAACTCTTGTATAGCCTTGTTGTCCTCACCCGTGATAAGTATATCATCAACATATACTAAGAGCATGAGTAGCTTACCCTGAATTCTGATATGGAATAGAGAGTGATTTGAGCTACTTCTTTGAAATCCTAGCTTAAGTAGGTGATTCCGGAGCCTCTCATACCAGGCCCTAGGCGCCTGCTTCAAGCCATAGAGGGATTTCTGGAGTTTACAGACATGTTGAGGCCTCAGGGGATCCACAAAACTGTTTGGTTGATACATATAAACTGACTCCTCTAATATGCCATTGAGAAAGGCATTATTTATGTCAATATGTTGCACTGACCAATTTTGCATTTGAGCCAAAGAGAACATCAGTTTGATGGAGACATGCTTTATCACTGGGCTGAAAGTTTCTTTAAAGTCTACTCCGGCCCTTTGCTGAAAACCCTTTTGCCACAAGCCGAGCTTTAAGGCGTTCTAGTGAACCATCTGCACGTGTCTTGACTTTGTATAGCCATTTACACTGGACAAGATTCATCTCAGGTGTGGCAGGTATCAGTTCCCATGTGTGATTCCTTATAAGAGCATCATACTCCTGTTGCATAGCCTCTACCCATTATGGGCTTGCTAAAGCTTCTGTGTCAGAGAGAGGTTCCACAATTTTGTTTATCTCTGCAGCATAGACTTTTGGTTTCCTAATTCCCTTCTTGCCTCTAGTTATCATAGGGTGGTGATTTGTTGCAGACTGAGTAGTGGAGGATGAACTTGATGAGGTATCTGAGGTTGTGGGAGAAGGTATGTGTGTAGGAGGTGGGAAAAGAGGTACACAAGTAGATGTAGTAGGTAAACTGTATGATGTTATAGGAGAACGGGTGGTTTGCTCAGATACTTTGGGAAATAGAACAGGGTATGGAAATTCAGACTTGTGGAAAAGCACTGATCTAGACACATAGACTCGGCCTGATGGATGAAGGCATCTATAGCCTTTGTGTAAAGGACTATAACCTAAGAGGATACACTTTGATGACCTGAATTGAAGTTTAGTAGTGTTATATGGTCTAAGTAGTGGAAAACAACCACAACCAAAGGTGCGAAGAAGGTTGTAATTAGGAGGAGTATGAAATAACAGTTGGTAAGGAGACAGTTTGACCTGAGAGGAGGGAGGTAATCTGTTTATGAGGTAAACTGTTGTAGTAAAAGCATCCCACCAGTATGAATATGGAAGCGATGCTTGAGCCATTAAAGTGAGGCCAAGCTCTACTATGTGACGATGCTTCCTTTCCACACTGCCTTGTTGTTGATGTGTGTGAGGGCACGGATGTCTGAATTCCACTCCAATGGATGATAAGTATGATTGTAGAGTTCTGAACTCACCTCCCTAGTCAGTTTGTAAGCACTTTACACGGCTATTGAACTGTCTTTCTACAAACACCAGGAACTGTCTCACTATACTAGCTGTTTCTGATTTGGTTGTTAGTGGGAATATCCAAGTAAATCGAGTAGCATCATCTAAGAAACTGATATAATATTTGTATCCATCCGTGGCTGACGTGGCACTAGGTCCCCAGAGATCACTGTAAATCAAAGTAAACGGTATAGATGCTCTCTTATGCACAGAATTGAAAGGTAACTGATGAATCTTTCCCATTGCACAATCATCACAAAACAAGTCTGGAGCAGGTGACTTATGTAATAGTTTGAGTACAGTATTCAATGTACTAGTACATGGGTGACCTAATCTTTTATGCCAGAGATTGGCGTCAGATACACTAGATGCTGTAAAGCAGCTGATAGAGCTAGCCGTCTGATGTTGCTTCTGTTTCTGAGTAGCCTTAACAGGTGTCTGAAGGTCCAGATGGTACAAGCCATTGTCAACAATTCCCTCCAGTAGAACTTTGTGAGTTTCCTCGTCCTTCACCAAGCAGTATATGTTATGCAGTTCAACAAACACATAGTTATCATCTGTTAGTTTAGAGGCACTTAAGAGATTCTTAGTAATATTTGGGACATGTAACATATTATTCAAGCAGAGTTGAGTGGACTGAAGGCTAGGAACTACAGAATGACCTATATGAGAGATAGGTAGTTGAGATCCATTACCCACAACAAGGTGATCACCTCCATGATAGGGAGTGGCCTGCTGCATTTAATTAAGTAAAGTTAAGAAAACTTATCAGATCACCGGAGATTTGCAGTAAGAAATCAATAACCGCCATTGAAAGGAGTCGGAGAAGAAGACCGGCGCAGCAAGAAATCAGTAACCGCCATTGGAAGAATCTAGATGCTCTGATACCATATTAGATTTTAGAATTGTAATGTGAAAAGTGATTTATTGATGTGTTAATATGATATATATACATGAGTGATTGGGTGCTGACATCAACACATTCTGTTTTGACTAACTAACTCTTACTTGACTAACTACTTTTCCCTAACTACTTTTGAATTAATTAATACTAATTAATTCTCTTAGTCTAATAGTGAGATAAATTCGGGATATATATCATGACCAAATCACACCAAATATATCGGAATAATACCCCCCTCAAGCTGGAGCATGCAGATCACGAATGCCCAGCTTGCATAATATAGAATCAAACGAAGACCGTCTGAGAGCCTTCGTAATAATGTCATCCAATTGAATCAAAGTGGAAACATATGATGAACAGACCAAACCATCATTCACGGCATCACGTACAAAATGAAAATCTACTTCAATATGTTTTGTTCATTCATGAAAGACCGGATTTTGTGCGATGTGTAATGCAAATTCGCTATCACAATAAAGCGGGATACGTGTAGAATGAGACACTCCCAAATCGAATAAAAGTTGCTTTAACCACTTCAACTCACAAACTTCAGCGCCATCGCCCGATACTCAGCTTCGGCCGAGGAACGAGAAACCGTATGTTGCTTCTTTGTTTTCCACGAGATAGGGGAAGTTCCAAGCTTGACTAACCATCCCGTTACAGAACAACGAGTAAGTGGACAACTTGCTCAATCCGAATCACACCAACCCTCGATGATGAGGGACGCATTGCGGCGTAGAAGAATACCTTGACCATGACTTTGTTTTAAATAACGCACAACTCGAAGTGCAGCAAGCCAATGCTCCTTATGCGGCGACCGCATGAATTGAGATAAAATATGAACAACAAATGCAAGATCAGGACGCGCTACTGAGAGGTAAATTAGACAACCTACCAAACGGCGATAGGGAGTAGGGTCCTCAAGTAACTCCCCGTTAGCAAGTGCCAGAGTATGATGTTGCTCCAACGGGGTGTCCGCGGATTTCGCACCAAGTAGTCCACATTCCGCAATAATCTCTAGAGCGTATTTTCGTTGACAAAGAGAGAACCCTTCGTGACTTCGAGCCACCTCCAAGCCCAAAAAATATTTGAGAACCCCTAAATCTTTCATATGGAAACACGAGGATAGATATCGCTTAAATGACTCCAGTTCCTGCGTATTATTCCCTGCGATGATCATATCATCAACATACACTAAGACATATATCTGAACGGAGTCTTTCCGGAATACAAACAATGAATAATCAGATACGGACTGCACAAACCCATAAATTTTGAGTGATCCCGATAATTTAGCAAACCTACATCGAGGAGCCTGCTTCAAGCTATACAATGATTTCTTTAATTTGCACACTTTGGACTTATCATCATTGTGAAACCCCGGATGAACTTTCATATAGACTTCTTTGGAAAGATCTCCATGAAAAAAAGCATTGTGAACATCCATTTGATGCACCTCCGAATCTTTAGCCGCTGCTACACTGAGAAAGGTTCGAACGGTGACCATCTTGGTGACCGGGGCGAACGTTTTCGTGTAATCAATGCCTTCCTCTTGTCGATTTCTAAAGATCACGAGGCGCGCCTTAAGGCGTTCGATACTCCCATCGGTCTTATATTTAATTTTATATATCCATTGGCTGTCGAGCGCCTTTTTGCCGCGAGGAAGAGTGGCAAGTTCCCAAGTACCATTCTCCTCTAGTGCTCGGATCTCATTTTGCATGGCTGCACGCCAACTAGGGTCCTGCATTGCTTCGTTAAAATTTTTGGGTTCACGTCCCAAAGTTATAGCCGCAATAAATGAACAATGTGAATAAAAAAAATGAGCACAATTGATGAATTTATCAATAGGATAAAGAGTACCTGACGAGGAAGGAGGTGATGATGATGACGTGAGAGAGGAAGGACTTATTTTCCGTACGGTGTTAGTGATGAAATCTTGATACCTTCGACTGGGGATCTTATGTCGTTTCCCACGGCCTAAATCCTCAACCAATGCTTCGTGTGTGATAGTTGGAGTGGGGTTGGTCACATTTTCATCCACGTTACCGCTACTCTCAATGGAAGTTGAATTGGTCACATTCTCATCCTCAACCAACTCCTTATTTGAGTTGGTCACGTGTTCATCCTCAACAAATTTCTCATTTATGCTAGTGGGATATGTTATGTCTTTTGCCGACATATCAACCCCGAGAGAAAGTGAATCATTATCTATTATACCACCTTCGTCCATATTAATTTGTACCTCCTGCAAATGACGTGGAGAAGAATATGATCCAAAAGGAAATTTTCGCTCAAAGAATTTAACGTCGCGTGACACAAAGAATTCTTGATTTTTTAAATCATACACCGTCCATCCTTTCTTCCCAAATGGATAGCCCATAAAAACACACTTCCTGCTTCGACTTGTGAATTTATCACCATGGTATCGAATATTGTGTGCATAACCAAACAACCAAAAACGCGTATTTCATCATATGAAGGTGATTTTCCAAATAATAATTCGAACGGAGTTTTTCCAAAAAGGACAACAGATGGAGTTCGATTTATGAGATGACATGCAGCAATAACACATTTGTCCCAAAAACGAATAGGCAACCTTCCTTGAAAACGCATGGTCCGAGCCATATTCAAAATGTGGCGATGCTTTCGCTCAACCCTTTTGTTTTGTTGTGGCATCGCAACACACGAAGTCTAAAAAAGAATCCCTTATTGTCAAAAATAATCAAGCAAACACCGAAATTCAGTACCATTATCACTACGCACTCGTTTAATTACTTGATTAAATTGTCATCCAACCATTGCCACAAAATCAAGAAACACACATTTCACATCCAATTTACTTTTCAACAAAGACACCCAAATAGCACGAGAGAAATCATCCACGATACTCAGAAAATAGGTAGCCCCACTCGACGACGATTGTCGGTACAAGCCCCACAAATCCACATGAATAAGTTCAAAAATAAGACTAGAACGACTCATACTAATAGGAAAACTAGAACGAGAGTGTTGTGCACGTTGACAAACGTCACATGCAGAAACAGTTTTCTTGCACAATCCACTAATACCCGACAACATCTTCAAAACCCTCTCCGAAGCATGCCCCAAGCGCTCATGCCACAACTCAAATGACGAACCACCAACTACTTTGTGCAAATATATTCGCCGATCATTCTTACATGAAACTTCTTTGTGCGCACCTCGGACGCCACAGACGACTCGCTACTATCCGTGACAGCATCAACAAACGTGTCAACCCTGTCAGAGTATGCATGCGGCGTTGCTCGGCGAGAACCAGACCATGGCCGATCTGGCTACATACCTCACAAAAGACCATGGCCTCTACATGTACGTAATATCAAAAAATCCATATTAGTTCTCTATCTTTTAGTAGTATATCTTTGTAATAAACATAGACAAGTATAAAACACATCTTTTACGGAGATATATAGTTTCCTACGAGCAGTAGCGAATCTAGTATGTATTATAGTATTATATCTATTCACAGAGATAAAAATTATATTATAATAAAAATAAATTTTAAAAAATATATATTAAAACATTAAAATATATAGACGAATTTACATATATTTTAATTTTTAAATTTGTATTTATATATTTAAATCTATTATATTAATTATAAACATTTAAGATAAAATTTATTAATACATTAAAATATATTCAACTATTATATCCTCCCTCCGTCCCACTATAAACGGTTCAAAACTTTTCAGCACGGTTATTAAGAAAATAAATAAAGTATGATAGAGAAGTAGGTGATAAAGTATGAGAGAGAAGATAAGTGGGATAGTGAAATAGTAGATGGTAAAGTATGAGAGAGAAAATGAGTTATATAATGAGAGTGAATGATAAAATAGGAGAGAGAATTGATAAAGTAGGAAAGATAATTGATAAAGTAGGAGAGCACATAGTAATTTTTTGCCAAATTGTATCTGAGCCACTTTTAATGGGACGTCACAATTAAAAAAGTGAGCCACAAATAGCAGGACGGAGGGAGTATATATTAATATGTAAAACTATCTTAGTATATTTAAATGTATTATATTATGATAAATATATTTTATTATATGGATAAATATTTAAGATAAAATATATTAATACTATTTTATATATATTAATATGTAAAATCTGTATTTAAATAGTTTTATACTTCAATTTAAAATAAAATATATTAATACATTTAAATTTATATATTTTAATATTTAAATTTGTATGATATATAGATACTATTTTAGTATGTAAGTATATAGATGATTATATATATACTAGTGAATCATAAAATTATATTCGTTCACTGTTTAGTTCTCGTATATCTATGTGTAATTAATATATTCTATATTGGACATTTTATTTGGGAATATAAAACTTTTAAAGACTTAAATACGGAAATTATTATCGTTTTTATTCATAATATGTGAATTATCACTTACAATATTTACAATAAATACAAACCCTAATTTATAGAACATCTCTACATACGAGAATCGATCATTCGCCTTCAAAAAATCAAATAATTTGATTCATGGACCTAAGAATATCAAATAAAGTACATAAGTTTGAAATAAATCTATCATAAGAGCACCGATCATTACTCATTTACAAAAAAATCGGATTCTACGTCTACTAACCTGCTCGCGAGCAATATTGTCAGCTATTTCGACCAAGAGATCTTCAAAGATAGAAGTTCCCGGAGAAATATTTGCGACAGATAGCTTCACAATAGTTTGTTTCTTTGAGAAGATAGTGGTGTTGGTTTTTGCACTTGCTTGTAAAAAACGAATATGAGTGTGGTTTGGGAAGATAAGTGTTGAAGTTATGCAATAAAGTTACAATGATGACCGTTTTTAAACTTACGATGAAGTTATAGAGCTTGAAAAAATAGGATAAGAGTTTGGTGAGGGAAAATAAATGTTGATGGAAGTGATATTAGTGGTGTGACAATTCACTTCCACTTCGTCTTTAATGTAGTCTAACTTATCTAAAAAATCAGTATAAATCTCTTCTTTTAAGGGATCGATTTCACTCAAAATAAATTATAGATATCTATTCTAATTTTTAAATTTATTTATTAGTAATGTATAATCTATGAAATATATTCTCTAGAACAATATCTTATCCATAATAATTATTTCCTTGTTTAGTTCAGGAAAAATAATTACCAAAACTAATTTATTTTAGGAAAATTAATTTCAAAAACCCTAATAACTATTATTAATCCAAAAGTATATGACATTATCATTATAAAATTTATGAAGACATTATCATTAAATATGTGGACATTATCATTTTTAAATTTAATAATTATACTCACTATTAATTTCCTTATTTATACATTTTAAATGGAGAAAAAACCCTAAACCTAATTATTTGACATCTGATAAACGGAAATGGAGACAAAACCCCCTTCATTTTAATATGGGATCGATTTTACTCAAAATAAACGTAAATCTAAGCATTAGAAAAAAAAATAAAAGGAGAAATGCATAGCGTGAGGATCTGAAATTGTAACCTTAATTTCGGATGTCATCAGTGATGTGGCTTGGGAATCTTGATAGTAAAATCTGAAATAAATGGGATGACGTGGGAATCCAGAACTAGCGTCAAGTGTAGGAAGGAATTCGCAAAGTAGCTTGTAGGCAGGGCCGGTCCTGAGATTCCGAAGGCCTTAGGCAAAAAGCGAAAACGGGGCCCTTATTGAAGCTTGTAGGCAGGGCCGGTCCTGAGATTCCGAAGGCCTTAGGCGAAAAGCGAAAACGGGACCCTTATTGAAGCTTTGTGAACCATATTTATAGCGAAAACTAGCACATGCTTCCATATTTGTGTACCTACATAACTTTAAAAGTAGAAACCGTAAAGTGCAACAAACTTAAAAAAAAAAGGATCGAATACTTATTGAAATAACTTAGACCTTCTAGCACTTTGAGATGCAAAATCATCAATAACATTATCAAGATCAAGTTTTTCCAATACCTCATTTTCAATACATAAAATTGCTAGTCCATTTAACCTTTCTTGAGACATGGTAGAACGCAAATATGATTTTATCAATTTTAGTTTTGAAAAACTTCTTTCTGGTGAAGCTACAGTAACAGGTATAGTCAACAATATTCGATAGGCAATAGAAACATTAGGAAAACAATCTGAAGCTCTAACAAACTCAAAAACTTCACCGATTGACTTTATTTCTAAAGGTAAACACATTTGTAGCACTTGCAATTCTGAATATAAATCTTCAGCATATATATCAAATTTATCATTATGTTTAAGCGCATTATCAAGATTAACACAATATTTATGCAATTTATCATTATGTTTAAGCGCATTATCAAGATCAACTATTCCAAGTTCTAGGATCAAATGTATTCAAAGTGTTATTCGTTTTCCCAATAATATCAATTTCTTCATTTTGAGCATCATCCTCATTATCAACTACATCATCTACATTAACATCCTCATCTTCATCCTTATCCTCATTCTCATTCTCATTCTCAACTAAATTGGTTTCCTCATTCACATTGATATCCATTTCTTCATTCAAATCATCAATTTCTTCATTATCAATCACATTCACATCAACTTCTTTTTCCAAAGAACTAGAACTAGGTACAAGAAATTTATGAAGAGCCCCTCTTTGAGTTTTAATCATCTCATCAAGTTTTTTCCTTTTATTCCTTTTTTGACTTCCGGAAGCATATTTTCTAGGCAACATATTGTATTCACACATCACAAATTACTCAAATACAACACAAAACGTGAAAACCTAAACCCCTATTCTAAAAAATTAGCACAAATTAGAAGCACAAAACCTAATTTAAAGAGAAATTAACACAAATAACAAATTGAAACGAAAAAACCTGATTTTAAAGGGGTAATTTCAACAAATTGAAGAGAATTGTGAAGAAGAGGAGAGTCGCCGACTGCCGAGCGACTGAATTGCAGTGGTTTTCGTTTTTGCTTGCGCCTTGGCCTTGCAGTACCGAGACAGAGAGTGAGAGAGAGATTGCTTGCGCAGTTGCGCCGGCCAGCCAGTATAGAGAGACAGAGTCGAGAGACACTGAGAGTCTGAGACAGAGAGGGAGAGAAAGAATTAGAGATGTTGCTTGCTGCCATTCACAATCACAACTCACGTTAAATCTATTTTGTACGGGCCATTTTGTATCAATTTTTTTTTTAAATGGGTTCATTTATAATTTTTTTTATACGGGCCATTTTGTATAAAAAAAATCTATTTGTACGGGACCCCAAATGGGCTTATAATTTTTTTTTATAAATGGGTTCATATCAAAAAAAAAAAATTTAACGGGCCATTTTGTACTGAGCCGAATTTTATATTTCGGGGCCCTTAAAATTGGGGGCCCTAAGCAAAAGCCCCACCCGCTATTCGGGTGGGCCGGCCCTGCTTGTAGGTCTCTTCGCCATACCCAACTTTGTCGGCCACCTCACCACATTTACTCCACCTTTTGCCAGCTGCCACAACTTTGGAGCAAAATTCACATAATAGGGACAAAATAGTCCTAATGGGTAGTATTGCATTTTTTGAAATGATAGCTGGTGTAAATTGATTTTTGTAGTGGTTATTTTTGACATTTTTTCTATTACATATAGACAACATTTGTACTTTTGTAGTAATTTACCTTTCTCTACGTTTATAACTACACGAAAGGCGTATAAGCCAACATGGGCTCAACATGTTTTGAAAAGGCTGCCTCTGAATCAATTGTGATGTTTCGCAAGTCTTTTTACCAGAAAAGTCGAGGATCAGGTCACCAGATTTGGAGTTCAGACAGGAACTGGAGTTTGCTCTAAGCTTTCCTTCCCTGTTACGCCATCTTTCAGGGTTTGGAAGTAGAGGTTGTAGTCTTTTTCTGGAGGAGGATTTTCCGGATCTACGGTATATGGTTCGCTGAAAGGAATGACACTCTTAACCTGCAAAAGAAACAGAGGAGCCTTATGCTTTTTAGCTTCATCAAGAAGACAATAAATACATTATTCTTCACACTGCATACTGTCAGCTATGACAGAATATTGTAATAATTCTGTTTTACTGTCTTAGTTTCTTTCAGCTATTCGAGCATAAATCTTCTAATGCCAAGAATTTAGCCCACTTCAAGAAGCACAACCAACAAGTTGTCTTTAGCATTTGGATATTTTTCTACACACAATTAATTGTATGTAAACATTAACACCGACGAAAAACTCTCCAAAAAACACAAAGTTTCTCTGTACGTTCGTATGTATATCTAAATGTTACCTTTTCCATGCTCAGCATACTATTTTCATTATATAATCAAACATAATGCACCAAAATTGAACATTGGACGGAAGATCAGAACCTCAAATGTCTTGTCACATGCATAGGGGCTTTCTAGTGCAGCAATACATATCTTTGCAATTTCCTCCCTTGAAATCTTTCCCTGTAAAATAAATTAAAGGTTGTCAAGGTATCCCGTGTCATTATACATAATATATATTTTGTTTTCAAACGATGCTCATACAGTTATATTGTCTCCTTGTTCAAAGACTAGATCAGCTCCGGCAGGTTCCTCGGTTAATGCACAGGGTCTGACGATTGTATATGGAATACCGCTTTCTCTGATTAGATCCTCACCCTACTTGACGATTTACAAAGCATAGGAAGTACAATTAAAAGTAGTAAAGAACCAAATGAGAGAAGTATTTACAAATAAATGACATAATCAGAAAATAGATGAAAATGCAGAACCTTTAACTTGTATGTGAGAATGAAACCCAATTCCTTGTTCATCCGTACAGCTGGAGGCTGTTTGCTTAGATCAAGTCCTGGCCTATCAGGTCTAGTCACCCCAGCAGAGCTCACATGCACAAACCTGAATTAACGAATATACGGAACAAATAATACATACTCAGGGCAATTACACCTTCTCAGTAAATTCACATGAAGAACTAATGGAAGAGGAAAAAATAAAAAACTTTGATGTATGAATAAAACCTGGGAGTGATTGGTTCCTTTATGTAAGCCCGTATGGTTGAAATCGGAAGCTGGAACGGACCTTCAACGAAAGTTGGGTTCAACTTCCCATCATACTCAAATTTGCTGAACATAAGCTGTAAATATTATAGCATATAAATGTAATGTGCAGAAGGATAAATATTTCAAATTGAAATGGATAAGAATTACATAGAAAATATGCATTGACACATGCCTGTAATGATATAATGTCTCCAGCATTAAACGGTGGAGCATCAGAGACAGTTTTAGCACGGAATATAGGTCTCAAAGAAGAGAAAGGCAAGCGAACCTGAAAGTGGTAAATGAAACTGTATGAGGTTAAAAGATGCTTTTAGTGATCCGCTGGTCTTAGACAAGGGTACATAAAACAGCTCACCGATTGCCATTGGTCCTTTACAGTGTCAAAGCCCGTTGTATATGCTACCGTGTCCCAATCAGTGCTAGTTCGTAACATGAATTTATATCGACGACCATCACCTTTAATGCGCAATTCAATACCATCATATGCAGAGAGATCTTCTGGTATGGAGAAATTCTGCAGAAAATATCATTTTGGAAGAAGTTAGTTATTCTGCATCTACCAAAAGAGGCGGACAAAATCAAAACTTACCTTAGTCCTGATACTGGCAAAACCTCCATTGTTAGCAGTAGAAACAAATCCTGAAAAGGGAACTTAAGCTTAATAAAAAAATCAAAGCTTTCAGATTCTAAAGATGAGAGAGAAAACAAACCTCTGAAAATTCCGGCTGGTCTACCATCTTCACTGCCGGTAGGATCTATCTCGAATCCGCTTGCACTCACTCCTCCCATGACAACATCGTCCAATGCACCCCAAGGAAGTTCTCTGGATAAACTGCCTGTGCAGTAAACCGAAATGTGTAACATAATGCAAAGATGAAAGCACAAAGAGCTGACCAGTTTTGTTTCTGAACAACCTATTACAATATATTCCTAAGAGTTTGACATCACCAAATGAGCTGATTGCCATTGTGATGTAAAAAAAAATTCCGCTTATTGGAAATTGTTGATGATATTGCTGCTTAACTAAATGCCGTACCCTCAAATCCAAAAACCAGTTTTCCACTGCGAACTCCGACTGATTCCTTAACAGCACTGATCAGATTCTTCATCCCAATGAACTCCACCATTTCAGGGGAATCACCTTTTATCTGTTTTCATCAATCAAATGAACATCCACAGATTGAGGCACACTCTTCACCACAAAAATGAGGAGAAAGAAATGAAATTTGAGCCATTTAACGTAGACAAATAAGACCAATGAGATGATTTTATTGCAATAAAATCACCAACCTCCGGTTCGAAGAACTTGATTCCCTGCATAAACACACAAAGAATGAAGATTAGAGGTCAGGCCAAGAGCAACATAGCAAACACAGCAAGAATCACAGAGGAATAGTAATAAATAAAATCATATACAATTCTTCCATGAGAATAAAGTGATTCCCCCTTTCCTTTCTGATACAATTATTTGTCTTTTTATCATGAGCTTACAAGTACCTGGCTATATTTGGCCCTATCTGGAGTATCACCTTCCTTTGGGCCAACAATAACTGAAACAGCATTTATCACATATTTAACTCCTTTGAAGTACTCAGGTAGTAATGTGCTTGCTTTGGTTATGTCTCCAACAATCTGCTTGAAACATTTCAAAGATGTACGAGTAGGAGAACAGAAAATGGTTATCTTATCAAGCAGCAAGTTCAATTGATGAAACTCACAAAGCAATGGCATATAAACATTCCAATTTGTTACAAAATATATAAGCTTCCCGACACCTAAAAAAATTAACGCCTGAAAAAATGTCTTCTAGCTTAATGCTTCGTGATATGTTTACAAGGAAAATATTGAGCCAGAGGCTAAACTAGATTTCTGCACATTATTGACTGACATAAATATAGACATCCAAATCGGAAATAAGCAATAACTAGCTGGCTTTTATATTAGGGAGCTATTACACTTGTATTCTATGAAAACCAGAATGTTTCCTGAAAGAACTGAACAATATAAATGCGGTATCATATATACTAAAGCTCAGATGCTGGTAAACATGAACACAAATAAAACACAAAACAAAGTTTAGATTAAGGAAAACAAATAGAAGACGGAAAACTGACCAAGTCAACATCTTCACCAAGCATTTTCCTTGCTTTTTCTTTGTTTCTGACCTGAAAAGAAAACAATGTAGTTACATTGGAATCATGTAAGATGATAAATCAACTGTTAAGACTTTTTATCGTTCATACATTTTCTTCCAATTTTGGACTCATCATAAAAACATCAGTATATATCCACATTGCTTCAAAAAATAGAGTAGTACCAGTACTCGAACTGATCGCCCATTTTTCCGTAAAAGATCCACCACTCTTCTGCCAACACCACCAGTAGCTCCAGCCACCAGTACTATCCCAGAAGTATCCATTGCTTTTACTACTTTGCTAGGTGATGGACCAGAGAGTTTCTCAATCAGAAATGCAAATATCTTCAAACATAAAAAAGAAACAAGAATTTCAGACAAAACAATCATAATTGAACTCCAAAACTAAAGAAAGGATCAAGAAACCTTTCCGGGAGAGGGAAGCTGGTCAAAGAAAGACAATGTTGTCAAAAACCGACCAACATCCCAACCTTGCTTTTCGGGTCCTGAGAGAATACGCCCTCTATAGCTTCTCAAGGGATGGAATGATAACTTTTTCTGGCAAACAACATGCTCAAATTTGCGCTGGAGAAATGAATTTGGAAGGGGAGAAGGAAGCAGCAAGGAATATGGAGATGATGTGGGTGATTTAAAGCCAGTAAATGTGATACCCTGTGAAACAAAATACATCAATCTCCCAACCATTAAACTATCCTAACTGCAAAGAACAAAAATAACACCAAAAATTTCAAGACAAAAATGCTACTCCCTCCGTCCCGCTATTTGTGGCTTAATTGGTTTCGGCACGGGAATTAAGAGAGTAAATGATAAAGTATGAGAGAGAGTAGATGATAGAGCATGAGAGAGAAGATGAATAAGATAATGAGAGAGTATGATAGAAAGGATGATAAAGTAGGAGAGAGAATGTAATAAAGTAGGAGAGAGAAAATGATAGAGTAGAAGATATGATAATAATTTTTTATTAAATTATGAAAGTGGCCACAAATAACGGGACACCCATTTCGGGAAAGTGAGCCACAAATAGCGGGACGGAGGGAGTATATGCCAATCAGCCAATGGGTCCATCGAAGTTACTCATTGCAAGAACTAATGCAAACCCTAATCCACAACCAGTAACTTAGCTAATCTCTAAACTATCCAAACTGCAAAGAACAAAAATCACACCAAAAATATCAAGAACTAAACTGCCCATCAAAGTAGAAATATCAAAAATTGCAATAACTAAAGCTAAGTGTAATCCACAACCAGTAATTTCTTGGAGGATCATACAAACAAGTAACAATTCCCAAGTTCCCATGAAATATGAACATCCTAACAGTTAACCCAGATAATTGCGCACTAGGGAAAGACTATACTTCACGAATTCGTTAAAAGGAATGATATGATATCAAAAGATTACGTTTTTCTATTTTCTTTTTGGAAACTCCAATCCTTCAACGCAAGGAAAATCAGAAAAAAAAAAGTGAGAATTCAGAGCAAGATTGTGTTACCTGATTGGTGAGAAGTCTTGAGGAGGATAGAGAAGAGGTAGGGTGAGATACACCTACTGTAAAGAGGCAATGACACTCCATGTTAATTGCTTAACGCGATCAATTTTCACCAATTTAAATCATGGCTACGACTAGTAGAGTACAGAAGAACTCACTGGACTCATTTAGCACCACATACTGGTACACTTTGCATGAAAAGACACCTTAATCTTGGGAAATTCCTCTGCGGTACTTCACCTTCAATACTCTCCAATTATAGGAACAAATCGCAGAGCAACGCGTTTTCATTTTTGCGTAATTATGTGTAGGCCCTCTTGCTTGAGATGGTTTCGCGCGAGGGAGGGATCCAACAAATGTTATAACAAGACTAAGAAATAATTGTGGAAACCCAAGCCCAAAGTAAAAGCCCATACTTTGGCCCAATAGAAATGAAGCCCAAATACCAAGAAAACCAAACATTTTAATAAGATGAAATTTTATTTTTGAAGATTTCTTGGGTTCGAATAAGATATCATTTATCTAGGATTTTTGAATTGGGAATCAAATATTCATTTTATATAAAACCCATCAAGTTACAAGTACTAAGGATTTGAAAAATATTTTTCTTAAATCTTGATTTGTGTTGTAAATAAGATTTACCATATATATGATGACCATATGTAAACCCTAGCGGCCCATAAGCCCATCTCGTGTCGGCCCTTTAGCCCATCTTGTAATCTATAAATAGAGGTCTCCACCCTCATAATAATACACCTCAATTCATTCTCTCTATTATTCTATGCATTCTTTTCTAGTTTATAACACGTTATCAGCACGATTGTTCTATTATTATTAGGTTTTCAAAAAAGTGATTTATGAATGATAGATCAATTTGAGCACTAAGTCTCATAGTCAGATGCCGAAAAAAAAAAGAGGGAGATATTCCACGTTTCTTATGCCGCCAATAAGGTAAAACAAATTTTCTTGTTCGTAAGATATGTGAATTCAGTATAAATTTAACATCTTGGTCGTTCATAATTAATAATGAATATCAAAGTGCTGCAAGATTATTATTGATGGATATGGTTGAAGATATATTATTCATGAATATGATGGCCAGATTTATGCGTGAAATTTCCTTTCTTAATTTCCAATTCTATTGCTCTACGTATATTTATTGTGGCAAAATTGTGTAGCGCAAGTAATATTCCTGAAGAATATTACATGCTCTTAAAGAGCAATTGAAAAATATATTTTTCAATCTAGATTGTTGCTCCTGAAGTAGCACAATCCATATTGTATATTACATGCTCTTGAAGAGCTTTTACTTTACGTATTTATTTATTTATTTGTTTGTTTGTTTATCTAATGTTAAATAACAATTGGTGCTCCTGAAGTAGCACAATTCATATTCATGAAGAATATTAATGCTCTTGAAGAGCAATTCAAAACCACATTTTTAACTTAAATTGTTGCTCCAGAAGTAGTACAATCAATGTTTTGAAAAAAAAAATTACATGCTCTTGAAGAGCATTTACAATCAATATTTCTATGTACATTTTTATTTATTTGTTTGTTTATTTAATGCTTTAATCCAAATTGTTGCTCCAAAAGTAGCACAATTCATATTCCTGTAGAATATCACATTCTCTTAACGAGTAATTTGTTGAAATAATTTAATTGTTGCTCCAGAAGTAGCACAATTTAATATTCTTGAAGAATATTTCACACACTCTTGAAGAGTTACTAATATTATCTATGTATTTATTATATACCTCAGTTTTTTTTCCTACATATTGTATAATATTTATATCTATATATATACATACAATGCTCCTAAAGTAGCACATAATTAATATTCCTGAAGAATATTACGTACTTTTGATGAGCAATTCATATAATATGTCTTATTGGTGGCCGAGTCTTCGTTCTTGAATTATTATTGTTGTTACTCCCGAAGTAGCACAATTGAAATCCCCAAAGAACAATATATGCTCCTGAAGAGCGATTGAGTTTTGTTAGGTTATGAGTCAGTAGATGGTACTCAGTTGTCTAGTGGTTAAAAGAATATTGGGGGAAATCATAGTAGTACTATGGAATTGAAGATCCTAAAACCCGCTGATATCAGTAGTGCAGTGTGTCGATAGGATTAGATGATGTATATGTTAGACTTGTTTTATTTTGATTATCCTTTTGTCTAAGTCCTATACGGGGTAAACTGTTGGACTGATCTTCTGACGAAGTTACTTTCCAGAACTCCACGTCATCAATGTAAGAGCTTGCGTTCTTCAGTCAGCAGCTGATCTTCACCTCAGTAGGAGACAGCCCATCAGTTGATAAGATATCAGCAGAAGAGCATAATGCAAAGCTCAGTACCTTCGCAGTCATCAGCTGACCCACCAGAGCCTTATCAGCTTGTCAGCCGTCTCAGCCTAAGAAGACAGAGACTGTCTTGAGTCAACTGTATCCGACAGAAAGTGACCCAGTCGTAAACATCTTTTCGAAGTTCAGCAGAAGATCATACGAGGATGTGGAATAGTCAACTCTATCTCTGACACATTCTCACCTACCACAAACCTAGTCCAATGAGAAGCCGACAACGCTTTACCTGCTCTAAACAACTAAAGCCTGCTCTCATGTGCAGTATTAACTGCCCTGCTGCAACAATTCGAATTTATGGCCCTTTTCTTTGGAAGCTTGTGACACGTGGCATCGTCTTCTCCAACGGACATATGCCTTGCTCACAACTATAAATAGAGAAGAAATCTGAGCTCCACGCACGGGACTCATAAGGGAAAAAGCTCAAGCTCAAGAACACTCTAGCGGACTCAACAGATTATACAGAGAAGAACTTGCTTTCATAGAATATTTGTAGTTCTTCTCTCTAGAGTATTTAGATCCCTTTCTTCTCTAGACTAAGCTCAGTGCCAGATTTATAGCTTAGATTTTGAAGGAGTTCACTTTTAGTGAATTGTTCTTATTGTAAGAACTCCTTCTTAGTTGGAGATTATCCCCTCCCTTTCGAACTTAGGTTTGAATTGTAAAGTCGCTAAGGACTATAACCTAGAAGGGTCTGTCCAGTGCACAGATTCCTTGCTAAGGCTTGCTCAGAATAATCAACAAGTTCTCCTGCCAAGTCAGGACCGTGGACGTAGGATCTTGCGTATCCGAACCACGTTATATCACTTGTGTTATTTACTGTTTTATTGCATATCATACAAACCGCTCAAAATCATATGTTTGCATAAAACGTATTTTAAAAGCGCACAGCCAAAAGAATTTATCTTGCGAAAACACGTTTTCAACTAAGACGAATCTCCGGGCCCTACACACTTATCCGCACAACGTCTCCGACTGAGTTTCAACGACTAACTAAAGTCAGTAGGAGAGCTCAGTAGCTGACACACTCTGACCCCGTGATCGAAGGTTACTATTTGGCACTGTTCATCAGTTGCACCAAACAGTTCAGCTGTCCTTCGGTTTGAGAAAAAGAAACTGTGATCAGGTGTATTCACCACCCCCCCCCCTCTACACCTGACTATCGTCTCCGGACCAACAAGTTTCTCGAAAATATTAGTCTTTCACCTAATGTAGTTTAATATAGATTAAAATTGTTGCTCCTGAAGTAGCACAATTTGTATTCCTAAAGAATACTACATGTTCTTGAAGAACGATTCAAGCTCTTTATTTTGGCAAATGTTATATGTTCATAATTTTAATTGTTGCTCCTGAAGTAGCATAATTAATAATTTTGAAGAATATTATATGTTCCTGAAGAACAATGTATATTTAAGGTATGTTATAATTTAAAGCATCACCTACCTACATGAAGTGGCAGCAAGAGCTCCTCTATGCTCGACAAATGCATTTCTCATATCCTATTGTGGCTTAATTTCTTTTCAAGAATAGATGTGAGATTCGATAGATCTCAAAATTTATAATGTATTAATTTCATTATCTTGAATAAAACTAAATTGTTGCTATAGAAGTAGCACAATTACATTCCTGAAGAATGACCATAATGTGATATTAGCATTACTATCACATGTTCGTTGAAATGCCTCAACTTTTGCTCCTGAAGTAGCATCATTTATATTCTAGAAGAATATTAAATGCTCTTAAAGAGCAACTCGTACTTTCGATGATATATGTCATTCCTTAATGAAAAATAGTATTTATGTCTTGTTGACATTAATGAAATCTTGATATCGATGTTCATCTGCCAATAAGAGGCATAAAGGAGATAATAATAGAATGAAACGAAGAATCCTAGCAGGATTGCGTCAAGATATTATTGTCCTTCCTAAAGCTCGATACGAGTAGTTGCATCTTCACTGCAAGATTTTAAAATCTAGTGAATAGAAATTATTGAAGGCTCCAGAAGAGCATGTCATTTTATCAAACAATACGAAATCAACTATTGAGTTTGCCTTTTAGTAAGTCTAGAATGAACTTACTAAGTTTTAATGATATCCGCTGCAATAGATACCATATTGAAATAATATAAGAAGGTAGTGATACATATTCTTATATAAATTATTTTGTATTTAGCCAGAAGATAACAAAAGAAAAGTTATCACACTACCATTTTAAATGTATTACACATTTATAAAAACAAGTGAGACAAAACATGTCATGGACCGAAAGTCCAAAAGAGTTTTATGCTTTGACATGAGAGGTTTGGACATTCACGAGCAACTATCATGCGCAACATAATTGAAAATTTATCTGAGCGCAAATAGAGATCTTGAAGAATCTTTACATTAATTTCCATGAATGCTCGATGTCTAGAAGAAATGTAGCCCTTACTAGAACTACAAATTTAAAGAGCTCAATTCCATCAAGAAGATTTGTCTTGATAAAGCAAGTGTTAAACTCCAAGTTCCTCATGAAGAGGATTTAATATTATATTACTTTGGAATTGAGAATCAACACTTAGTTTCTCATGTGCATAATCAATGGTTTTGTACGTATAAAAATTAGTCTCACAAGATGATTGTTATTATGATAAAATAGCGTTCCCAACATTAGGTGAAACATATGTCACATTTGGATTCCTGAAGCAATCAATGTGAAATCTACATCCAACAAAAAGCACAAGAACAAACTAGTCATATTTGGATTCCGAAGTAATCAATGTGAACAAGAAGTCAAAAGACTCACTTGCAAAAGATTGCAAATCAACTTCTTGATGCTTTTAATTTGTGTATATAGAAGAAGTGACAATGTTATACATTTGCTATAAACACCCCGCACAAATAAATATCCCTGAAGGATAAGTACAAATGGTAGCAAATGACTATAAAATTCGTCAAAAATATGGTCGACAAATTGGTTCTAAAAGAAATTTTGTGTCTAAGAAAAGGGGCACAAAATATTAACCAAACAATGACGAAAATGATTAATCAATCAAATAAAGTTCCTGAAGAACTACAAGCGTCTGAAAATTATGAGATCTCAATATATTGGAGAGATCAAATATCGTTGTGGACGCATGACGATATATTCGCCTTTAATATGGCTCATGAAATTAAGAAAGAGGATCCTCAATGACGATCTATAAGAGATTGTCAAGATTGAAATAATTGGCCAAAGAGGAACGAAGTCATATAAGGTGAATTAACATTCCCTAGAAAGCCGAAAATAATTGGACATGTAGTTCCAAAATCCGGAAAGTATATCCCCGAATGATACAAATGTGTCTTTGTTACAAAGAGAAATTACGAGATATAGGGCAATACTCGTAACACAATGTATTTCTCAAAGACCGAGAATTAATTATGTACTCTCCCATAATAGACGCCATTGTATTTAGAATTTGATTAATCTACTTATGTCACAAAAGGCTTGCTATGCGCCTTATGGATGTAGTAAATATTTATCAATATGATTCACTAAATAGTGACATATATATAAAGATCCCTGAAGGATTTAACTTGCTCAAAGCATGTAAGTCAAAAAGATGTTTTCAATTAGACTGTAAAAGTCATTGAAGGGGCTGAAATAGTACAGTCGTATATGATATAATAAGAATGACGAGTATTCCTTGACAAAAGGGTACATAAATGATGACTTGAATTTGATTAAAACTCCTGAAGAGCATAATATTTATATGTATACTCCGTCCTAATGACTTACAAGAGCAAATCATTATGGATTATTTTATTCATTGATATATTGATTTTAATATCCAACTCACATCCTTGTTGGCATTTGGGGGAGATATGAAATATAAAGATTGAATGCCGCAAATATCTCGTTGGATTAATCATTTAGATTCACGCACTATGAACTAGAAGTTCATCAAATTATTTAGTGCAAAAGGAGTGATTAAAATCTCATATACTTGTTGTATATGCACCATGAACGAACTGAAGTTCCTCATAGAAAATATAAATCAATTGATTCTCATCAGCGCCAGAAGCGTGAGAGATTTATTGGTGCTAAGAGATAAGAAGTCCGCGGAATACAAAATTAGAACATATCACTCCAAATTCCCCCTTAAGAGGATATGTGAATTATTATGTACAGAAGTACTTGATGAAATCAACTCATGCCTAAAGACGGAGTTCGAATCTAAATACTTGGGTTGAACTAATAATTGTCTCGACCTGTAGATCGAGCATCTCCATGATGGAGTTACACTAGTCGACCTACCTGAAAGGTCTTTAAAGAGATTTATTGTATTTCATTCACATAGTTACCTAATGGTTGATTCAATTACTTGAAGTGAATTAAGACTCATTTAGACCTATAAAAGATAACAAAGATGTTTTAGGACCAGAAGTTCCTTACTTATGTGCAATTTGAGGATTTGAAATGATATTGACCATCCTTTGTTATCTTCGAGACAAATATGATGTTGGTCTATTTTATGAGAGTAATAATATATTGACATATTCTATGTTATTCTCTGTGAGAATAATTAAACTTGTGTTGCACATATTAGTGTAGATTTTGAAGATAACCTTAAAGATTGTTATCTTGAGGGGGAGTAACAGATTGTAAATAATCTTGAAGATTAGACTGACTTACAAATGTCAAATGACCCTGAAGGTCAAATGATTGTACTTTTTTTTCCTTTTTAAGTTTTTTCCCAAAGGGTTTTCTTAGTTAAGGTTTTTAACGAGGCATCCAATGCAACACACGAGTAAATGAGTCATTGAGATTGATTCATAAAAGAGACAATGTAACACATGATCTCCAAAAGAGTGGCGGCATCAACATCCAGTAAATTCGCTCAAGTGACAATCTAACGGATTCTTTTACAAAGACATTACCAACGTCAATATTCAAGAAGTTGTTACACAAGATCGATATGCGTCGACTCAAGGATCAAGAATGATTATATTGAGGTGGAGCAGTTCTACTCTTTTTCCTTCGTCCATTTTTTATCCCAATGAGTTTTTCTGACAATGTTTTAACGAGGCAGCAATTTATATTTAGGGATGGTTCATCAAGGGGGAGTGTTGTAAATAAGATTTACCATATATATGATGACCATATGTAAACCCTAGCGGCCCATAAGCCCATCTCGTGTCGGCCCTTTAGCCCATCTTGTAATCTATAAATAGAGGTCTCCACCCTTATAATAATACACCTCAATTCATTCTCTCTATTATTCTCTGCATTCTTTTCTAGTTTATAACAATTTGATAGAGCTCGACACTGATTTATACCAATTGATTATTCCGAGACCTTCTTATGAAACGCCCCCTCAATGACCATTGTTTACATTTTTGCCACAAAGTTTTAAATTATTGTAAACAATTTTTTTTATTGTTAGAGGTCTTAAACTGTGTAAAGCAAAGATGCAATGAGCTTCGAAGCCAACGAATTGTTCAATTGATAAACAATTTGACTCGAATTCTTGTCGTGATGCTAATTTGGTAAGCGAAGACGAAATTATAATATGAGTTACTAAATATAAAAATGGCATTCCGGTTTCGAAGATTTGGGTAGGAAACAACACTACATGTTAAGATGTTACCATACCTTATCTTAAAAAATATTAGTAATTGATTTACATATTTATTGCATGATGCCATACCATTCATTACCGTACTTTTTAATTAATAACGATATATAATCTGAATTGCATAAAATGTTGCAATAAATTAAAGGCGTGGACAATAGTAACAATCTAAGGAAAATGTTGTCTGGGTTGAGACACCTTACGTCCCTACATAATGAATGGCCAATGGACTATTTGTATGTTCTCTTCCCGACAACTTTAACCATTTCAACACAGATTTCAACACTACATTCTTTATAGCTTCACAATTCATACTGTCATATACACTATTTATAATAGTTTTCGTGATAAAACTACTATTAGGTGCTCTTTTCTATAATACTCCATTCGTCCCATTAATATTGTCATGTAGGATTTCAGCACGGAGTTTAAGAAGCTTGACTTTTATGTGTAAATGATGTGAGTCCACATGACTTTTTGTGATTTGTAGTGTTGTTTTATTTCCTTTTTTGGAAACAAAACAGTATTTTTGGGACATCCCAATTAAGTATACATGGCATTATTAATGGGACAAATGAAGTATATCTATTCCACATAATTAATGTATTCTATATGCATGTATGTTTCAAAGGAAATGTGATATGTTGTCCCAAAAATTTCATATTCTAAATAAAATTATGTCGTTTTGTACAAAATAGAAGAAGGTAAAATGATTAACTGAGTTGCTATCTAACTAAGTAATTTTGTCTGTAACAAGATTGAAACATGAAATTCTTAGCAAGAACACCAGATCTGCACCCATTACAAACTTATACGAGAGTCGAGACTAATTAAAGTTGTAGTATTACAAGGTAAACTTCTTTGAAAAAAAATTAATGTTTTCTATTAGAATATTATATACTCCAAAAGTAAACATATTATTTATTCAACTTATACTTCTCAGATTACTTAGTAGCATTTTTGTAAAGAATATAATACACCCATTTAATTACTGCAGAACTGAGTTTCTCATACCCTTCTAAATTTATGTAAAAAGAAAGAATAGATGGCTAGATCAATATGAAATTAAAAAATGGGCTTCAACAGTTAGCACTGTTAATTTAGGCTCATTTCACCTCAATTTCGAAGGTTTCATCCTACCGCATAGCTAACACGACCAACTTAACAAGAAAATAAATAATATTTTATTGTAGTAATCATTCAATAAAAATTAATCCATCAAAAAGTATCATCTTAATTAAAAATAACACCGTATCTTAGTATCTAACTGTAGTATCACAAGTTGCTTATTTTATCACACACTTAAGGATTCTTAAGCTATATTTAGTTAGTTAATTAACGGTCAATCATTAAAACAAATCTCAATTAATAGATATGTTTCGAATGTTATCAATATTTTTTGGTCGAGCACTATCTATATATATTATATAGTATATTCGCATATAATATAGGAGAGATTCCAACTTTTGAACCATAAACCAAAAAAAATCAATATAATTTAGGCAAATTGGCAAAAATAATCCTCAAACTTCGCGATTTTGCGAATTTTATCCTCAAACAAATTTTTTTTGTTTTTTTGACATCAACTCCTTGTTTTTGCGATTTTAATCCTACTGTTAGATTTTCCGTCAATTTTAACGGTAATTCAATTTTAATTTTAAAAAATAAAAAATTAAAAGGGCAAAATCGAAATTTTTATTTATATGGACCAAAATTGCAAATAAAGAATTATTTGGGACCTATTTAGCAAAATTAAATAGTTTAAGGACTGATTTCACAAGTTTTAGACAAATAAGCTAATTACTTCGTATCGACGAGATTTTGCATTAAATTTTTGATTTTTCATATAACTTTATTGCATCGTATCAAATATAAGCTAACGAAGACTTAGTATCAATATAAACAACATTTAATTCGAAATGCAAAATATTACTGTGAATTAACCATTAAAAAATAAAGTTAATATCACCCAAATTTTTTTACTTCAAAATAACAATTTAGAGCATAATGTTTACTTCAAAATAACATGAATATGAGGAAAATATGTGTCAGTGCGTAATTTACGATGAATAATATGTTATAAAAAATATTTAATTCGTAATTTTTCATGAATAATAGAATACGAGCAAAATATGTATCAGTTCGTAAATAACAGAAAATATTAATTTTATTTGCAAATACTATAATAAGCCAAAAAAACTACTGCAAACAAGGTTAGTCTCGTTTTCACATTCTCTGCATAGAACTGCCATGACGAATCCCCAACACCACCACCCGCCATTGAAGGCCGTAACCATAACTCACGTCCGCTACCAGCGCGATGATCAGCTCGGCCATTTCCTCGCCTGGATCTACCTCGTCCCCATGTTCATCAGCTTCGGCGGATTCGTCTTCCACTTCCTCTTCCGCTGCGAGCTCTAGGGAATGTTCTTCACCGTCGGCCTCCTTCGCAATTCGTCAGCGAGCTCATCAATTGAAGATTCACAATTCTCCTCGTATTCGCAATTCTCCTCGTATCAATTGCGAGCTCCACGGAATGTTCTTCACCGTCGGCCTCCTTTGCAATTTGTCAGCGAGCTCATCAATTGCGGATTCGCAATTCTCCTCGTATTCTAGTTATTTTGAAGTAAATATTATGCGCTAAATGGTTATTTTGAAGTAAATTTTTTGGGTGATAATAACTTTTGTTTTTTTAATGATTAATTCACAGTATATATTTTGCATTTCGAATTAAATGTTGTTTATATTGGTACGAAATCTTCGTTAGCTTATATTTGATACGAAACAATAAAGCTATATGAAAAATTGAAAATTTAATGCAAAATCTCGTCGATACGAAGCAATTAGTTTATTTGTCTAAAATTTATGAAATCAGTCAACTTTTTTTTTTTTGCTAAATAGGTCCCAAATCATTTTTTATTTGCAATTTTGGTCCATGCAAATAAAAATTCCGATTTTGCCCTTTCGATTTTTTATTTTTTTTTAAAAAATTTGAATTAACGGTTAAATTGACGGAAAATCTAACTGTATGACTAAAATCACAAGAACAAGGAGTTGAGGGTCAAAAAAACAAAAAAAAATTGTTTGAAGACAAAATTCGCAAAAACGCGAAGTTTGAGGACTATTTTTGCCAATTTGCCTATAATTTATAATAGGCATTCTTCTTTAATTCTTTAAATTATCATGTTTATATCTTGTAACATTTTAAAATATGGAGACATGTTTCTAACCTATCAAAGCCTGTCGATGGAATCTAATACGTACCCAGATGGGCACTTCTTTAAATAAGAAAAAAAAAATGTAATAATACACAAACATATGAATTGGCAAATTGAGTTTTTCCTTTTTGTTTTCATGATAAAGTGTTGACGGCAGCATTTGGACTGTTGGACATGTACATGCGAACAACCAGCAAGAAATAAAGGAACCCCTTTCTTCTTAACCTTTTTCTATTGGTTACTTTTTACAGACAAAGGCCGGAAACTAATCTTTGATCAAATCAAATCATTTGACTTTGCTTTGAAATTCGTGTGCAAACTTGTAAACTAATCTTTGTTTCGATAATTTACTAGATTTGCAAATTATATTTTTTGAATTTTGAGAAAAAAAAAGGACTAATAGAAGGTGAAAATCTTAGTCTTAATGTTTGACGGTGGTGCATGCACGAAAGGACCAAGAAAATATTGGCCGGCGGCTTATCTCTCTCTCCCTCTCTCTCACTTCCCCACCTAATTCTGCTTCCACGCGGCGTCCATTCCACCTACATTACTACCTCGTAGTGCCACCCATCATTTATTAATTTTATTGAAAAATATATTTTTAGAATATTCAACGATATATAAATTAGCACCTTTGAATTTTCTCGTGAAGAAACATAATTAATAATAAAAAAAATATTTTTCTTCTTGTAAATAGGAAAATATATGGAAACTTGATCAAATTTGACTTGGCCCAATTACGTTGTGCCCCTACTCTAGCAGTCACGCTCTGAATATTTTATATATACCTCCTCCAATCTCCATTCTTCTTCCTCCCTCCTAAAAATACCAAGCAAATTAAGCTCTCTCTCTCTCTCTCTCTCTCTAAACTCTTTTGGCATAAATAATTATAACAGAAATGGCGGTAAGGGGCGTAGTGGTATTTGTGATGGGCATGATGATGATGCTATGTAGTTTGGTGGGCTCGACAGAGGGAAGAAAAATATTGACGGACGTGATAAGTAGTAGCATTCCGTCTGGTTCGGACAGCTTGTATCTAGCGGCGCTTCCGAAGGGCAAGGTGCCGGCGTCAACCCCAAGCAGGAAAACCCACGCCCTCGTTAATGAGCAAAAGCTCATCGCCCGCCACCTCGCGGCCGTCGATCGCGACCGGATCTTGCGGTCCGTTCCTAGCCCCGGAGTAGGCCACTAGCTAGTAGCTCCGATCCTCTCAAGTAATTATATAGATTGTCATCTCTTGTTGTAGCGTCAAAGTTTTGAATTCTTTCGTCGTGTAGAGAGGCCAAATTAAAAGCCTCATTGATGATCAGTAGCTAGCGTAGATAAATACAAATGTATAGATAATACATTTATTCTATACATATATACATTTATTAAATTTAACTGTATTCTTAATTGGCTTCAAGTTCATCTTAATTTGATACTATCTTTTTTAGTATGATATGGTAAGAAGACAATTACTCCCTCCGTCTCATAATTCTTGTCCATTATACTTTTTTAGCTTGTTCCAAAATTCTTGTTTATTTTTATATTTAGCAAATTATTACACACAAATTTTTTATAGGACCTACAACTTTAAATAACTTCACACACAACTAACAACGCTCCTTAAATATTGCGCCGAAAAGAAAGTGGACAAGAGTTATGGGATGGAGGGAGTATTTAGAAAGGAAGAAGTGCGAATACTCTTTATATTTAACCTATAACTTTTTTTCCTTTTGCCTTTTTGCATAAAACGTAAAACGAATATGCATAAAGGATATTTTAAGAACTTATTCAGTCCATGATAAGATAAAGAGTGCAAATTGATTCTTATTTTCTATTTTAAGGAGTTTTCTTATATGGTCCATTCCCGTTTTGGTATTTTGATATTATCGACGATTTGTATGTTTATCACATGTCATTTTATCTAATAAAAACTCAGTCAAATTAGTAATTAAAATTAGGATTCACAACTTTTAATGGAAATTAGTGGGTATTTGGAGTAGATGAAGCTTATTGATAAGTGTTGAAAGCTGCTGAAAGCTGCTAATTTGAGAATTTATAGGTGTTTGGAAATAAATGCTGAAAGCTGCTAAAAATGGAGAAAATAGTATTTGAAAACTGCTAATATCAGTAGCTTATTTTAAGTTTTTAAATAAAATATCCGTTTTACACTCAATATTATTAAATAATTATAATTTATAATAAAAAATATTATTAATTTTTATATTATAGAAATTTATAATATATCATATTAAAATAAACATATCATACTATTATATTTTAAATATTATTAATTTTTATTATATCATATTATTATTATCAAATTACTAACTAATTATTATTATATTATAAATATTTTAAAATAATAATATTTTTATATAATTTTAATAATTACGTAATTAAGAAATAACTATCATTAAATAAAAAAGAAAAAATATTAATTTAAAATTCAAAATTTTCAGAACACTTTTTTTATTAATATATATTTAATTATATTTAATTTTAATAATTATTATTTCATTAAACTTGAATATAATAAATATAAAATAATTGTTATCAAATTATTAACTAATATATTAAAATATAATTATAATTAAATTTATAACTAAGAAAAATATTAATTTAAATTTTTTTTTTTGAAAGTTATAGAAATATTTAAAGAATAAAATAATCCAATAAACTAGATAAGTTGTAAGCTGCAGCTGAAAGCTGGGTCATAGCAGCTTAAGCAGCTTCTCTATCTTGCCTATATTTGATAGGAAATTTCTGTTGAAAGCTAGGTGTTCCAAACACTACAGCTGTAGCTGAAAGCTATAAGCTACAGCTGAAAGTTGTTCCAAATATCACCTTAGCCACAATAATTTTTTGATTGTGATTGTACAGCTTCTTGCTACTGGTTCCATGGATACGTAGCCAGGATTTTCGATAAGGGAGGGCATAAAGCTTATGGAAAAAAATATATCATCACTGATTATTAGGCTAAAACTTCGATATATCACGACTTATGTAATTTGAACTATCGAATATTAATCAATTAGTCGGTCTTAATAATTCAAAAAAAACCATAAAAGAAAATAATAATCTAATGAATTTTCAAAAGCCGTAAAAAAGTACTTCATTAAAGCTTCCAAATAGTATTTGCGTCATTGAAGCTTTTTTTAGGACAAAAAAAGAAAATGAGCGATTAACGAATGAAATTTGTTAAACTAACTGGAGAGTTTATAGCTTGACATTTGTGTTCTTAGTCTACCTATGGAACCTTTGGGCATTTAAACCGAAACAAGAAAACTCAAAAGAAAAATCCTATAAACATGCTAATAAAAAATGACCTTCTCATTTAATGTAAGATTAATTTATTTTGTGGAATTTTGTTGTTTAACCAAGAATATATATAAGTAGATCGAATATTATAAAAATTACAAGGGTTATATTTGATAATTCGAAACCAAAAAACAAGGGATGGCACTTGCCATTCCTTGCCTCTACATGGCTCCGTCCATGGATAAGATGGTACTCTTCTACTCTATTCATTTCTTTTATTCTGTCTCCACTTTATTGTGTTCTTTATGCAAGTTGATATGGTATTAACTTGAATTGAAAATATAATTAACAGATCCCAAATCTCGTCAAGTAATTAATCCTCGGTGTGATTAGGCATTTCATGCATGTCATATTTGGATGGCAACAAAATAAGGCCTTGTAATAATATATCGTCATTTTCCTATAATTTTTTTTATTCATAGAACCCGCAGCCGTTACCTTCGGTGCGCATTGGGTAAACCACGCTCCTCCTTGTGCAGTAACCTGCAAACTACACAGGAGGGTTCAACCACATGTGACAGGGTGACAGACAAATCACATAGCGGTCTTGGTGGGAATTGAACCCAGGACCTATCGGTCCCGGGTCACCCACCTTAACCGCTATAATTAATTGTATATATACATGCATATGTATCGATATGCAAGAAGGGAAAAAAGGTAAAAGAGGACGCGTTCTGGCGACTTTTTCCTCCTATGTTTATAACGTCGGTTTAGTGGTCACAAAGAGTCATGAGATTATACCTTATTCGTCATAAATGCGTCAAACAATTTCTCTCCCGTTTTGGTGGATTCGATTTTCTTAAATCAAAATCCGGACCACATGTACTATCTTAGCCACCTAATCTACTACTACGTCTCACTATTTATGATTATCTTATTTTTGGCATAATTAAGAGAATATATAATAAAGCATAATAGAATTGTAGATAATAAAATATAAGAGATAATATAAATGAGATAATGAGAGAGTATGAGAGAAAATATAAGTGAGCATATGAGAGTACATAAGTAAAAGATATGAGATGATAAAGTATGAGAAATAGATAAATAAAATAATAAAAGTAGATGATAAAGTAGAAGATAGAAGATGATAAAGTTGAAGATATGTTGGAATATAATTATTTGTTAAATTCGGTAGTGACCATTTTTAGTGGGACGTTCCAATAGGGAAAGGTAATCACTTTTAGCGGGACGGAGTAGTATTAGTGAAAGATAAAATAGAGGGATTCAAATTTAGTACTACTATTATGTAAATAATTAAATTCCTGTTATATGTCAACTTTTGATTAAGATTTGTCCGATAAAGTATAGCAGAATTAGGCCAAAATAGGGACTTCTGCGCAAATAAAGCTACTGCGAATTATTTTTAAAGAACATAATAGAAATTAAAAGGACATAAGTCTCAAGTTAAAATTGATTTATGTATTACCTAAAGATAAATGTGTGAGTTTGTCGCTTTTAATTAGTCTAAAGTGACTTGCATATTATTGTATATGAATGAAATTTACTCAATATATTTTAATAACGGTTGTGTCTTTCCCTAGTATAATACAAATAAAAAAGCTACTTACATGCCGATTTTCTTCATCATCACAGGAAAAGGTTGTCGGAATCTCTCCGTCATACTCAAAAGAATAGTGTTAGTGAAGGCCAATAAAATCTACCTTTCACTATCGTGCCAAATTGTTTCCCATTCTGCCTTTGAAAATTGTACCATGTTTTCATAGGGAAATTTTTATCGTGGCTACTCCAATAAATTCTCGCCACAAATACATACTTTTAATTATTCGGTGAAAATATAAAAATACATAATTATATCATTAAAACCTAGGAGAATAAATTGTTGCCACAATAGTAATTTGGGGTTCCTCTGATTCTAGAGGAATGAACAATGATCTTCCTAACCTAAAATGTGTTATATATGTACATATTATTTAATTTTTTGAATTATTTTTATACTTATATTCTAATTGAAATTTCTAAACTTATAAGAGTTAGGTAATAGGTTCACTGCTTAATCTGTTCCACCCCTAGCATCAAATTTTCCGTAATTTGAACTGATTATAGATTAATCAGATTTTACTCGTGACATTCCTAGTCGGCTTTTCCAATTTAGACCGCAGATAAAGTCACAATTATGAAAGATGAATTCAATTATTGTTCAATAAGTGAACGTAAAATACGTAAAAGTCTCGATTCTCTCAGGCAGCTAATGTTATACTGCCTGCTTCGGACCAACAATAAGGCTCCACACCAAGCCCTACCTTTTTTCGACAAAATATTTCACTTAAATATAATTAACGTTCGTCGCCTCACATTTTATAATGCATGTTGTCGCAAAATCGCATTCCACCGCTCTATTTGACTTCGATAATTACTACGTAAATTCATGTAAAATGAATTAATGAAGGAAGATGCAGGATTTTCTTGTAATGGAATAAAATGCATTTAATGAGTACTAGCTTGATGGAAAACGTTGCCATCACCAACACGTTTTTATTGACATTAATATGTGACTTAAATTCAAGATTATGTCAGAAGTTTGGTAGATTTTTTTGCTATTTTTGCTTTGTAGTCAAACTAAACTGCTTAAGCAAAATCTTCGATTATTAGTGTGAAATATTAGTCATTTTCACATGGGTCTTAATATGCCAATATAAAGCGTTCAATTACGATTTTTGTTATGTGATATGATCATGGGAGATTATGAGATATGTATTGGTTGTTGTTGTGTGATTTGGTTTTGTTCTAGTTTTGTGCTTGTTATGTTCTGGTTATGTGATTTGGTTATGTTCTTGTTCTGTTATGGTTATATTATGTTGTGTAAATGGGAAAATTTGGTTTTGGTATGGTTAACGTCCCGAAATTCTCAATATAAAATGCACTGCATATATATTCAAGCATGTTATCAAGTGTTTTAGTTCTGTAAGTCGCGCCTTAGAAATTTAAATGAAAATTAAAGCATCTATCTTATTTATCATTAAATCATTCTTGTTATGTAAATTTATTTTGAACTTTGAATGTGTTTATTTATATCATATTATGATTATATTATTTATTGTTGAGATAGAAATCATGATAGAATTATGAGCTAAGAATAAAATTTATTTATTTCGGATTTCCTAAGCCTACTAGGATTCATGAAAGGGTATACTAGGATTCATGAAAGGGTATAATATTTTATATTTGTGTAAAATTATTAGGAGATAATTTTATATTAAGGTTTATGATTAAAATATATATTTTATGTATGATATTCATATTTTAGGATCAATTTTCATTGTGTCTATATCATAATTCAACTATGATTGAATCTCTTATGTAGTAAGTGAGAAAATAAATTATATTTAAATTATATAAGTACGAAAATAATTATGGATAAAATATATTTGATACCTTATATGATTAGGGAACTTTAGATAATGATTTGTAGGCCAATAAATACCCCTTAAGTCAATTATAATGTAGCATCACATAAAGTTTTCGAAATTCTACCAGCAAAACTAGAAATTGTTCCGAGAATTATTTTCACATCTTTACGTCGTCATATCATCGTGAAATCTTAGGATTGTCTTCCTAGGTATGTCTAGTATATTATATTATTTTTGTAGAATTTTACAACCATGATAAGTATTTATTAAAAATTATTAATCGTAACCTGCCAGTTTTTGACAGCATGTCCATGAGCTTGATAGGAAAAATTATTTTTCATGTTTTCTTTATGTTGTTTTCGACCATGCTGAATTTTAATGGGATATAATATATGTTAGGTCAATCATGTTAAAAATATAGAATTTTTAGGATACGTTTACTATTTATTTTTTAATTTTTTTCTTGTTATGCCAAATTTTTTGTCAATATGTATGTAGATTGAAAAATAAAAGTTTTCATGTTACTATTAAATGAATTCTTGATTATGATAAGTTTTATTGTGATTGAATATGTATTATGTTATTCCTGTTAGAGATCTATGATTTTTAGGACAAGATTTTTATGATTTCATTAATTTATTTCATGAATTGCCGAATTACTCGATGCACGAATGAATTGTCAATAGAAGTAAGATTATGTTTAATATACTTAAGTTTATTACTATATGAAATCATTAAAATTACATGTTAATAAGTGGATTATGTATAATATTCATTGTTTGATTATTTTGATCTATGTCTATTTATGAATTACTAAAAATTGTTGATGCATGCGTGACATTCCATGTAGAGTCATTATGATAAATTTTTATGTATAGGATAGGGGCACATGACTTAAACATTGATATCCATTATTTTCTTCAAGTCAATGTTAAGGTGGAAAATTCTTGATATTTTCCTTATTATATCATTTACTTGAGTTTTTCATGTGACTATGGTACAGGATCAATGAAACTATGAACGAGGGATATAAGGTCGACGGGCCTATATCAATGAGGGACCTTAGGGTCAAGCCTAAGGATAATATGTCTATGGGTCTTCAGACCAACTATGCTATGTTACCATGTCTATGTTATCATGTTTAAATTCGGTATCGTCTATAATCTGGATAATGTATTTCCCCACTAAGTAGTCTACTCATCCCTATCATTATAACATTTTTCAAGAAATGGCACGGCCAATGCATAGAGGTGTTGGTGGTGATGGTCACACGATGAAGGATTTATGAAACTCATTATTGCATTAAACTAGTTTTTTTATCATGAACTATGCATCTTCTTTCTGCTTTTTATTTTTGAGAACTAATAGTTGCATTTGCTTTTATTTTACTTAAGATTTCCACTGAGTATGAAATTAACTGAGTTTTGTCATGATTCTTTTCCATGAAAATATTTTGAAAGAATTGAAATATGCATATTAAGTATGAAGTAGCGTCCCTAGTTAAGTTATGAAAATTTGGGCGTTACACTTTTGGAGTATGTTGTTGTTCTATGAACATTGTGATTTGTGATTCGGGTAGTTCTGCCTAACCTTAGGACCAACTCTCTATGCTTCTGGCAAGCTTGTCTGGTTGTGGTTCAATTTTTCTGAACTATATATTACCAAATGTATAAAGACAAGGTTGACTTATTAATGCATAGTGTTAAAATGAATTAGGTTTCTGAAGTGTTGTCTAAGATTACACAGTCCCATTTCTAATATGTAAAATTTACTACTTACACCTGATGTGTCGATTTTATACTACTCGAATTCACCCAGTTTTGACGCTCCACTTGTCCAAGTTGAGGGCATTTCCTGTCCAGAAGCGCAGATTTGAAGCATATTCTAGCCGATGATGATGTGGAGGAGAGGAGCTGATTTAGAGCTGATGTGTATGTGAATTCTTGAGGATATGATAAGGCTTGAAGATACTTTAGGGCAAAAGATATATTTGGAAGATTGAAGATAAGGGAAGATTTGCCCTAGATATCCCTTCTTGAAGATCAAGCCAATGAAGATCTATGTAAAGGGGCTGGAATCGACGAGTTGAGAAACCATTCTAGACCAAATTTCATCCGTTCTCTACCACTTTCTCTACTCTTCATTTCCAGCCATTCGATCCAAGTCCTTAGTTAGGTTTTTAGTTTTCAGCTCAAGAATTCAAACACTTGTTTTTTAGTTTTCAGTTTTTACATTCAGCATTTTAGTTTTCAGAACTTGGAGTTTTCAGACCTTTGCTTTCAGATTCAGTATTTCATTCAGCATTCAGTTCAGCACTACGTTCGGTATTCAGTTTTACGATTCAGTAATTAAATTCAGTTTATATTTTCAGCTTACGTAATTCAGCTCCAGCCTTTAATTATGTTTGTTATTATGTTCTGCTTGTCCAAGTTAAATATGCGTAGCTAATCCGTTTAGGGTTCGGCAAGAGTAACGAATATGAGATACAAGACTTTGTGAGATCTAATTGGACGTAGTAATTAAAGACTAGGGTTCCAACTTAATTCGGGGTAGAAAGATTTAATTGGATTAACTTAAACCTGATCAATTTAGGTTATGAAGATTTGTGTCAAATTGTTCAACAACTTAGGTGGCGAAGCTATCGTACTGATAGTTGAATTAAGTAGGGTAATTGTCTATGTTAGATTGTTCAACAACAGTAGAGATTAAAACTGGGTTCCTTCATCGTAATGCTATCTAAACATTAAATCTAGAGTTGTTCAACAAACTAGGTTGTGGTTAGGTTAGGGAGTAATTGGAGGATTGTTTAACAAGCCATTACCAACTAAGTAAGTAGGAATTGGGGTATGTATGTGTTGGTCCGGAGACAAATATCAGGTGTAGAGGGGGGGTGAATACACCTGAGTACCGTTTCTTTTTCTCGGTGAAGGTCAGCTGAAGCTGTTGGTTGCAAGTGATGAACAGTGCCAAATAAACCTTCGATCACGGGACAGAGTGAGTCAGCTACTGAGCTCTCCTACTGACTTTTGTCAGTACTTCGAAACTCAGTCGGAGACTTAACTGTGCGGATAAGTGTGGGGCCCGGAGTTTGTCTCTTTTTGAAAACGTATTTTCGCAGATTAAATTCTTTTGGCTGTGCGACTTTAGAAATACGTTTTATGCAAACTTATGATTTTCAAAGGTTTGTATGCACTAAAACAGTAAAGAACACAAGCAGTTCAACGTGGTTCGGATACGCAAGATCCTACGTCCACGATCCTGAACAGAGCAGGATAACTTGTTGATTAGTCTGAGCAAGTCTCAAAGAAGGAAACGTGCGGGGACGATGATCCTTCTAAGTTATAGTCCTTAGCGACTTTACAATTCAAACCTAAGTTCGAAAGGGAGCGAAACAGTTCTCCAACTAATGAAGGAGTTCTTACAATAAGAACAGTTCACTAAAAATGAACTCCTTCGAATCTAAAGCTATAAATCTGACAATGAGCTTAGGTAGAGAAGAAAGGGATCTAAAAACTTTAGAGAGAAGAATCACAAAATATTCTAATAAATGCAGACTCTTCGCTGGATGTTCTGATGAGTTTGCTAGAGTGTTTGAGAGCTTGAGCAATTTCCCTTTTTAATTTCGTGCTTCTCCTCCTTTGGAGCTTCGAAATCTTCTCTATTTATAGCTGTGAGCTATGGCATATGTCCGTTGGAGACGACGATGCCACGTGTCACAAGCTTCCAAAGAAAACGGCCATTAATTCGAACTTGTTGCAGCAGGGCAGTTAATTACTGTACATGAGAGCAGCTTTATTGTTTGAAGCAGGTAAGGCGTTGTCGGCTTCTCATTGGTCGAGGTTTGTGGTTGGTGAGAATGTCAGAGTTGACCATTCAAACAACCTCGTATGATCTTCTGCTGAACTTTCGAAAAGACTTAAGTAGCTGGGTCGCTTTCTGTCGGATACAATAGACTGCTAAGTCTCTGTCTTCTTCTACTGAGTCGGCTGACGAGGAATGTAACTTCTGAGTAAGTCAGCTGGCAACTGCGAAGGTACCGGGCTTGCATGAGTTCTTCTGCTGATGACTTATCAGCTGCTGGGTTGGCTTCTACTGAGGTCTACTCAGCTGATGACTGAAGAACGCAAGCGATTACACTTATGACGTGGGGTTTTGAAAAGTATCTTCGGCAGAAGATCAGTTCAACAATTACCCCGTACAGGACTTAGACAAAATATAAAAACGATTACAACAAGTCTAACATATACATCAGCTAATCCTAACGACACACTAAACTACTGATATCAGCTCGGTTTTGGGATCTTCAATTCCATAGTACTACTATGATTTCCCCCAATTTTCTTTTAACCACGAACAGCTGAGTATCATCTACTGACTCATATCCAACAATTTCCCCCTAATTGATGATGCCAAAACCTCTACTTCTAAACTCTAAACATCTTATAAGATATGCTAACCTACTAACAACAATTTCCCCCTTAATCCATCTGAGGAAACAAACTGATATGATGACTTCAAAACATCAGCAGTTGAGAGATAGGCAAAATCAGAGAAACTGATTGCGAGTGTGTGTCAGATCACTTCGTGATCAGTTGTGAAAACACAAAGCAAAATGTTGTAAGACAATGAGTAATTGTCTATCAAGCAATAGGAACGATAACATATATGATCAGGAAATTACAAGTTCCTATCACTATTACAAAAGAGAGGAGATAAAAACTACTGACGCTTGAAGCCTTGAGTACGCTTCTTGAAATCAGCAGATCTTTCGACAGGAGGTTGCAGACCATAGTATAAGTAGATTTTCTTCCTCAGTGTCTGGACATCCTCGTCGTCTTCAGCTAGGTCGACACTCAGGTCGAAGCGAGAAGCTGCAGTTCTGATCTCATCATCTATATCCTTTGTACATAGAACTCCGCGCGCAGTTCTAGGAGGTGGGATGCGCCTGAAAGCCGGAGCTCTGAAAGGAATGTTCTCTCTTTTCATAATCTCCAAAAGTTTTTCCCTCAGCTCAGAGTTATAATTGAACATAAACTCGTCAAAGGCTTGTTCGATAGTCTGCTCACTTGGATAGAATTTCCATACGTAGTAGCCTTTGATAAATTCCTCTTTGAGCTCTTCCCATTGATCATTAACCAGAGCCGGAACCCATTTATCAACATGAAGCACAGGGTCCTTTTTGACATAAGGCGCTCTTTTCCTTGATCCTCGTGGGATTTGTCTTCACGGGATCACCGCCGGCTTTTGAGATAAGCTAATCATCTTAGCCATATCAGCCATTCTCTTCTTTTCTCGGAGAGCCGCTGCCCTACAGTCTCCTTTCCTGAGATTTAGGCCTCGCAGTGTGGCTTCCCAAGTGGCTCTATCTTCGGCTTCCTGCTCAGGTGTAAGATGGGTCTGATAGTGACTTTGAGCAGTAGCTTGACCTGTAGTAGAAAAAGTTTTTGCGAACTCCTTCCCCGGCCTCTGCGGAGGAGCCTGTTCTTCTTCAGACTCTTGCTCAATGAAGTGAGCAACATCTTATATGTAAGCAGCAGAAGATGAGATGGGGGTAGGTTCTAGAGGAAATTCGAGCAGCAGAACCCCTGAGTATCTTCAGCCTGAGCGGCTGAGGATTGAGCATGAGCAGTTGAGGGTTGTTCCGCCTGAATACCTTCCCCCTGAGTCTGAGCATTTGAGGGTCCTTCCTCCTGACCACCCTCTACTATTTGGACATCAGCCATATCCGTATCAGGTTCATCCTTCATAATACCTTCCCCCTTTTTGGCATCATCTACCTTAGAGAGTTGGGTGCGGATGGCTTGAATGTCTCTTTCCACATTGTGGACTGAATCCTTAATCTGAGTTGTTGTGGATTCGAAGTCCTTGACGAGATCGCAATATAATTCCCGATCTTTTTCCCGATCGGCTCTAGATGTTTTAAGTCATGCGGTGACTCGCAGACGGAGTTTCAACGAGCCCGATCCTGCGATTCGTCATTTCTTTCTGAATAAGTTTCAGAGCCTCTGCCTGTTGGGTAATAGATTTCTGAAGGCTAGAGGTGGCAATCTTATTCCGTTCATCGATTTCGAGCTTAACAGTTGCAAGAGCTTGAGTCAGCTGCTCTGAAAATATCTTCTGCTGATTCTGGAGCAACTGCTGACTCTGAGCTCCTAGATTGACTTTCTGAGCTGCTAAGGCTGCCTCAATAATCTCCTGAAAGTTGGGTTGAGGAGGAGCTACTGGAGTCTTTGAGATGCCTGGAGCTATTCTGTCTAAGCTCTGTGTCTGAGCCTTTGTATACTTTGTCCATTTCAGATTGACGTCCTTAGCCAAAAGTCTGTTTTTCTCTCCTTGGCGTCGAATGGCTTTATTTACGGACTTCGAGGACACGGAATCGATAGGTTGTATCTGATACGAGCTGGTTCCGAGCCTCTGCTCAGAAAACGTGAGGAGCTGCTCCCTACTGTACTTCGGAGCACCTTGAGCATCACCTGATGTATCAGGATGTGGTGATTTGCTCTTCTCACGGGGAGTTGAACCCTCAGCAGAGCCTCCCAACTCTGTATCCTTGGGTGTCTGATCCTTCCTCTGATTGTTATCATCATCTTTATCATCGTCTTTCTTATCAGCAGGAGAAGATGGGGGTGGAGGAGTGTTACCAGGGACTGACTCTCGCAAGCTTAGAAGGTAAAGCATTGTGGCTCTGAGATCTTCAAGAGTAGCTAAGTCAGCTGGTTCTCCGTACCCTATTACTTCCTGTAGCTTCTGCTCCTCATTGAGCAAGTAGATGACTGAGTGGGTTTTGATTATGTCTTCTAGAATATCCCAACTCAGAAATCTTAGAAGCATTTGAACCCTAGCCCTGATGAATATGTCGACTAAGTCTGCGTGCCCAGCGATCTCAGGAATATGATCGTGTACTTCAGATGTGGCACGGAGACGAGTGGTGTGAATAGCTGTCCACTCAGCCGCAGTCTCCTCAGTCGGTTCCCTGACGTCCGACTGTGTCTCCTCAGAGCTAATTACCTGGACTTTATCTTTAAGGGTCGCACCCTCAATGCCAGTATCAGAGTCCAAGATCTGCTCTTCTTGAGTCGGAGGAGGAGGAGGTGGTTCAATAACAGAGAGGGGCTGAGCAGTTGAGACCTCAGCTGGTCTGGTCTTAGTCAGCCGCCTCTTCTTAGGCACTTCGGTATGAGGGGGCAGAGCGGATGCAGCTCTCTTCGGCTCAGGCGGCCCCTTACCGATAGACTTCTCAGTCACTGCTTTAGTCTTGAACTTAATCAGTTTTACGTCGAAGAACTTAGAATCAGCAAACGACGAGTGCCTTTGAACAGAGTTTTCTATGAGGACTGGCATCTTAGTCCCATAGAGTAATTTCCCTACACTGGCTAACTTCCTCTCTCCAGTGGGTAGGGTAGTGAACTTCTGAGCTTGGGCTTTCATCTCCGAAACATAATAGTCGGCCCAGTTCACTTCAACTCCATCATCTATCGCCATCATCAGCTGAATCCTTGGCTTGGATAATTGATCGTATGATCCAGCTGAGCTCGTCAGGATATGAGAGACTATGTAGGCTAGTCCTCTGTATTGGGGAAGTAGAAGGTTCTTCTGCAGAGCTGACTTGAACGATATGTCAGTTCGTCCGCAGAACTTATGGACATACTCGTTTATCTCCTTCTCCTTGTATCCGATAGGAGAAATACCGGAGTCTGGAAGATCAAACGTCAGCATCAGAGCATCCCTAACGTTGAAGACTCTCTGAGTAGCATCCCAACAATTCTAATCAACTTCCTTCATGTAGACGAAGGAAGATTCCTCGCCTCCAGACGCGAGCGACCTCTAGTTGTAGTACACTTCTACCACTTGCCTTGGTAGATATGATCTTGGGTGCTTCGTCACCAGCTCCTGAAGACCAGAACGCTCCAGAGCATCAAACACCGGCTCCAAATAAGAGATATCTACTTGACGGAAGGCCAAAATCGGTTCAAACTGAATCCGGGATGACATAATCTCCTCTATATTCTCAGGAATTTGAGATGTCGCCATTGAAATTTGCAAAATAATTTGTTAGCACTTGAAAATAGAGTAAGTTAGTAAGTATTCAGCAGGTTTCAATACATTACCGAGTACTAAAGAGCTTGAGAGATGCAAAAGCGAGACAGTTAAGATGATTTTTGAGAAAGAAACTGAACGCTTGAAGATAGCTCTTAAGTTGAAAAAATGGCGAAAAGTGAGGAAATGGATAGAAGATGAAAGATTTGTATATATTGACTGATTATAAGTTTAGATCCAACGATCCTATTTTAATCTTTCAAATCTATGGACGGCTGAGATTAAATGTTAAGAAAGGAATGATTACTAAAGCCGCCTCTAACATAGATTTACGTAATAAAGGTAAGTGAGAAGATATGCATTAAATGCGCGACAGACAGCATTAATTACTCAGTTATTCAAATGAGAAGGTTTCCTACTGACCTTTTCTTAAACTATTAAAGGCGGGAAATAAATGCACATTAACTGCTGACTACGTGCGACTGATATAATAAGTGCAAACATGCTTCTGAAAAGAAATTAAGTATATGATACTACGCAAACCTCTTCAGCTGAACTTTCGATCAGCTGGTTACCGTTATATCGCAGGAGGGTGATTGAAGTACTGATACGCACGTTCCCCCTTGCTGTGTACAGTGTGATTCTTCCCACTGAATCACTGTACGGAGTCTACTGACTTGTCGTACTGGTTCCATCTACTGATACCAAATATTTCCAATTGTCTCCAAGGGCTGCTATCAGTAGTTGTCTTCTACTAATGCATTTCAGTAGGATCCAGTAGACCTAGCTCAACTGATAATTCTCTGAATCTGTTCTCAACTAGTGGTTTGGTCAGTATGTCTGCCCTTTGCTTGTCAGTATGGATCTTCTCCATTCTGATATCCTTCTTCTCGACATGGTCTCTGATGAAGTGGTGTCGGATATCCACGTGCTTGCATCTCGTATGTAGAACTGGGTTCTGAGTTATGATAATAGCACTTGTGGAGTCACAGTAGATGGGCACTTCATTCTGAATGATACCATAATCTCTCAGTTGTTGTCGAAGCCAAAGGATCTGGGCACAGCAACTTCCAGCAGCCATGTACTCAGCCTCGGTAGTGGACGTTGACTGCGAGTCTTTGTTTCTTTGAGAACCAAGATATCGCCTTTTCGCCTAGGAACTGACACGTTCCGGAAGTTGACTTACGATCTATCCTGCATCCTGCATAATCGACATCAGAATAACCTGTCAGTATTAGATTATCATCAGCAGGATACCATAACCTAACATCAGGTGTTCCTCTCAGATAGCGCAGAATCTTTTTAGCTGAGTCGAGATGACTTCGCTTGGGATCCGCTTGAAATCTTGCGCATACACCTACAAAGATAAGTTATGTCATGTCGGCTAGCTGTTAAATATAATAAAGAACCAATAATAGCTCTATAATCAGTAGAGTTAACAGAAGCTCCCTCTTTGTCTAGATCGATTTTAAAATTCGTATTCATGGGGATTTTGACTGGCTTGCTGGAGTCGCAGCCGAATCTCTTGAGAAGGTCTCGAGTGTATTTGGCTTGATTGATGAAGATTCCTTCAGGTGATTGCTTCACTTGAAATCCAAGGAAATAATTCATCTCTCCCATCATGGGCATCTCGAATTTCTCTTTCATCATCTTCTCGAACTGCTGACATATGTCTCATTTCTGCAGCCAAAAATGATGTCGTCCACGTAGATTTGCACCAGTAGGATATCATCTCCTGACTTTATGTTGAATAGGGTGCGATCTACTGTCCCCTTCTGAAAACCTTTCTGAAGTAGGAAGTCTGATAGGGTATCATACCAAGCCATGGGTGCTTGTTTTAACCCATACAGAGCTTTCTTAAGTCTGTACACCGGATGTCCCTGCTGAAAGCCGGGCGGTTGTTCCACGTAGACTTCTTCCTTCAGTACGCCGCTCAGAAAAGCTGACTTTACATCCATCTGATAGACTTTGAAGCCTTGATGTGTTGCATAAGCTAGGAATAGACGAATGGCTTCTAATCTAGCGACTGGAGCGAATGTTTCATTAAGCTAGGAATAGACGAATGGCTTCTAATCTAGCGACTGGAGCGAATGTTTCATCAAAATCAATTCCTTCCGCCTGACTATATCCCTTTGCAACTAGTCGTGCTTTATTTCTGACAATGACGTTGTTTTCATCTCGCTTGTTTTTGAAGACCCACTTAGTACCAAAGACATGCTGATGTCTAGGTCTGTCTACAAGCTCCCAAACTTCGTTTCGAACGAATTGGTTCAGCTCTTCTTGCATGGCGATGATCCAGTCAGCATCATTAAGTGCGTCCTCTATCGACTGAGGTTCTTCTGTAGACAAGAAACAAGAATATAGTGAGCTTTCGCCTTGATTAAATCTAGATCTTGTTCTTATCGTTGCTGATGGATCTCCAATGATAAGATCTGAAGAATGAGCATCTAGCCATGATCGTCTGAGTCTGGCTTCTTCTTCTGATACAACTTCTGCCGAATCAGTAGGAGTGTTAGGCATTTCGGTAATCTTGTCTTTGAGATTGCAATATTTCGGCAAGAAGGTTAGGATCCACTGAGTTTCCGGTGTTCGGGGGCATTTAGCTCGGGAACATTAATCGTTCCCCCCCGAGTTTATATTCTCAGTAGAGGTCTCAGTTACCACTGGGGCTTCCTCATCGATCGATGTTACCTGTTGTTGATTCTGTTCGGGAGAATCAACTAGGTCAGCTACGTCGATCGTTGGTTGAGTCCGAGTTTGTTCATCGCTCGACTCATCATCCCAACAATGCTCGGATCTTTTCGAGCTTTATCGGCAAGTCCGAGATCCCGTAGCTTGCTGCCTGACATCATCGCATTTGACTCTGTTTCTTTCCCTGTTCTCAGTAACAAATTCATCAAAAACAACATGAGGGCTTTCCTCCACACAAAGAGTCCGATAGTTAAAGACTCTGAAGGCTTTACTGACTCGAGAGTATCCTAAGAAAACTCCTTGATCAGATTTGCTTAACTAAACTCTGTTCCTCTGTCCGAGCGAATTCTTTGAATCTTGATGTCCTTTTCCACACTGAGCTTCTTCAGCAGATTGGGCAACTCAGTTTGAACATCAGATTTATTGGTGATGAAGATGACCCAAGTATATCTCGAGTAGTCGTCAATAACGACGAGGGAATACTTCTTGCCTCTTATAGTCACTGGAGAGACTGGCCCGAATAGGTCCATGTGCAGCAGCTGAAGGATTCCATCAGTGGAAGGTGACGGAATAGGTGGATTGCTATTCTTTGTTTGCTTTCCCTTCAGACATGCTTCACAATTTTTGTCTTTAACGAACGATTCGTTGGGGAGTCCTCTGACTTTGGAGTTCTTGGCTAGCTTGTTCATGGTCTTGAAGTTCAGGTGGCTGAGTCTTTTGTGCCATAGCCATCCTGACTTGTCACCAGATTTTGTCTGTGCGAGTAAGCAAGCCTCGGTGTTCCGCGGTTTTCCGGTTTGCAACATAGATGTTCTTCCTCCGCGATCCCGATAACACTGTTTTCCCTGTAGATTTATCAACAACATCACGTAAACCCGGCGTCAAAGATAACTCTGTTAAGATTATCACATAATTGACTGACAAAAAGGAGATTATGTTGAAGTCCTTCAACATATGTTACTCTTGGAACTGAGGCAGTCCCAATGTTCAGCGTTGCGTATCCCCTTGTGTAGCCTTTTGAATTGTCACCAAACTCAATTCTGGGACCATCTTCTTGTACATAGTTGGTCAGCAGGCTCTTCTGATATGTCATGTGTCTTGAGCAGCCGTTGTCCACTATCCATGGGTCCTTATGCACCTGCAAAATAGAAGCATCTTTAGGTACCCTTTGGTTCAGTTGGGTCCTTACTGGTTAGTGGGTGATTTCGGAACCTAAATCTATCTCGGGACCTTAAAAGTCTGAGACTTCTTCTTCTGAACCTTGTCAGCTTTCTTCTCCACAGGACTTGGAGATACCGACTTTCGCCGATGATTTTGGGTTCGAGCGCTTTCTTCTTCGAGTCTTTGCGCTTCTCCCGACCCCCGGGCTCATAATAGTACGAGCCGTACTGAGCCAGTGCTCATACAATGGCTCCTTGTACTGTTCCGCCCATCCGACCTTCTTGGTTCCCCCCGAGTTTGATCTCGGTGTCCCGGGGGCTGGAGCCTTTGGTCAGTTGTTTGTTGCTGCTCGGCTGAGGTGCGATTACTTTCTGTTTGTTCTTCACCTGAGGTGTGGTGTCAGCAGCTTGCACCTTTCCTTTGACGAACCTATCAGCCAGCGTTGCTGAGCTTTTGGAGGTAGAAGCTTCGTGGGTATAGTTCAGTCATCAGTCCTCTCCAGTAGTTGGAGGTAGAAGCTTCGTGGGTATAGTTCAAGGCCTTCTTTCACAGTAGTTGGTCGTTGTGCTCTGAGCATGCTTTCGAGCTTCTCCTTAGCTCCCAGGTATTGTTCAGTCATCAGTCCTCTCCAGACCTCATCACTTCTCCTGAGAGAATCATAGTCCTTACGTACCTCCGAGAGTTTCGACCGAGTTGGGCTATTTCGGTCTTTTTCTCCGAATTATCCTTGGTCGGGCCGAGATCTCGAGTCTCTTGAAGCCGAGACTTAGTCATAAGAGATTCGATCTCTTCCTTGATTCTCGCAACTAGATCCACCGACTCGGTAGAGACCCGACAATCGAAGAAAGTCTCGATTCTCGGCCTTTACTGTTCAAGTTCCCTGGATGGTTCGGCCGAACTCTGCTCTCTTGAATTTATTCCTCTAGCAGGTCGTCATATGCTTGTACTACGTCCGGAGGATCATCCGAGACCGAGCAAGTATCGTGTGTGTTGTGTGAAGAGGAGGTTATATTAAGTTTAGAATTTACCTCGGCCTCTTCTCTCCGGCCATCGACACAGTGTTCGCTGATTCTTCGGAGAACCGTCTCTCCGACTTCAACGGCTACGAATGCGGCTTCGTCCTCGGAAGAGTACATGAATGTATCCTCTTCAATTGAGTTGTCGGATATCTCTCCGGCTATATAGGCCTGCCTCCTCTCGGGCAAATTTGTCTCTTACGGCTCGCCGTTCGCTCTTTGAGCGGTGAGAGTTCGGGACAGTCGTGCGATAGTGTCCCTCCTTCTTGCGGTTGTAGCATGTTGATGCTCCTCTGCTTGCTTTTTCCAGCTGAGTCTTTTGATGGACTAGCAGCAGGTTCTGTTTTCCTGCATTCAGTAGAAGGATTAGACTCTTCCCTTCTCTGATAATCTTTCTTACCTGAGGGAGAATCTCTGTGGTATTTCTTCAGCTTTCTGACTCTCTCCTTTTCTCTTTGGTAATTGAGAGCCATCAGTGCGAGTTGGTCAGTATCAGATATTTCAGAGGTTTTTGTATCTGCAGCAGCTACTGCCTTGCTGGAAGAAATATTTTTGCCTCCAGTTTGCTGAAAGTTGCCTTGAAGGCATGATCGAACTGTGTGTCAGCTGGAGCACTGGAGCACTTTTGAGGTAGACTATACTCAAATTCCTCTGTCTTTAATTCTGAAAATATAACATCAGGAGTTAGAGTATTAAGATCAGAGCGACGTAAATAAGTAGCAAAAGGAAGCCACTTCTGTCGAGGTAGCGCTCTTATGATCTTTGTGTTCATCTCTTTGTTTGAGAACACTTTTCCCAGCCCGTTTATCACATTGACTTGATTCGTAAATCTGACGCTCAGCTCGTCAATGGTTTCACTGGGCTCCATTGCAAAGGCTTCGAACTTTTGAAGCTCTAATTCGAGCTTGTTTTCTTTGATCTGAGGAGTTCCTTGGCTCAGTACAGCCAGGGCATCCCAGAGTTCTTTCGCCGTTTTGCAGTCCTGCACCCTCCCGAGGTGTGAGTCACTGAGCGTTGTCAGTATAGCATTTCGTGCGACTCGATCGAGGTTATGCAGCTTTTTCTCTTCAGGCGTGAAGGCTGATTTGTCCTTGGGAATCTTCGGACCGATACGAGCACCTTCACCTTCCACTTCAGCGAACTGAACGCTGTCTATCATTGGAATGATGGGTCCGATCTCCAGTACGTCAGTCATGCTGTCATGCAGCAACGTAAGGTGTGCCTCCATTCTTACACGCCATACTGTGAAGTTCTCTATCGAGAACATCGGCACCATCCTGATACTTGACATGTCGGACATTATGTGTACGAGTATAAGGATGAAAGAAGAGATGCTTGTGCAGAGAAAACGTTTTCAGGATCTGTTCGAGAAGACCAGTAATACAGAACAGGTGATCAGTAGAACACCGTGCGCTCTGATACCAATTGTTGATCTCGGTGAAGGTCAGCTGAAGCTGTTGGTTACAACTGATGAACAGTGCCAAATAAACCTTCGATCACGGGACAGAGTGAGTCAGCTACTGAGCTCTCCTACTGACTTTTGTCAGTACTTCGAAACTCAGTCGGAGACTTAAGTGTGCGGATAAGTGTGGGGCCCGGAGTTTGTCTCTTTTTGAAAACGTGTTTTCGCAGATTAAATTCTTTTGGCTGTGCGACTTTAGAAATACGTTGTATGCAAACTTATGATTTTCAAAGGTTTGTATGCACTAAAACAGTAAAGAACACAAGCAGTTTAACGTGGTTCGGATACGCAAGATCCTACGTCCACGGTCCTGAACAGAGCAGGATAACTTGTTGATTAGTCTGAGCAAGTCTCAGCAAGGAAACTGTGCACATGACAGATCCTTCTAAGTTATAGTCCTTAGCGACTTTACAATTCAAACCTAAGTTCGAAAGGGAGCGAAACAGTTCTCCAACTAATGAAGGAGTTCTTACAATAAGAACAGTTCACTAAAAATGAACTCCTTCGAATCTAAGCTATAAATCTGACAATGAGCTTAGGTAGAGAAGAAAGGGATCTAAAGACTCTAGAGAGAAGAATCACAAAATATTCTAATAAATGCAGATTCTTCGCTGGATGTTCTGATGAGTTTGCTAGAGTGTTCGAGAGCTTGAGCAATTTCCCTTTTTAATTTCGTGCTTCTCCTCCTTTGGAGCTTCGAAATCTTCTCTATTTATAGCTGTGAGCTATGGCATATGTCAGTTGGAGACGATGATGCCACGTGTCACAAGCTTCCAAAGAAAACGGCCATTAATTCGAACTTGTTGCAGCAGGGCAGTTAATTACTGTACATGAGAGCAGCTTTATTGTTTGAAGCAGGTAAGGCGTTGTCGGCTTCTCATTGGTCGAGGTTTGTGGTTGGTGAGAATGTCAGAGTTGACCGTTCAAACAACCTCGTATGATCTTCTGCTGAACTTTCGAAAAGACTTAAGTAGCTGGGTCGCTTTCTGTCGGATACAGTAGACTGCTAAGTCTCTGTCTTCTTCGACTGAGTCGGCTGACAAGGAATGTAACTTCTGAGTAAGTCAGCTGGCGACTGCGAAGGTACCGGGCTTGCATGAGTTCTTCTGCTGATGACTTATCAGCTGTTGGGTTGGCTTCTACTGAGGTCTACTCAGCTGATGACTGAAGAACGCAAGCGATTACACTGATGACGTGGGGTTCTGAAAAGTATCTTCGGCAGAAGATCAGTTCAACAATTACCCCGTACAGGACTTAGACAAAATATAAAAACGATTACAACAAGTCTAACCTATACTTCAGCTAATCCTAACGACACACTAAACTACTGATATCAGCTCGGTTTTGGGATCTTCAATTCCATAGTACTACTATGATTTCCCCCAATTTTCTTTTAACCATGAACAGCTGAGTATCATCTACTGACTCATATCCAACAGTATGTGTCCAACACTATATCCTATTACTGGATGATCATAAGAATTAATTAAATCTATACATCAATGATCGAAGTAGTTATCTCATTTAAGTTACATGAGCCGAGTCCGCTTTCTTTCTTTATTTGTTTTCTCTATTTATTTACATGTTATTTTAATTTTCTTTGCTTAGGTAGTAAACCCAAAGTTTATGCGTGGTGGCATCACCAAAATTTGATCAAAAGGATAGATTAAGGTTATTTTAATTGTTCCCTAAGTTCGACCATGTTTTATACGAATTATAAAATTATGAGTGTGTCAGGAATTTTATTTGGTTGAAAACAGCGATCACCAACACCAAATAAACTAAGTCCCATTTCTTTTGTGAAACAGATTACATGTTACTTCTAAAGAGTTAGGATATCTTACTCCAACTCTGCTGCTAAGATTAAATAAACTATCCAACAAAGATTATGTACATAATCAAAATATACCTAGTCTAGCAATTATACAAAAACTTTTTTTACACAACTCAGGCTAGTACGGACAGAATTTAAAGTACTCCTCATATCTTGATTAAACTCCAAGCCTCTCCCTCAACCCTCATATCTCTTCCACCATCCCATTCTCTAGCATGTGGGTCAAGCATTCTCTCATCAATTCAAAGGGCACTTCCAAATCTGTTGGAAGTGCGTTGTCTCTTAGCAATGCATCTTTGTTCATATGAGGAAGCTTGTAGCAGTTATGTCCCTTCACCTTCATTATTTCTACAGTCCTGCAAATTTAGGAATACCTTGTTTAATGTGATGGGAGATAGGTCACTGTAGGAACAACAAATTGCATGCATCAATTCATCCACATTTACACACAATTTGATAGATTTGGATGTTTTGTATGGCCCTAACCTACCCAAGGTCATTCACATTGGTATTAGGTGAATTGGGTGGTTGATGGACTAACCTTATATCAAAGTCTTCCTTGTTGGTTACTTCCATAAACTCTAGGTCAGAGTCTCTTATGTGTGGTTTTGCATTGTCGTGTTGGATGAATATCAATTTGTTAGTTGTAGGAGGCCATTTAGCCCTGATTGCTGGTAGAATCTCAATAGCCAATAAAATGCAAGTTAAGATTGATTAAACTTACAGTAACATAGTCCCTACATTACAGAATTTCTTACCACACAATTGGCAGGACCTCATTTCAATTAAGTAGTTTTTGTGCAGACTACAGAATCTGTAAGCCTCCATCTTTGTGGTTTAAAACTCCTTGTTTTAGAAACAAAAATGTAGTCTGGAAGAGGATTCTTATTAGTGGACAAAATCTGATTTTACAGTTAGATTCTATTTTATAAATGTAATCTATGAATAACTTAATCTCAATGTATAGAATTTGGATTGTGAATCAGATTCTATACACTAGTACATGTACTAAATTGAATAACAAGGGAAGTCTTGAAACTTGTACTATTACATGTCATATTTTTTAATCTAAATTACAAGGATATTAGGCAATCCATACCTGCTGAATCAAACAGCCCTTGATCACATGTTTTGTAATTGACATAATTGCTTTGATCTCTGAAGTCCATTTGGCTCTGTTTTTGCTTGCTCAGGCCACCTTATGTGTGAATCAAAATATGCCTATTTTTCCACCAAACAAGATTGTACCATTACTTTAAAATAAAGGTCTACGTACTAAACACTTGAACATAACTTTGCTGATGAACTTTTTTCTTTGTGTGCTTCTGTGTGGCTCTATCTCGTCAGGGGTTAGATAAAATCTATATGAGGATCTAGTGAGATAGAACCATGTTTCATCAATGTGAACATGATTCTATCAAACTCTAGTGACTCCAGAGAAAATCTCAATTAGGAAATCTTGTTTGAGGTTGTCAATGTTGGTTTTATTGCGCTAGAGTGGGCTCTGATTAGACCTTGCTTCACCCATCTTCCCACCATAGATTTGATGCAACTCACACTCATTGCTAGCCTTCTAAGAGGGGACTTTTTTAAAACACTTAAACTTTCGATCAAAGGTAGATCGATATGCACGTACTTTGGATGTTTTGCGATTTTTTTCCTTGACTGAAAATATATAATTTGTCCTTCACTTTGTTGTTCCTTTGCTGCAGCCCAAGTCTTATGACAGCAACCAAACTTGTCGGCGGCTTTGATGATCTTTCCTCTTGCGGGCGTTCCATTCTTCCGATTTGCAAGAAGAAACGATACTATTTGGTTTTTTTCAGATGTAGTTAGATCATGGCTTCTCACCATGCAGACTTGAATTGTGTTTTGGTGGATATGTTAGATTTTTAGCTGGATATTTCAATTTATAGATGTTAATTGTTGAGGGAATCTTAAATTAATTTGCCACCAAAATTGAATTTTCAATTTTGGATTAGTGAAGCAGGTTGTGATTCCCAATTATGTGGTTGTCCTCATTTATTATTATTTTATTTTATTTTTTAATTAGTCACTTCTTGTGCTTCCCATTTTTGCACTAAAGGAACTTAAGTACTAGTATTTCTTGTTTATCTTCGATTTAGGGAGCTGTACACAGTTCGGATATTCCGAAAATTAATTGATTTCATTAATTTCGTACTTTCGTTCCTAAATTTGGATAACATTGTCAAAGATTGTAAGAGTAACCAATTCAAAAAATGTCGAAAATAACAACTCTCGAAAATAAATGTGGAAAATAAAATTATCAAAACTCATAATCATTACATTTAATATTAAGTTTAATCAAGGAGAGAAATTCTTATCTATTCCTAATTATTGAGGGATCTGCACAACTACCACAATTAACAATCCTTGCACATCCTCTAGCCGCCCAATTTATGTGTCTCATTTGGTGGACCACTAATAAAAATAATACATGCGTCACCTACCTCTCAAGTTTAACCATGAGTTGCAACCACAGTTCATTTAAGGCAAAAAGGTAAATATTTCCATTATTAAAATCTTTGTTTCCCCAAATTAAGAATCAAAAGACGATAACCATCCACCCCAATTCTCAAGCTATCAAAAGTCGTCCACAATAATGCTCGCTTCGATCATTCTCCGGCTTGGGACTCTCTTTCTCTCTTGTTTCAGCATCTCCAATCATTGAGTCGAGGATTGGAGTGTCATTCCCTTATGTTTTGAGAGATTCTCAATGGCTTCTTGGAATTGTGGCTCTTTCGCTGAGGATTGCACGTGCCTATTATGATTCCGACGTCGCTTTTGGAGTTTAATTGGATTTTTTTTTTGTTCTTGGTGTTGTTAATTGAGAAAGTGAAGATACAGTTTTAGTTCTTTGTACAATTGATTTGAGCGTTATTAATTATTTTCTTCTCCTTCCACTTTTTGCCTCAAACTCAGTTTTGGAATTTAATTAGAATATTATTTTGGATTCTGAATATGCAGATTCAGGTTTTTGTACATTTGTTTTGAGCGTTTATTTTTTTTTTTTTGTTGACGAGGAACCCGCAGCCGCTACCTTTGGTGCGCACAGGTAAACCTCGCTCCTGTGCAATAGCCTGCAAACCACACAGAAGAGTTAAACCACCCTTAATGTGACAGGGTGACAGGCTCACACATAATGTGTCCAGTGGGAATTGAACCCATGATGTCCCGGACCACCCACCTTCACCGCTATGTCATCCCAAGGGGACCGGTTTGAGCGTTTATTGATTGCTATGGTGATTGCTTGATATTGTGTTTGCAAGATGAAAAGAGTGTAGAATAATTATTTGGTTATTTTTTTTATCGTGGAAAGGAAATAGTAGACATCAAAATCAAAACTCTACTTAACAGCAGTAGATAAAGAAATTAGGCCACGACGTTGTTTGGAAGTTAAGAGTTCAGAGTTTGCATGATAAAAAAAAGGTATCAGAAACAATACTAAACTAGTAGTATTGCATCTACCTCTCTCTATTTGTCTCCAATCATGTACAATCCTTGCTCGATGTTGCTCGAACTCAAGTATTCATTTAGATGCACTTATGAAACAGAATATAGTGTGGCAAGAAAGTACTTCCAAAAATCCTAAAGAAGATGCACAATTCTCACAATAAGCAAAAAGATAAGATGTAACTACATTTCAAACAAATAAAAGTTCTTCCACCTATGAATGAAACTCTTGCGAAGATCCGCCCCCATTATGAAGATTCAAATTTTCATAACCTATTAATGGAGTTTCCATGACTGATTTTCCATTTTCTTTGGCCTAATCAAAATAACTAGCAAATAATGAGAAGCAATAAGTATAGAATACCAATAAAAATAAAAATCAAATAGTTGTAAAGTACCTGGGAATTATGTGCTATTGAGATAAGTTCGGGTTCGTGATTGAGTTGAACTTGGCTTATTGAAAGAGTCGCCTTGTTGGTAGCTTTCTCAAACTTCTTCTTCACTTGTTTGTAGCTTTTTCAAGACCACTTTTAGTCTTTTGCTCGTGTTATACGTGACATTTTTCTCTAGATTTTATCCCTCGAACAGCCTTGCCGATTGGATTAGCATTTCCAGAGCAGTCAACCATCAAACTTGCTCCACTCACATGCCCTTGAACTTCACTATTCTCAGAAACTGCATCAACTTGCTCTATCAATTTTAGAAGACCCTCCTTGGCAATTTCATATTTCTTTTTACTTTCTCCTCCCTTTGCAACCAAGTGATGGCTAAGCTGATTTAATTCCTTGGAACAACAACTCATGATTTCTTCGGGATCAAGAATGCTCATGTCTTGGAATTGAACTTTTACATTTCCCTTTTTTGCCGTTTTCGTCCATCGTCTCTTAATATATTGATTAGGGATTGTGAAAATTATTTTCTCATTTATAACTCTCATTGCATGAGAACAAAAATCCCAACAAGCTGAATTTTTCTACAAAAATAAGATGCAGAACCATCTTTTGAATCATAAAGAACACAATGCAAAGTAGTACTTCAAAAAATGCAACATTGTATCAAGTTACCATTTCCTTTTCACCGTGAATCTCAATGTTGCATGTGTAAGATCTGTCCATCTCCTCCTGAAATAACTCAAAATTATCACGAGTATAAATACTTGCAGCATGATTCAAAATGGGCACATGAAATGCTATAGATGGCGTACTCTGATCTCCATGGAAATCAGCTTTTAAGTCTTTATAGCGGCGATCACTTAGTAACCTCTCAAAAAGTGATGTAAAAATTCCGACAAATCATTTCTGTAACTAATATAATCCTTTATTAGTTTGTTCATTGACTCACTACATTGAGTAGTACTCATATTTGCACAAAAATGATCTCTTTCACACACTAGTGTCGATTTCTCCCGTATATGAAACATTCCAGCCAACCACTTGTTAGTTTCAAGATGATAATCCTTGAGCATCTAATCCCATGCAACAATGAAGTCGTGTTAATACTTGCAGTTACTAAAGGCCTTTGCAAATTCTTTGTACTTAGAAAATGTGTCTTTAAGGCGAATAGTTGCATTCTGATAGATACGCCATACACAATGACGGTAGCATGTATCACTCCACTTATTATCCAATGCATTTGTCATTGCCGTATCTTGATCTGTCAATATTGTTTCAGGCTTTTTACCTAATAATGTTGCTGCAAAAACATCAAATAACCATCCAAATGTAGGAATTGTTTCATCATAGAGTAATGTTGCTCCAAAGATAATAGTTTGCTTATGGTTATTGACACCAACAAACAAATGAAATTGGACGTCCATCCCTATGCTTCCTATATGTTGTGTCAAAACAAACAAAACAAAATGATGATAATTTGGCCTTGTTGGTCCCGGTACGATTTCAGGTGTATGGGGGAGGGGGGAATACACATGATGTCAAACGTTACTTTTTTAGATCAGAGGGGCTGACTGATAGTGAGTCAGTTAGACTGCGGAATAAAGATAGGCCCCAGTATGAAGATGATGTTTTTCGTGTATGTAACTGTTATGATGATATGACAAGTGATGAATAGTAAATAGAATGCAATGAAATAGTAGATAAAACTGATTTTATAGTGGTTTGGATTCACAAGATCCTACTTCCATTCTTCTGCTTTCTCAGTAGGAACCCACTATTGCATATTCGTAAGCTGATGAGCACAGATCAATACAATTTATCAAACACACTAACAAACTATCTATTAAACAATCAATCTATCGAGAATATCAGATTACGGTTTGAAGGGTATTGTTCAACAAGAAGAGTATAAGACACTTTTGACTCCAAGCTTATGATGATTAAGCTGGTATACATGGGATATGAACAACTGTGGAATTCTAGCAAGAGAACTATGAATATGAATATTGAAGCTTGTTCTTTTAGCTGGAGTATGCTTGAGCGTTTGAAATTTCGTAACCTCTTAAAGAGAGGTCTTCTTATATTTATACCCGAGATTGGGGATATGACCGTTGAGAAATTACTGTTCTCTCATTGGCTCCGTGTTGACAACGTTCAGATGCATTAAATGCACGGACACGTGTCATGCTTAGCTCGTTTCTGCAGACTCTGTACGAGGTACTGTTCTATCACCTTTGACTAGGGCTGACATGGCGGCCTGAGATTGGTTGAGGTTAATCTGATAGTTGTCATTTCCTACATTGACCATCAACTTTAATATCGCGCCTTCTACCTTGTACTTTCTTCACATTTGAATGTGTCGGTCTGAACAAGTGAAGAATCTGACATGAAGATTAGTTCAGCCTGGAAGGGTCAGCTTATTGAAGCTAGACTCAATGCGTTCCACTAGCTGAAGTCCTATAACCTGAACTAACCGAGTCTGAACAACGCAGTCAGCCTGACTATACAATTACAAGCTGAGATCCTATAAATACATCAGATTGGTTCATCAATCAAATAAGGGTTTTGGATCATTCAAAATTTATATTATTTCCCAACAGAACCTCATTTTTGCATCAACTCAAAATATGTTCGTAATTAAACCATCATCATCTACATTTATAGCATAGAGAAAATTTGGGTCATCTGTGTGCTTTCTTTGAAGATACTCCAGTACTCCTCTAGTATCACCCACTTTCATTTCTATCATTTTTTATCGTAGATAATTATTGCAATCATCATATATAAAACCAAGGTGTTCATGACCACCAGCTTCCTTAGCTAAGAGTTCCATAGTTTGTCTTTGAGCAATCCCACAACTACGGACTATATCTACTTCAGCTTTCTGAGCAGCAGTCATTTTTTAGTAGGATCTATGTAGATGTGTCTTAGAATGAGTTACAACACTATGAGTATGCAGGGGCAGAACCAGGATTTATAGATGGGGGGGGAGATTTATCGGGGGTTCGGTCAAAAAAATTTTTAGAGAAAAGATAATATAACAATGAGTATAAGGAAGTCAAAAGTACTTAGGCCCCGTTTGGTTCACAGAAAGGAATGGAATCGGAATCAGGAATCAAACCTAAAGGAATGGAATGAAAGGAATGATTCCTGAATCACCTGTTTGGTTTGTTGAAGGAATGAACTTGATTACATTCCCTGTTTGGTTTAACGTAAGGAATGGAATGAACCTATTTATCCCAATTTCATCAACAATATGAACCAGAGCTCCAGCAAACAACAACATTTCTAATGTATTGACTATTTATCCCAATTTCATCAACAATATGAACCAGAGCTCCAGCAAACAACAATATTTCCTCAGTGGTTCGCACGAAAAGAAAGTAATTCATGAACCAGAGCAAAATTCCCATCAAATTAACAGAGCAAAATTCCCATCAAAGTGAACCAGAGCAAAATTGAAACAGCAAAATTCCAGAGCAAAATTCCAGAGCAAAATTCCATCAAAATAGATCGGAAGACTTACCACCGGAGCAAAATTCCATCAAAATAACACCAAGTTCGGTAGAATTCCATCAAAATAACATCAAAATTCCACCGGAGCAAAATTCCATCAAAAACACCTTAGCAATGGAAAGACGGACAGCAAGCAAGCAATTTTGTTCAGAAGATACAACTACAAGCAAGCAAGCAATACATAACAACAATAATAAGAAATTGTTCAGTAAGAATTGCTAAAATACAACTACAAATTGTTCAGAAGATACAACTAAGAGCGGCGGGCGTGAGCGCAGGCACGGGGCGACGGCGCGCGCGAGCGCGGCGCGCGGGCGAGCGGCGGGCAAGCGGGCACGGTGACGAAATTTTGGGGGAAGAAATTTTTTGGGGAAGAAATTTTGGGGGAAGAAGAAGTAGCGGGAGTGAGGAGAGAGTGGGGAGGAATGAAAATCTCAACCCCTCAATTTTGAGGGGTTTGAGGAAAGTCCCCAAGAGGGGGATGAGGAGGGGTTTCCGATTCCATTCCTTTTCGAAATTTAACGAACTAAACACCGAGAATGGAATGATTCCTTCCATTTGATTCCTCATTCCATTCATTCACCCCAACCAAACAGGGCCTTATAACATATACAAATGACAAAATAATGAGTTTAAAATGATATACAAAAACCATAAAAATGGCAAAAATAGCGAGTCTAAAATTGTGATCTACGCTTTCTCATGTTATTGAACTCATCAATAATTGAGTCAATATCAAAACTCTGAGCAATTTCATTCTCAATGCTCATTATCATAGAACCAAGTAGAAAACCATCTTCCATTTTATTCCTTAGCCTTGTCTTTACGAGCTTCATTTTAGAAAATACTCGTTCAGATGTTGCAGTTGAAACTGGAAGAGTCAAAATAAGATCATATTAATAAACATACACATTATAATTTACACAGTCTCAAATAGTCAAATTCTTAACTAGCTTGAATATCAAAATTTAGTCATTTATCCACAACATCAACAAGTCTAATACTTCAATTGCATCATTGACATAAGAGATTAAAAGAAAATAGCTAATTATCACAAAATGCCCATCAACAATTCAAATAAAAATTAAATTAGGGGTTTTGAGAATTTTATCACAAAAGAGAATAAATTAGGGGTTTTGAGAATTTTACCACAAAATCGAAGAGTAAGGACTCTGGATGCCGGACGCCGGACGCGGAGGATGCTGGATGCGGTCTACGCCTTTAACTCTCGTCTCTCAATTCTCGTTGTGTAGCTGTCAGTTGGGCAATTTAATTTAATTGTTTGTTGGGCTAATTGATGTTGTTTGGGCTAATTGATGTTGTTGGACCACTTAATTTAGTTTATGTTGTTGGACAACTAATATATTTTTTTCGTAAAATTTATACATGAATTTCGACTTCGACGCGAAAAATGTGGGGTGCGTTCGCACCCACCCGCACCCCCCTGGTACCGCCCTTGTGAGTATGTTCACCAATAAAACTTGAGAAATACCAGTACCACGACAACTTACTTTCATCTCGGCTTTACAATTACATCTTGTTAAAGCTCTGCGTCTTTTTACCTTACCATCTCGTATATCAGCCAGTCTTTCACCTTCCCTACTACAACAAAAACGTCTATCCAAAATATTTTTATCCCCATTTCTATGAGCTTTCCATATTCTTACACCAAACCCTACTGATGTTGCATATGATTCATAGAACTGATGAGCAGCTTTCTCATTTTCAAATTCCATGATGGTCGGAATTAACTCCTTTGGTACTTGTGCATGAATATATGTTCCACTTTGATATCCAGGGTGTATATCATCTTATGTCTCATTGCCATCTTTCTCATCACCTATTTCTAGAAAATCATCACAGCTTTTTTGTAATACTACAGTTTCATCTACTGCAAGGTTCACGCACATAATTCACAATGTTATTCACGTCCATTTTCTGAAAAAGAACTATCAGTTAAAACCTATTAAATGTTTGATTGTCACGATACATAATGCTAAATTTCAATTAAAAGTAGCAACAACAATTCCCAAAAATAATACTTCAATATTTGATCTATTAGAATCCAACAAAAAAAGGGCAAGAGCTCTTGAAGAAATGAATTGACGTAAAAAAAAAATTACATGAAACATAAAGCTATTACAGCAATCGCCTGTTTGAACGCCGGCGAAATTGCGTCATTTAAAGTCAGAGAATGAGAGCAACCCTTTAGATTTGCTTGACAGCTTGAGAATTGAGATGGAGGGTTATCGTCAACATTCAATTTTGATTCTTAATTTGATTCTTAAGGGAAACGAAGATGATTTCTTTTACTTGGGAATCTATATGAATATTATTGAAATATTTTAATAACGGAAATTTTTACCTTTTTGCCTTCAATGACCTGTGGTTGAAACTCATGGTTAAACTTGAGAGATAAGGAACACATGTATTATTTTGATTAGTGGTCCATCAAATAGGACACATAAATTGGGTCAAAGGATGTGCAGCAATTAACAACTTTCCTAAAATATCGCGCCGGAAAGTTTGGGGGCAAAAACTCTTAAGACGGAATGAGTACAAATGATATACTATGATGAACTACACTATGAAACTAAACAAGATATAAATGAACCTAAACTATTATTATTATTATTATTATTATTATTATTATTATTATTATTATTATTATTATTATTATTATTTTGTGGAATGGGAAAAGGTTAAATAAATTTTGGTGACAGATACAGTACTTTATGGTGATAATTTCAAAAATCTACGATATGAACGAAGTGGGCCTTTAGGATTATTATTATTATTATTATTATTATTATTATTATTATTATTATTATTATTATTATTATTTTGTGGAATGGGAAAAGGTTAAATAGATTTTGGTGACAGATACAGTACTTTATGGTGATAATTTCAAAAATCTACGATATGAACGACGTGGGCCTTTAGGATTTTTGTCAGAGGCCCATCACATACATATATTGGGTCGATCTATTCCTTAACCCAAATCACGATATGACACATCAAATAAAAGTGGCTGCTTCTTCCTTTGTCTTTATTGTTCGAGTATGTCGAGTCTATCACACAAAGTATGTGTTTCGAGTAATAGGCTTAATTAATAGCCATCGATTCTTGCCAAACGAAATTTTGACCCTTGCAAGTTCATGAATTCGATTTCTATGTTTTAAGCTATACCTGAATAAGAAAGTGTTTGGATTAACTTAAATAACTTATTTTTGGATAGTAGCATAAGCACTTTTTTTAATATTCGAAATATGTTTTTACTATTTTAGAACTTAAAATATGTCAGAATATAGAAACTCATAAGCTGGTCAAATAATATTTTTTTAAAACGTAAGTTAAAAGATTAAAAAAAAGTTAATGAGAGTGTTTGCATTCTTGGTTTTTTTTAAATTAAGCTGTTTTTTTAATATTACAAATTATAATAACTTTTGCTTAAAAAACTTTAAACAATTTTAAGTATAAGTAGTTAAAAGCAGCTTATAAAAGCTTTCAAACACTACTAAAGATTGATACTCACTCTGTCCCACTATTTATGGCTCACTTTCTCGATTGAGACGACCCAATAAGCACGGCTCATTCTAAAAAAAATAAAGAATATGTGGATCAAATTTAACAACCAAAAAATGAGTAAAAAAAGACAAACAATCAACACCACACATTATCACTTTTGTAATTCTCGTACCGAAAAGAGATGAATCGCAAATAGCGCGACAGAAGGAATACTACAAAACTACTCATAATCTACTGACTAGTATTTGGAGTTGTTCAAAAATCATACTCGCTGGAGATATAATGGTTTTACATCTCCTTATATAAAAGTGGAATTATACAATCCTACCCAATCTCACTATAACAACTACAAAAATACTCAACTATATAAAAATTATTCACTATTACCTAGAATGTCAAAAATACCCCAACTTTTTTATTTTACTCACCTGAAAATTGTCAGTTCGTATGATTGCACATAAAATTATGAAGTGTGCCGATCGGTCGGCACATATCGCATATGTGCCGATCGATCGGACAAAAGCCGTTTAAAAAAAATAAAAATCTTATGCCCACCGATCGGCACACTAGGCTTGTCCGACCGATAGGGCACAAGATATTTTAATTTATTTTTCGTATCTTATTAAATTCTTCCACCTACATCCCTATCATTGGACCACACATGCAGTAGAAACACACAAGTGCACTTTTTCAGTCTGATCGGTAGACACGGACATCCGGCAAGATATCTTCGTCCAACCGATCGGGTTACGTAGAAGATTTTAGTGTTATTCTTCTTAAATCTTTATTGGTAAATTATTTTGTAGATTTTCAAATTGATGTATAATTACATGTTTAGAGTGCGTATTTAACGATTATATATGTTGGGTTTAATGAAAATATTGCTACATTGGTTGGATTGCTTGATATTTGTTCAAAAAATGCTCAATATGATTACAATTTTTGCCATTTTTCGGCGCCCAATATTAGGTCCGACCGGTGCTGAACCGATGCCCGACCGACTTGCACAATTTTAATTTTTGTAATAATTTAAGATATTATTTGATAATTTAGGATAATTAGATAATATTTTATATTTGGAATATATATCTTTGTTAGTAATTTATTATATATTATTACGTTACTTAGATTGTTAAGATCCCTAATTAGTGTATTTACTTTACTTAAATTGTTAAGATTCCTAATTAGTGTAGTTATAGTATATCATAGTTAATAGTATATAATTAAAGGAGTAATTATATAAAAGTATTACTAAAAACAATATATTTATAGTTAAATATTTCATGAATTGATAATTTTCTAAATAATTAAATAGAACAATTATTTGATATCTAATTTCAAAAGTAATTAAAAGATTTAATTTTATATAACTTAAGAAGTAATTATGTAAAAATATTATTGAAAACAAAAAGAAATATTTATAAGTAAATACTTTTTATTTGATAATTCTACCTAGATTTGGGTTTGTCTCACGTCGATGTGGTAATTAAATTATTAATTTTCACCGTCATACTATTCCTTAATTAACTTTACATATAATTTAATACTTTTCCTTTCTAGTGTATGTTCAAACAGAATCCCGCCTTGACTCGGAGTTTCGAGGAGTTTTTTATGACTGAAATCTTGACGTTTCTACGATCGGATGGTAATAAGGTTGAAAACATTGATAGATATCGCGATTGGATGGCAGTGAAATGTTTTGAAATATGTGATGTACTTTGATTTCGGAGTCGTATTTTGCGGGGTTTTTTTCATATATTTATTAATACTCTAGAAATGAAAAACTTTTGAACTATTTATTTTGATCTGTCGTTTGCTTTCTTATTTGTTGCTCTAAACTAGATATGCTCATTTTCAAACCGATGATAATAATGAATAATCAACAATGAGATTATATTAATATATTTAATTGTTCAATTATGAGATTGTATAATTTTATTATAATTTATTACTGACTTGATTCGAAACCAAAAAAGGTATTTTCTTTTTTTTTAAAAATAATAAAAAATTAACTCAATAATAAAAAATATAAAATTTATGAAAACCGTGACTGGAACTATAATCGGTGGTTTCAAATCGGAATCGTCAACCGTCTACATACGGTTCGATTTCGGTTTCATTTTTTGGTAAACCGTAATCGGCGATTTCAAACCGTAACCGAAATCGGAAATGGGCATGTCTACTCTAAACTTACGTAAAATATAAAACTAAAAGATCATGGGTCCAACCGATCGGACCCGGCTAGGTTGTGGCCCTACCGATCGGACCGTCCCAGGGAGTGGTTGACCAACCGGACCTGCCGAGGATGTGTCCCTACCGATCGGACCCGCCGAGGCTGTGGTCCGACCGATCGGACATTCGAGGCGATGGTCAAACCAATCGGACCCGGCGAGGCTGTAGCCCTACAGATCGGACACTGCATCTTCAAACCCTATCTATACCCTAAAACCCTGAGATCTTGAGACCCTGAAACCCTGAGACCCTAAACATTGTGTCAATCGGTAGGACCAGTGTTAAGGCGATTGTCCGATCGGTCGGACACTGCATATTTTTGCATTCGAAATAACACTTATATTGATTTCAAATAAAATATAAATTATATAAACTAACACTTATATTTATTTGGAATAATACTTCAAATTATATAACATAATAATCATATAAATTTGGAATAACACGTCAAATTATATAAACTAAGACTTATATTGATTTGGAATAATATTTCAAATTATATAAACTAAGACTTATATTGATTCGGAATAACGCTTCAAATTATATAAACTAAGACTTACATTGATTTAGAATAACACTTCAAATTACATAAACTAAGACTTATACTGATTTGGAATAACACTCAAATTATATAAACTAAGACTTATATTGAATTAGAATAATAATTCAAATTATATAAACGAAGACTTATATTGATTTAATTTAAATGAGATTAATACTAAGTGAATTTGTTCTGACCGGTCGGACCGTCGTCGTCGAGCCGATAGTACGATTGGTCAGACTCTGATTTTAAAAATTTATAAAATTTTAAAGTTAATGTAATTGTCAAATTTAACTGAGATTAATACTATTTGTATTTGTTCCGACCGGTCGGACCGTCGTCGAGCCGGTAGTCCGATCGGTCGGACATTGATTTTATAAATTTATAAATCTTTTAAGTTAATGTAAATGTGAAATTTAAATGAAATAATAGTATTTATATTTGTTCCGAGCGGTCGGAGCGTCGTTGACCCGATAGTCCGATCGGTCGGACACTAATTTTGTGAATTTTTAATTTTGTAAAGTTAATGTAAATGTCAAATTTAAATGAAGTAAAACTAGTTCTACTTGTCCCGACCGCTCGGACCGTCGTCGACTCAATAGTCCGATTAGTCGGACACTAATTTGTGAATTTATAAAATTTAAAAGTTATAGTAAATGTGAAATTTAAATGAAATAATTCTGTTTATATTTGTTCCGACCATCGTCGAGCCAAAAGTCCAATCGGTCGAACACTATTTTTTAAATTTTTAAATTTTCAAAATTAATGTAAATGTCGAATTTAAATAAAATTATAATATTTATAATTGCAATAATTAGGGATATTACACATTACGACTACTTGATCATTCAACGACTTTTACGAGATTCTGCAGTATAGCAGATGCGGTAGTCGGGCGGAAGTGAATTTGTATCGAACGCGTATTGAATATATTGTCGTAGTACTGCAAGAAAAATATTGTTTGCTAAAATCCAAACCATTGTTTCTTCGCCACCAACATATTTCGATTCATTATAGAAATCCCCGTTGAAATTGACAACAAATTATATTCAAAACAAACTATTCATTTAAAATACAAAATCCTTCCAATTTGGATATTTTAAAGTACTACACAAAAAATTAGTCTGTATTTAATATAATTATAAATGGATATTATGGGATTAAAGTTGTTCACAGGTTATCATTGAAAAACATAGAATATCAAATATTATTTAACAATTACTACACGACGAAGAAGCGAAAATAAGATATAAAATTTATTTCTAAAATGATAATCGAATCAACAATGAGATCGTATTAATATATTTAATTATTCAATTCTTTCAAGAAATTGTACAATTTTATTTATAAGTTATTACTGGCTTGATTTAAAATCAAAAAAGGAATTTTTTAAAAAAATAATAAAAAAAATTAATTTAGTAATTAAAAAAAATAATTTTTTTGAAAATCGTGAAACCGGTAAACTGGAACCGGAACCGGCGGTTTCAAACCGGAACCGTCAACCGTCTAATGCGGTTCGATTTCAGTTTCAGTTTTTGGCAAACCGTAACTAGCGGTTTCAAACTGGAACCGTAATCGAAATCGGAAATGGGCATGTCTAACGAGAAAATGTGTCTTATCGGTCGGACATATGATAGGGCACACTGCGAAAAGGTGATAGGGCACACTGATGAATTAATTCACGATAAAGTTTGCCCTATCGGTCGGACACGCGATAGGGCACACTGAAAAAAGGTGAAAGGGCACACGTATTTAGGGGTGTAACGGTTCGGTTCGGTTCGGTTTTTTATCGATTTTAAGAACCGAACCAAACACATAGAAATGGTTCGGTTTGGTTCGGTTCGATAGATTTTTCTATATCGAAACCGAACCGAACCGCTTATAAATGGTTTGTTTCGGTTTGATTCCTCGGTTCACCTTTTTTTTTATTTATTTATTTTTTAAATCCAAAATAATGCAAGAATAATAGTTTATAGGATGTCACTCATTCCGAACTCACAATTATAGAATTGTTACTCCTTTTTCTTCATTTTTATAGATTATAATTGATTTTAACTTAAATCTAATATATAAATTCCAATTATATTCTCATATAAAAAAGACAAATATTAAATAAAAAAATTAAAAAATAGGATATTGGTTCGGTTCGGTTCGAACCGTTCAAAAATTCTTGAAACCGCGAACCGAATATAAACGGTTTCAAAAAAAAAACCGAATCAAACCGCGAAACCGAACCGAACCACGTTTTTCGATTTGGTTCGGTTCGGTCCGGTCGATTTCGTGGTTCAGAGCGGAACCACTTACACTCCTACACGTATTTATTTATTCACGAGAAAATGTGCCCTATCAATCGATCACATGATAGGGCACACTTCAAAAAGGTGATTGGGCGCACATGCATTTATTTACAAGAAAGGGTGCCATATCGATCGGACACATAATAGGGCACACTGCAAAAAGGTGATAGGGCACAAAGTGGTACATTTATCCACAAGAAAGTATGCCCGATCGGTCGGGCACATTATAGGGACATGCCCGACCGATCGGGCACATGATATGGAACATGATAAGGCACGTGCTCTATCAGAAATGTACCGATCGGTCGGATTATGATCAGACATATGATCGGACAGTGTTATTTCAAAGATTGTTACTCCCTCCGTCCCGCTATTATTGTCCTACTTGCCTAATTGGGCTGTCCCGCTATTATTGTCTTCTTTCCTAAAATAGTAAAAATTATTCTTAAACATAAAATGAAGTGGGTCTCCCTTACTCACTACTCAACCCCACATTTTTATACTCTCTCTCTTCAAAAATATATCTCTCATTCGATTATGTTCCGCTCCGAACTCAGAAAATTATGATTTTTATCTTTTTGAAAACTTTAGATTATTTCTTCAAATACAATATAAAAAAAATATAAAAAATAAAAATCGATTGCCTTTTACTATCCTTGCAAAAATTTGGATAATTCTCATTTCTTTCCACCAACCACTCATCGAAAACTGTATTATTTTCTTTATACAATTAAAACTTATAAAACACACACTAAACTAAAATTTCTTAATCTTCGTGCCGAAGTCAGCTGGGACGTTATTAACGGGACGGAGGGAGTATTTTTTATCCGAAAATCAATCAGTAGTTATAGAGTAATTCATAAACCCACCTAAAAATGATTAGGAAGAGAGTAAGATTTTTGAAAAAACAAGGATAATTTAATCTTTTTGAATAGATTGTTTAATTATATATAAGAAATGGGCATAAATATTTTTTTTAATTTATTCAAATGGATATTAGATCAACTGCCTCTATATAAAATGTGTACATATTTTTTAATAATAATTATATACGTACATACATACATCAATTATTACATTAAACTTCGTCTTTTCCTTCATTTTACGTGATTAAAAAAGCAATAATAAAAATGGAAGTCTAACAAAATATCATTATTCCATTTCCGGTGGAAGGGCCCTTGTCCTCTACTTTCTGTGCACCAAAGAACAAAGCTACACCCGCGCCGTCCCCACCGTCTCTCCACCGCCCTCTTCCCCTCCAACGTCTTCTCATCTGTGGGCCCCACCGCCACTTCTCTCCTCTGTTCTTTGCAATTGGATTTTTATTCTGGCGGCCCACGCGCTGCCAGTGTCCGCCGCCCCTCCCGTCACTTATTCAAAAAGGATCCTCAAACCATTTATTTTTCATAAAGCCAACTGCACGTCGTAATCGTAAGCAATATCAATGGTGCAGAGAGGATCCAATTTCAAGATTGCGAGGTCCCACTACTTTAATGGCGCTAGCCTACGGCGGCGTATGGGATAACGTTTGCGCCGAGATAAGACGTTAAGTTGAATTAACTTTTGGCCGGGGAATTTGGTGGGGTTAGATATACCTGGCTCTGAACCACCGTCTTCCCAACTTTAAAACCCGGAACCACCGTGAACGCCACCCTAAATCCGCTGCTCGCGGCGGCGAAAACGTCCTCCGTCACGCTTTCCATGTAAACTTCAGAAAATTTAGAATTCCGACGGACTTGAAATACGCTGACTTCCCGGTCAAACGAGAAGGCCAAGCTATGGAGAAGCCAAACCCTCCTCCCCATCTCCGCAAACGTCTTGAAGAACTCCGTTTCCGGGAACTCGCCGGTGTTCACCTTTTTTCTCTGGTTCAAGCTGCCGGAAAACGAAAACTCCATCTTCGGATGCACCATTTGAAGATACTTCGATTTCAGAAACTTCCCGAACAACGAATTGGGATTTTGTTGGAGGAATTGAATCGCACTCGCCGATCTCAACATCTTAAATTGCTCGAAGAAGAAAGCGCGGCGGTCGTGAACTCCGGTAGGTGGAGAAAATTCGCCGCCTTGGACGGCGGCGAAGCCGCCGTTGTTGAAACCCCCAAAAATCTCTCTGCATACGAACGATTCAAACGCGAACGCTTTATGATCCCTCTTGCTGAAAATTACATCGTGATGAATCGCATTTGCAGCTGCTTCGATATCCCAATTCGCCGCCTCCATTTCACGAATCAAGGATTTTACGAAGCTGCGGATCGATCTCAAGGAATAGTGAAGAACCAAGATGAAATCCTTAGGGTTTATTTCGGAGAATTTAACTTTGTCGAGAATCGAGAAAGAGCCGCTAGTGTTCATCTTCTTCTCGATTGACCTATTGCTCTGAACAATTTCTTCGATTTTCTGCTTAATTGAATCGATTTGTGTCTCCTTGTTTTCAATTTCTCCCCTCATTTTCTTCATAGTGATTTCGTACGTCTTCATCAACGACTGCTGTTCCTGAATCTCCGCCAGCATGAGCGTCACGTGCGGCGGCGAAGAGTCGATCTGCTTCTTCAAGTAACTGTACTTGAGCTCGGAGAGTGTCTTCAGTTCGGCGACGACGGCTTGGTCGGCGGACTGAATGGCGTCGCCGTTGTACGGAAACTGCGCCATTTGGAGCTCGGCGTAGGCGGCTTTGACGGTGGAGATGGTGGCGAAGAGCTTGGCGACGAAGGCCTCCATGGCGGCGCGGTTCTTGAGCTCCTTGGCGTCTTCCTCGTCTTCCTTCTCGAAGCGGCGGGACTCGCAGCATCTGAGTTTCTCTTGAGGGATTAGGAGGCAGAACCCCGGGTTTGACCGAGTTCGTGACGCGGATTTGAGGCTGATTACTTTGGAGAATGTTTTGGCGAGTCTGCTGCTCTTGTTTGGGGCCGGACTCGGACGGGTCGACTCCATTGTGACTCGGGGAGACTCGCGAGGCTTTCTACGATTTTAGTGGGTCAGTTCGTGAAAACTGAAACAGAGTTCAGAAAAAAGGGCGAAAAGAGAAAATAAAGGGACGGCGATATGAGAGAGAGAGAGAGAGAGAGAGAGCAGAGGAGTTGGTTTGACTCAGTGGTTTAGGAAGCAGAAAGAGATGTAAATGGCGGGAATATGTATGCGCGGAGTAGACTTATAATTAGCATAGCTGTGATAGATTGATAGGTTTCAGGTGTAATTTTATTATATTCTTTTATGGATTGGTTAATGTGCGCTCAGCATCCTCTCTCCCATATATGGTGGCCCATATAATGGTCCACCAATCACGCTCCGGAGCCAAGCGTATATTGATGGGTCATCCTTTTATAATTTAAATAATTTTTAATTGCTAACATGATCCATTAATACACGCGTGGCATCGCGTGATTGGTGGGCCACCGAATGAAACACCAATTTTGGGCCAGAGGATCCGGATTGATTAATGTGGAGGGAACTCTTTAATTTTAATCCTTTAATAGTTTTCTATTTTTTTATGTAAAAATAAAAATTTGTTTGCTTTAATTACTTTTGAAACTATACGGAAAGAATTTGGTAATCCAAAAGGTATGATACATGATTCAAACTCAGACCATCTATAAAATTGGTGGTTTTAATCATGCTGAGTCAAAATTTCTACTTGTATTATGGCATAATTTGAATAAATATAGTATACATCTATAAAATTGTTATTTTCAGTGTGACCATCAAATAGCGATTACGAATTTTTTAGTTGGTATGAAAGGAAAAAAAGAATGGTGCAATTGTCCATAATAATTGAGAATGAATGGGAGTAGATGGAAAAGTGAGACTTGAGAGTGAAGGAGCATAATTCAAAGAAAGGCGAGGAATCCATATATCTGTCATTCTCCATCACAAACTGGCAACAACTAAATCTTATTTGTCACACCATTATAATATAACAAAATATTGCTTGCTGTATTTATAATAATAGTTTTTAACTTCTACTCATATGAATATCCCTCCAAATTTTCCAAAAACTTCTAATCAACATGGGTATATTTCCTTAAACTTGATGCAAGAACCCAAACTTACAATTTCCCTTCAAAGTTATCTGGTAGCAAAAATCTGATTAAACCAGATGGAAGTGGTAATAATTAGAAATTAGAATAAACAAATTAAGACAATTCTGGAAGCACAAGAGAAAGGAAAAGAAATCAAGAATTGTAAGAAGAGATCGATCCAACCAAGATTGTATGCAACTGTGCATGCATGAATGTGCAGAAGAGACAATGAATGATAGTGATGCATCACGTAGTCCCAGTATCATCACCTCTTTTCTTTATTGTCAGGATAAAATGGTCCATTACTATTATTAATTTATTTTTTTACCCAACAAAACTACAAAGATTCGACGACAGGGTTTATGGCAAAAAGCTTCCACTTTTAACACTTGTTGTTTTCCTTAGATCTGGAGTGTTATTAAACAGGACTTTTCTCAGCTTTTTTAAATTGTATAACGAGAAAAATCTACAATCGAAATTTCTCTGCTTTTTAAATTGTATAACGAGAAAAATCTACAACCGAAATCCGTTTGTGTTAATACCTTACATTCACATTTGCTTTTCATTCTTTCTAGACGTTTTTCCTTGTAAACAAGCAAGAAACTCCACTTGAAGCACTTTTTGGGGGATTTTATTCACTTGGGATTTGAACTGCCCACTTTAATGCTAAGGGGTCTAGTTTTAAGGTTCAAATATAAAACTGTATATTATCTCTTTGGTCTAAAGTCTAAATTAAAACACTAATGAATCTCTTTACTTTTTTCTTTATCTTTTCTGGCTTCTCTTTGACATATGTTCTAATATTCACACTGATGACAAGCTAAGCTTATATGACGAACAAATTAAATTTTATGATGATTCTTGATAAATATACCCTCTCTGTCTCATTGAACTTGTCTTTTTTTTCGGCGCGATTATTTAAGAGAGTTGGTTTAGATTGATAAATGTGTGCAACCTATGTGATTAATTAATTATTAAGAATTAATTTACGTTAAAGATACTATTTTAGAGTTGGTTTGGTTGGTAAAGGTGTGTGACTAATTTCATTATTTAGAAACAAAACAAATTTGAAGGAACAATTCTAAAAAGAATACAAGACAAATTCAATAGCACGGAGAGTAATACTTTTGTTGTTCACGACGACAGTTGAATTTTTCCCTTAAGAATAATAAGACTGCCAGTTATAGTAATGTTACTAGAAGTAGTAGTAGTATTATGGGGGCATGGCGTATGAGGCAATGAATAGACATGATTATTTCATCTACTTTTGTATAAATTAAGACTCATTGCTTCTTCATCATTACTCCAAATAAATATACCTTTCAGAATACATTTCTTCGGACAAATTAACTAAAGAATAACCAATCAAGTGGTTCATATTTCTTCAATAGAAATTCAATTAGCAAGCAGCGTACAGCTGTCTATACTTGATGGATATACCATATGAATTAGAAACTAGTAAAATGTTTGAATTAGATCCATCAAAATCAAGATTTTGAAATCAGATCTACTTATTTGGACAAGAAGGCGTAAACGATAAAGAGTTTGTCTAATCCAAGTCAAATGGGCCTACAATGTATAAATAAATAAATACATAAGAGTAATTACATCTACTTAACTTGGGAATCAAGTCTACTACCAAGATTTGTAATGATAATAATCATAGTAATCTATCATTCAGCTTCTTGTGCACTGCTTTGCCAGATGATTTCACGTCAAGCAAGAGTAGATATACACACTAGTCAAATAATTGCATAAATGATCTTAATTTTGATATTCTATAATTTAGGTCGCCCCTGTTATAAATAAAGCTATTATAGCAACTTTAAAAATTAGAAATTCTTAATTATACATAAGCATGCATGCTTAAGTAATGACTGTTTATCAATGGGGTAGATTGGTTTTTTTTTTCTTTCTTTACTAAATCTGACTTGATGAAAATAGGGAGTGGACTCTAAATCTATCATTTCTTATACAAATGAGAAATATTACTAATTGGATAAATTAGAATTAACCATAACGAGCATAATGAGATGGAATGTTTCGACATGATTGCTTTCCCAATGGACTTCTATTAGTGGGTTATATGATAATAGGTTGAGAGTTATTGGTCCATCGTGTTTTTTTTTTTTTTGTTTGTTTGTTAATCCATAAAACACACAAAAATACATTGAATCAACACATCCTGCTTTCTTGGCATGCTCTCCACTCTCCACCAACAAATTTAAGCCAAGTGTTCCATGCATAGGTAATTTGTACCCTTAACAACTGAGTTACTTTCAGCAGAACACAATACGAGTGTTTCTGCAATTATCAGAGAGAGAGAGAGAGAGAGAGAGAGAGAGAGAGAGAGAGAGAGAGTTTCAGACTAAAACAAGACTGGCTAGAAAAAAACTAATGAAATCTCGTGTCTTGAGACAGAAAAACGCTACAGCAACTACAACTGAAGATGTTAGGCACATTTGCTTTAAAATTGTTGGCGTCTGTAAGCTCCTTTGGTACCTACAACTTCTTCTGCAGAAGTATGAAACCTCGGCCTATGGCTTAAAAGCCAAAGAAGCCGAGCTCGCTAGCTTTCTCCTTCTCAAACGTCTCAAAATACTGATAAATGATCGTCACTGCAAGAAGGATTCCAGTTCCTGAACCGATAGCACCCATGAAATCTGCCAATACGGTCAATGCACCTATACACATTCCTCCAAAAGCTGCAGCAGTTGGAATGTAGCGATTCAGTTCCTTCTGCAGATTGGAATCCCTGTGGCCAGGCATAACCATTTGTTGCTCCTGCAGTACATCAGCAAGGTAATTTTACTAAGGCTTTCATGGGATGGCATAACGACGTGCATGGGACTAATAAAATAGATCAATAAACTTCAATCCATTGGGCAACAATGACATGATATTTCACAACCGATTATAGAGCACAAAAATACATTGAGTTTTGCAGTATCAAGCAATTGAACTTCAAAAGCATGCATTTCACTTGAGCCACCTGACATACTATGTATACTTCTATGGCTTCATAATTTATAAAATCTTACCTTGAGCTGCTTGGCAACATCTTTGGCGGAGGATCCAGAAACTTCAATCCAGGTCTTTGAGAACAGGGCACACGCAGACAGCATGAATACTATATAGAAAAGTGCATGGAAAGGATTTGCTGCCACATCTGCTAAGCTGTGAGAAGATGGTAGAGAACAAAGAGATCAATAAACACTTGGAACATTATAAATCTTGCATATTAAGTGGGTGCGAAAATACTGTGTTTATGGCTTCCATATAAATGTTAATAAAATGATGAGCACCCCAAAAGGTATTCTTGACAAGTCATACTGAAGAAATTTTGTACCAGAATAATAGCTCAAAAAGGATTACCTTGATGGAGCAGTAACATAATAAGCAAGGCCGCCAACTGGAATTGATTGACCTGAATATTCAGATTCCTTCCATGTACCCAACAAGTTGACCAAGAAATTTCCACCATATCTCTTGTATAACAACTGTATGAATGCAGTAAAAGTCATGAAATGAGTTGTACAGAGGCGGCAAGAAATACTAGGCATCAATAAATATGAAGTAGGTTTACCTGAGAAATGAAGTAAAGATTCGATACAAGGGCAGATTGAAGAATAATGGGCATGTTGGAGGTATAGAAAAGCTTGATTGGGTAAGAGCCTTGTTGTCCACGGGCATTTTTAGATCTCACAGGCAACACAACTCTAAACCCTTGGAAATATATGACGACGAGGAAGATCAAAACAGTAGCAAGAAGATTGGTCACATTTGGAAGATTCTGGCGGTAAAATGCCTCTCGAAGTGCACGAACTTTGTCTGTTCTGGTTATAAGCAAATGGAACAATGCAATGACTGCACCTTCAAACTCAGCACCTCTGCCACTGTTGATAGTTGTAGGGCTGAATGCTTTCCAGATAATGTTTTCACTGCAATGAAAGTTTAAAAAAAAAAAAGGTTAATTCCTTTGACAACAGCTTACTAACGATTTAGAACTGGTAGTTCATAAAAGAAAAATAAGCTTCACAAAAGTCTCAGTTGTTTACCAGATATTGGTAGCAATGAACAAGGAAATCCCAGACCCAAGACCATAACCCTTTTGAAGCAGCTCATCTAAGCAAATGACAATTATACCAGCAAAGCACAGTTGAAGAATAATCAGAATAGCATTCCCAACTCCAAGCTGACCAACACTTCCATACATTCCAGAGAGGACGTAAGCAACAGCCTCGCCCACAGCAATTAAGATACCCAGAAGCTTTTGAGCACCATTTCTGAGGCAAAAGACAATAGAATTTAGTCAAACAGATGTTCTGATATAGATGATGAAAATAGTGAAGATCAGGACTAGTCTAAGTAGGAATGACTTGAGGAGAATGTATAACTTACAAGAGTGCACGGTCCTCACGGACATTGTTGTCAACTTCAATGATTTTGGACCCAGCCAAGAGTTGCATCACCAGTCCAGATGTGACGATGGGTGTGATACCCAACTCCATGACAGTTCCACGACTTGATGCAAGAATAGCACGCATCCAGTAGAAAGGATCACCTCCAGTAGTGGAGTGTATTCCATACAGAGGAAGCTGACTGCACACTAAAAATATGAATAGGGAAATCACAGTGTATATAACTTTCTCTCTGAAGGGAATCTTCCTGTCCGCACTCTGAACTTCAGGTAGAAAAGAAAGGAATGGTTTCACAAGATGCAGCACCCTAAATCCTCCTCCCATTTTTCAGAAGATGAACACAAACTCTGAACCTGCAAGACAAAATTTTACATGTATCACGAAAGGCCCATTTTAACATAATTAGGTCAAATATTAGGAATAAGAACTTAGAAAAGATGACAACACAATGATGAGCAACATACCTAAATGCTAAAACCTCCTAAAGGGATTCCAAACTCCTTATTGTATAATTATATAAAAAAAACAGCAATCACCAAAGTCAAAATAATTAAAAATCATTTACTTCATCAAGATACACAATTTACTTGAATAGCTCCAACATTTATGCCGCAGATGCAGAGTAGACGCATCAACCTCAGCCCTTCTCTAAAAGGAGCATGCATGCACAATCCAAAACGTTGGGGGAAAAAGAGAAGGAACTCAAGTCATATGTTCTCAATATACCAGCTTCTCTTCAAACAACAGATTTATCAATCAACAAAATTGGATCTTGAAATTTTATTTTAATTAACAATGTCTCTTACAAACACCCTCTAATTGATCAAAGACCGCAACATGCACAACCACAAAAAGTCAAAGCAACAGTTATGACGTGGATTGCAACAAGCAAGGGCAGCCGTGAAAACATCAGGCATCCGTGTCAAAAATGCAAAACCTAGAAGAACCACTGTAATTAAAATAAACGAACAAAAAAAAAAAAAAAAAAAAAAGAGGTACAAGACTAACAACTCATGAACAAAAACGATATGGCAAACTAAGATATTGAATTTGGAATTCCTGAGAAATACCAGAAAAACCCTAGCCAGAGAAACACATTGGATCTAGAACAGCCGAATCTCAACTCAAAATCCAATTTCCGGGACAGTCCATCCCCCGCACTAATCATATAACTCAATAAACATTTACCACGGAAATTAAAAGCAAAAGAATAATATATGAACCATCATCAGCAAAATAGAAACTAATAAAGAGAAAACTCACAGTTAAACTACAGATCTGAACTCAAAACGCGTGAGTTGCGGCAGAAAGCCGGAAATACGGTGCGATCCGATATCCTGACCGGAGAGAATTGGCCGGGCTGGATCGATCGGGTTCCGCGTGATGGAGAAAGAGGCGTTACAACTGAGATGAATTTCGTTTGAAGTTTTCAATATTTTTTATTTAATAGGTCAGCCTGGTCCGTGCCACGACGCCTAGCCAATAGGGTCTTGCCAAATCAGATGCTATTGATCATTAATGTACACGCAAGTCACCTTCTTACGATGTGGTTGTGTCCATATCCAACTTGCGATCGGAATATATGACAAAAAGGGTTACTCTTCTTCTGAATTTGCCGACCAAAACAGAGACGATTGAACGGGATTAATTTTTCACGATGAATACCTAATATCTATTTTTCCTATATAGAATAAAATAATATTTAATTGACAGAAAGCCCAAATATAATGAAAAAATGTTTTTCACTAGGTAGCTCATAAATAAATCGATAACGATTTCGGTCGTTGCATAAAATTTAACCCAATTTTGTCCCTATCCCAGCCCCAGGTTATATGTTTTGAATCCAACATGATTCTGTATCAAAACTCCCCCACTATCTCAATAGTATCATTATACAGTCCGGTTTTATAATTGAAACAGCCGTGAGACATCAATAAAATACGAATTTTATTTTTGGGACAGAGAATCCACACCGGTTTTGAATAGAGCCAATTTATTGTTGGGTAAAACCCCACACCTACATTGCAATGGAAATAGTATAGCTTCCTGCATAGAGTTGCATGAACAGACCTGTCTGTAACAATCATCAGTATATCAACGATTGCAAGAGCAAACTAAACTTTAGTCTCAACAGTTCCTTCGAGGCTTTACATGTGCAGTTCAATATACAACGGTATAGTTTCCTTTTTTTTTTCTGCCTTCTTTTCCCTACATTTCTCAATCGGAATACATATTTTCCCTCCCAAAATCAGACTACCAACTGAACACCATGAAAGAAAAACTTCATTCAACTCACAAGTGATGGTATGGTGCTGTAGATGTATAAATTGGCCATGAGCAGATCAATGCAGACCCCGATCTCTGCTTGCCACTCTCTCTCGTTTATCTCATGCTGGCAACTTCAGCTTTGCGTTATTTTTCCAGCTGCAATAAGAGAGTGCAGTGTTTAATGTTAAAATATGAGTTGCACAGAACGTAATGGATGGCATAGGGAGACTGTTAGCAAATCACCTGATAAAGTAGTAGTAGAAGAAGTCTGCATAAAGAGCTGTTTGTACAAGCCCTGAGACGCAAGCTGAGGAGAAAAAGATATCCGATTAAACATCCATGCAAACAGAAGGAGCCAACGAACCAAATTGCTTCATGACTTACCAATCCATCTAGTAAAATGTGCCTCAGTGAAATAGCGGTAGATCCAGTTCAGGATGTAGAATGCTCGATAGGCCCTGTGAAAATAACAATGTCACAGTTCTGAATTTCTGGTACTGGGAGGTTTAGACACTTGGCCTATATGATAGTTTGTCATTACTGAAAATAAAACAAGTTTCCTGCACCTTTTTCTCTAGCAAGGCGATTAATGTCATGATAATGGTGTAAACTTATTGAATGCAGCTAATAAAAAACATTAGAAGACAAATACACTTCTTTTTTGGTCGGGGGAGGGGGGGTTGCTTAGAGGAAGTTGACAAAAAGTAGCAACTTCCTTATTAAGGCTGATTTCTTTGCAATGTCAGGGCGTGGAAGTCACGGGGACTTTATTTAACAAGATAATCAGACGGATGGATTTTGGTAAGAGAGCAATCCTATTCATCCAGATGGAAAACGAAAATTGACCCAACATCTCAGTAAAACACATAAGCAACTAGATAAAAGCAAAATCAAATTACCCAAGAAAGAAAACATATTGTCCAGCCAGATTGTCCACATTTCCACTTCTTTGCAACAGAACCAACTGAGGTAGAATAGCTACAGCCTCCAAGTATATCGAAAATGCCCAAAATATCTGGAAGATATATTAACTGTATTAATCAATAAATAGAAAACCCAAGATATTATAGGATCAAAATATTGCTAGCAAACCAGTAAACGAATGAACAAACAGGTCAATCAAAATATAAACAAACGGAATGCATGCAATCCTCTTAACAACAATTAGGTTTTAAGAAATTCGACACTGAGTATCACTCTCAAACATAACAAGATTGAATTGCATGGAAATTTAACTGACCTCCTCAAATGAGAACTTCTCGTTAACAAAAAGTGCCAAGAGGAAACAAGCCCCCACCAGAAAATAATGTCTAAAAGTGTCCAGATCACGGTCGTAGGATCGCTTTATGACTCGGTCAAACCTCATATACCAAACAATTGCAAAAGAGCTTGCAATGAACACCACTTTCATTATGGTGTTATAGACAGATATGAAGTCGATAAACAAATAGAGGTACCGAGTCAAGAAGACAATAGCATACAGTTCCTGAGTCTTTAAGGAGATCCCTGGAGAAGATGTATTTCTATCAGTTGCACTATCTCATATAGTCACAATACACAAAAAAGATCAGACATCAAGTAAATCCTTATTCCTTCATATAAAGTTGTCAATTAGATAACAATGACAGCAAAGGGCACATAACATCCCCACAACCATCGAGAAGTGACTTATTAAATAGATGACATTAATTTGATAAATCAAGGCAGTAAAATTCTACATCAACCACAATAACCCTCTTTGGACCTCCTCGCATGAATTGCCTCAATTATGCGTTCAAGAGCAGCGATGCAAAATGCTACTGATGCAGCACACGACGAAAATGAAACCCTAACATAGCAAATTCCATATTCTACTAATTCCATTGCAGCGGATACCAACACATCAGAACAGCATATTCTCAATTGATTTGACTAAACTTAAGTTCGCACAACTTGGTTAATCACCATTACGGCTCAATTTTAAAACCTCAACAAATAATTACAAAAACAATGCCTCCAAAATCAAAAAGGCAAAATCGAGAGACATTTGTATAACCTGAACACGATTTGGTCGCGTAAATTTTGAGGAGCAGCACCAAAATGCTGACCAAATGCGTCATATCACCGACAAATCTGAAAATGTTCATCGCCGCGGATTCTGACGAGATTTCGAGTTTTTTTTTTTTTTTCCTTTTCACTTGATGTTTCTCTGCAGAAAGAGAAAACACGCAGAAAGAGAGGTTCTGGAGTTGAGTTTAAACTTTGACGCAAAGAAACTACTATTAATTAGAAATTTAGAGGTGAGAAGTCAGAGAGAAGTGGTGCGGTGGGGCTTTCGTGTGATTTAATAAAATAATTCGGCATTTTTGAAAAACAGAATTATTCGAGCTGATGTGGCAGTTCCAAACTAAACAAGCGTCCACGAAACCAATTAGCCTTTATGACTTTTTGGAAGTTCCTACAATGACCCCCAAATCCATTTGAATTACATGTGACCCCCTAAAATAAAATTAATTAGAAACTAGGTTGCAGCTACGTGATATTGAGTTATAAAGGAATGAAATACTTTTTCACCTAAATTAGAATTTAATTGAATGGTTATATTTTTAAAAGGCGTGAATGCAAATAAAAAATATCTCCTAGATAAGCTTTCGCAATCAGTGGTCTTCGTAATAGAAGACACATTTGGCAGTAAGCTTGAGCTTGTATGGGGAGATTATCATAAATGATTAAGTGTGTTGTTTACGGTACATAAAATATTCAACAAAGCAACTCATGTAAAAAGAGCTAGGTATTTTAATTTAGCAGGAGAATCTGCATTTTCGGCTACCACAATAGTGTATTCCATCTCCCCCCTTTCCTGTAAAGTAGTTACTACCTGAGGCTTGAGCCACAGAAGATGATTTTTGCTCAATAGCTACATAAACACATATTACATGTTGGCCTTGTTGGTTGAGAATGGTATGTGTGGCTACTAGGGGTGTAACGGTTCGGTTCGATTTGGTTTTTTTATCGATTTTAGGAACCGAACCAAACTCATAGAAATGGTTCGGTTTGGTTCGGTTCGATGGATTTTTCAATATCGGAACCGAACCGAACCGAACCGCTTATAAATGGTTTGGTTCGGTTCCTCGGTTCACCTTTTTATTTTTTTATTTATTTTTTAAATCCAAAATAATGCAAGAATAATAGTTTATAGGATGTCACTCATTCCGAACTCACAATTATAGAATTGTTACTCCTTTTTCTTCATTTGTATATATTAGAATTGATTTTAACTTAAATCTAATATCTAAATCCAATAATATTCTCATATAAAAAAGACAAATATTAAATAAAAAAAATTAAAAAAATAGGATATTAGTTCGGTTCGGTTCGAACCGTTCAAAAATTCTTGAAACGGCAAACCGAACCGAATGTAAACGGTTTCTAAAAAAATAAACCGAACCAAACTGCGAAATCGAACCGAACCGCGTTTTTCGGTTTGGTTCGGTTCGGTCCGGTCGGTTTCGCGGTTCGGAGCAGAACCACTTACACCCCTAGTGGCTACTGTTATTTTACCGGTATGTCAATCTCCAATAATTAATTTTCGCTGACGGCATCCTATAAGGAACATCAAATCAAGAGCAAATAAGTCTGGTCTAAAGAGGTTCATATACGGAGCGATAAGCAATAATACCTTGAGCGGGAGATTCAATTAATCGAGATGAAGAAGTTGAACTTTCCCCCTGCCATCAATAGGTTTAGCCAAGGTATTTATAACACAACCCAAATGTTGGTCCGGAGACGATAGTCAGGTGTAGAGGGGGAGGGGGGGTGAATACACCTGAGCACAGTTTCTTTTCTCAGAACGTGAAGGACAGCTGAGCTGTAAGTTGCAACTGACGAACAGTGCCAAATAGTAACCTTCGATCGTGGGTCAGAAGTGTGCCAACTACTGAGCTCTCCTACTGACTTTTGTCAGTACTTGAAACTCAGTCGGAGACTTAGTGCGGATAAGAGCGTGGGGTCCGGAGATTCATCTCAGTTTGAAAACGTGATTTTCACAAGTCAAGTAGTTTTGGCTAGTGCGCTTTTAAGAATACGTTTTATGCAAAGATATAATTTTGTAACAGTTTGTATGCAATGCAATAAAACAGTAGATAACAAAAACAATTTTTAACGTGGTTCGGATACGCAAGATCCTACGTCCACGGTCCTGCCGAACATGAGTTCTTGTTGATTTATCTGAGCAAGTCTCAGCAAGGAATCGTGACCGCTGGGCAGACCCTTCTAAGTTATAGTCCTTAGCGACTTTACAAATCAAACCGAGGTTTGAAAGGGAGGGAATAATCTCCAACTAGGAAGGAGTTCTTACAGTAAGAACGATCACTAAAAGTGAACTCCTTCGAATTTCTAAGCTATAAATATGGCAATGAGCTTAGCTAGAGAAGAGGGATCTAAAGAACTCTAGAGAGAAGAACTAATGATATTCTATTGGGCAAGTTCTTCGCTGGATTGATCTTGAATGCGCTAGAGTTGTTCGAAAGCTTGAGCGTTTTTCCCTTGATATCCAGTGCGTGAAGCTCAGATTTCTTCTCTATTTATAGTCGTGAAATAGGCATATGTTCGTTGGAGACGACGATGCCACGTGTCACAACCTTCCAAAGAAAACGGCCATATTTTCGAAATGTTGCAGGCAGAAGCGATTGACACTGCGTACATGAGAGAGCGACTTTAGTTGGTCAGAGCAGATAAAGCGTTGTCGGCTTCTCATTGGTCGAGGTTTGTGGTAGGTGAGATTGTGTCAGACATCGGAGTTGACTCTCCCTAATCCTCGTATGTCTTTTGCTGACTTTCGAAATGACTTTAGCGGCTGGGTCATTTTACGTCGGATCTGATAGACTTAGGGACGATCTCTGTCTTCTTCGTCTAAGTCGGTGGCCGAGAGGATATGGCTCCCGAGTAGGGTCGCTGATGACTGCGAAGGTGCGAGCTTTGCATGAAGTTCTTCTGCTGATGTCTATCAGCTGATGAGGTGTCTTCTACTGAAGGTGAGGATCACCTGATGACAGAAGAATGCAAGCTATTACATAGAAGACGTGGGGTTTTGGAAGGTAACTTCGACAGAAGATCAATCCAACATTTTACCCCGTACAGGACTTAGACACAAAGATAAATACATAAAAACAGTCTAACCTATACATCAGCTAATCCTATCAAGACACTACACTACTGATATCAGCTGGGTTTTGGGATCTTCAATTCCATAGTACTACTATGATTTCCCCCAATATTATTTTAACCACTAACAGCTGAATACCATCTACTGACTCATAACCCAACAATTTTCCCCTAATTGATGATGCCAAAACCTCTATAAAATATAAAGAAAGGATACTAAACTACTGACATAGATAGACTTGATAACCGAGTCGATTAGCCTTAAGAGTTCAGCAGTGAGAGATAGGCAAAACACAGAGAAAACGGTTATGTGATTGTGTGTCAGATCACTTCAGTGATCAGTTGTGATAACGAAAACATAACCAAGGGCCGTAAGACAATGAGTAATTGTCTGGCTAGAAATAGGAACTGATATATAGACATGAAGATTACAAAGTTCCTATCTCTATTACAAAATAAATGATAAGAAGATCATTGCTGACGTCTGAACTTCTTGGTTCTGCTCCTGAAATCTGCAGACCTACCAGCTGGAGGTTCTAAACCATAGTATTTATAGATCCTTGCGCGCAGAGTTTGAATTTCCTCAAGATCAGCAGGTAGATCAGAACTAAGGTCATGGTGATAAGCTGCTGCTTTGATCTCGTCTTCTATCTCCTTCGTGCATAATACGCCACGAGTCGTCCTTGGAGGAGGGATGCGTCTGAATGTAGGGGCTCTGAGAGGTAGCTTCTCCTTCTCTAGGATCAGCAGAATTTGAGCTCATGAGCTGGACATTATACTGATAAATAAATTCGTCGAACAGTTGATCAGCCGGGATCCCAGAAGGATAGAAACCCCATACATAGTATCCCTTGATGAATTCCTCCTTCAGTTCCTCTCATTGCTCGTTTAGCTCCAAAGGTACCCATTTGTCTACATGAGGAGAAAGGGGTTTTCTTCAGATAAATTCCTTTAGGAGCTCCTCTCCTGTAGAACTTGGATAACCTTGTAATTTGTCTCTTCCAATCTACGACTGGTTCACTGGCCATCTTGTCAGTCATCTCTATGATCTTGGTCAGATCTTCTAATCTCTTCTTTTCTCTGAGGGCTGCTGATCTAGTGTCTCCTCTCCGGAGATTCAGTCCTTTCAGCGTAGCCTCCCAGGTGGCTCTGTCCTCTGCCTCTTGCTCTGGAGTGAGTGTAGGAATATCAGTACTCTGAGCCAAGGGTAGGACTTCAGTGGCAGAAGCTTTAGCCAGCTCCTCCTGAGCTTTTCTCTTCTCTTCATCCAGGAGCTTCTTGGCTTTTCCTTTGGTAATTTTGCCAACAGGCTTCCTGGGCTTCTTTGCCTTTTTTAATTTCTGCATCGAGTTGCTACTCGTAGTTCAGTTGATCTTGCAGCTTCTGAGCAACTCGCTGATCGAATGCCTCCTGCTCCGCTTTGGATTTAAACTTAGGCGTCGGGGAAGATGGAGGAGTGGCTTCAGTTGTAATCTCCTTCCCCGACCTTTGCGGTGGCAGTGGCTCATCCTCCTGACCGAGAAATCGAGCAATTTCTTCGATGTGCTGAGCTGATGAAGCAGTTGCTGGCTCAGTCACAGTAGTTGTTGTTTGGACTTTTGGGACTTGGACATTTTCGGGAGGGGGTACTCCAGAACTGGTTCCAGCCTGAATAGCTGAACCTTCCCCCTGATTTCCTTCCCCCTTATTAATAACTTGGACTTCTGGGCTTTTCTCCACCTCAGCCTGTTCCTCCTCAGCCTGTTCATCTTTCTCGGCTTCTTCCCCCTTTTTGGCATCATCAGTCAAGGAGAGGCGAGTACGGATGGCTGTCACCTCCTTGTCCAAATTGAAGCATAGATTCTTGATGAGGGTGGCGGTGGATTCGAAGTCTTCGACTGCATCGCAGTATTGCTCCCATTCCTTCTCCTGTTCAGCTCTAAATTATTTGAGTTGGGCTACGGACTCCTGTCTGAGTTTTAGCAGAGACTGATCATGAGATTCTGTCATCTCCTTCTGAATTTCTTTGAGGGCCTCCGCCTGTTGTTGTAAGGCTTTCTGAAGGCTGGAGAAGGCCACTCTATTCCTTTCGTCCATGGTGGCTTGGACTGCCGCAAGGTCCTAAGTCAGCTGCTCAGAGAATGACTTCTGCTGAGAGATTAGGAGCTGCTGACTCTGAGCGGCTAAGTCCGCCTTCTGAGCTGCAAGGGCGGTCTCAACTACCTCCTGGATGTTGACAGAAGGAGTAGGAGTTTCGGAGACCTTCTGCATCCCTTGAGCGAGTCGATCAACTTTCTCAGTCTGGGCCTTAGTGTACTGAGCCCATTTGAGATGAACGTCTTTTGCAAGGAGACGATTCTTGTCTCCCTGCCGTCGAATGGCTTTGTTGACTGACTTAGAGGTCACGGAACCTATAGGTTTGATCTGATAACTGCTGGTTCCGAGCCTCTGCTCAGATGTCGCAATCTGTTGTGCTCGACTCGGCTTCGAGGCAACTGGGCATCACCTAATGTGGAGGGTGGTGGTGATCGGCCCTGTTCGCGGGGAGTGTTACCCTCAGCAGATCCTCACAAATCTGCATCCTTGGGTGGCGCCTGATCCATGTCGTCATCATCATTGTTATCGCTGTTGTCGTCATGATGCGATGGAGGCGAAGGGTTGTTGTCTGGTGCTAAGGATCGCAAGCTTAAGAGATAAAACATTGCAGCACGCAGATCCTCGAAGGAGGCTAGATCAGCTGGTTCCCCAAACCCTATTGCTGATTGCAAGCTCTGCTCTTCGGTAAGTAGGGACAGAGCTGACTGAGTCCTGATCAGATCTTCAAGGATATCCCAGCTAAGGAATCTCAGCAGCATCTGTGTCCTAGCCCTTATGGCAATATCCACCAAATCCTCATGCTCAGCGATCTCAGGGATCTGAGCACTAACTTCTCCTGTGGCTCGGAGACGGGTGGAATGCATGGTTGTCCACTCTGAGGAGGTTTCCTCAGTCGGTACTCCAATGTCCGACTGAGTCTCTTCAGAGCTGATCCGCTGGACTTTCTCCTTCAACATGGCACCTTCGATGCTGGTGTCCGCGTCTAGAATGGGTTCCTCCTGAGTGGGTGGAGGAGAGGCAGGTTTTGCTGGAACCTCAGAAGGTCCAGTCTTACTGAGCCTCTTCCTCTTAGGCGGGTCGGCACGAGGGGGCAAGTCGGAAGTGACTCTTTTCTGCTCAGGCGGCCCTCGCCCGATGGATTTCTTAGCAGCGGCTCTTGTCTTGAACCTTATGAGCTTTCTGTCGAAGTATCTCGCATCAGCAAAGGCTGAGCGATCCGATACTGATTCTTCGATTAGTACGGGCAACTTTGTCCCGTACAACAGCTTTCCCACACTTATAAGTCTTCTCTCACCAGTGGGCGTTGCTGCGAACTTCTGAGCCTGAGCTTTAAGCTCGGCTACATAGTAGTCAGTCCAGTTAACTCTGACTCCATCATCTGTTATCATCATCAGCTGTATGCGGGGCTTGGATAGCTGATCATATGAACCGGCTGAGCTCGTAAGAATGTGGGAAATAATATACGCGAGCCCTCGGTACTCTGGTAGCAACAGATTCTTTGGCAAAGCTGTCTTGAAGACTACGTCGTCCCTGCCACAGAACTTCTGGACATAGGAGTTAATTTCCTTCTCCTTATATCCACTTGGAGAGACTCCACGCGCTGGGAGATCAAAGGTCAGCTCCACAGCGATTCTGATATTGATGACGTGTTCACTGGCATCCCAAGATTGAGGGACAACTTCTTTCATGTATGAGAAACTGGATTCCTCCACCCCTGTATCTTCTAGGGTTCTGCAACTTGTCTGGGCAAATATGCTCTGGGTTGCTTCGAGACAAGAAGCTCCAGTCCGGATGCTTCGAGAGCCGTGAAGACGGGCTCAAGATATGGAAGATCAGCTTGGTGTAGCGCCATCATCGGCTCGAACTGGATTCGGGACCTGATGATATCATCGATTTGTGGTGGGGTCATTACCGTCGCCATGAATATCTACGAAAAACTCGTTAGCACTTGAAAATAGAGTAAGTCAGTATGAGTTTAAGCAGGATTCAAGAAATTACCGAATAATAGAGAGCTTTGAGAAAACAAATGCAGAGCAGTTAAGGTTTTGAGAAACTGAACGAAGAGAAAAAAAGCTCTAGAGATTCGAAAATGGCGAGAAGTGTGGTTAGAGATATAAGTGAGAGATTTTATAAGATTTGCATATCATGCGGTTTCAATCGAACGATTGAAATTTAATCTCACGTTTAAAATGACGGTTGTGATTTGATGTTATAAAAGGAATGATTACACAAGCCGCCTCTAACCTAGACCCACGTAGGAATATGCGCAGTTAAGGTAAGTTGAGAAGACATGCATTAAATGCGCTGCAGGCAACATTAAAGTCTAAGTCTGTTAAATGAAAACGGTTTCCTACTGACTCATCCTTAAAAGATTAATGGCGGGAAATAAATGCTCATTAGCTACTGAGTGCATGCGACTGATATAATAAATGCGAGCATGCTTCTGATAAAATTAAGTATATTAAGACTACGCAAACCTCTTCAACTGAACTTTTACGATCAGCTGGTTACCGTTAAGACTTAGGAGGACAGTTGATGTGCTGATGACCACATTCCCCCCTTGCGTATGCAGTTTGATTCTCCCGACTGAATCATTGTACTGAGTCTTTGACCTGTCATACTGATTTCTTCTATTGACTCTACTCAGTAGGTTCCAGTAGACCTAGCTCAACTGATAATTCTCTAAATCTGTTCTCAGCTAGGGGGTTGGTCAGTATATCTACCCTTTGCTTGTCAGTATGGATTTTCTCCATTCTGATATCCTTCTTCTCGACATGGTCTCTGATGAAGTGGTGTCGAATATCCACGTGCTTGCATCTCGTATGGAGAACTGAATTCTGAGTTATAGCAATAGCACTTGTGGAGTCACAGTAGATGGGCACTTCATCCTGAGATATACCATAATCTCGCAGTTGTTGTCGAAGCCAAAGGATCTGGGCACAACAACTTCCAGCAGCCATGTACTCGGCTTCAGTAGTGGACGTTGCCACTGAATGCTGTTTCTTTGAAAACCAAGATATCAGCTTGCTGCCTAGGAACTGACACGTTCCAGAAGTTGACTTTCGATCTATCCTGCATCCTGCATAATCACCATCAGAATAACCTGTCAGTATTAGACTATCATCAGCAGGATACCATAACCCTGCGTCAGGTGTTCCTTTTAGATATCGCAGAATCTTCTTTGCAGAGTCTAGATGACTTCGCTTGGGATCCGCTTGAAATCTTGCACATACACCTACGGCAGATAAGTTATATCAGGTCGGCTAGCTGTTAAGTATAATAAAGAACCAATAATAGCTCTATAATCAGTAGAGTTAACAGAAGCTCCCTCTTTATCTAGATCGATTTTGAAATTCGTATTCATGGGGATTTTGACTGGCTTGCTTAAGTCGCAGCCGAATCTTTTGAGAAGATCTCGAGTGTATTTGGCTTGATTGATGAAAATTCCTTCAGGTGATTGCTTTACTTGAAATCCAAGGAAATAGTTCATCTCTCCCATCATGGACATCTCGAATTTCTCCTTCATCATTTTCTCGAATTGTTGACATATAGTCACGTTTCTGCAACCAAAAATGATGTCGTCCACGTAGATTTGCACCAGTAGGATGTCATCTCCTGACTTTATGTTGAACAGGGTGCGATCTACTGTCCCCTTCTGAAAACTTTTCTGAAGTAGAAAGTCTGATAGGGTATCGTACCAAGCCCTGGGTGCTTGTTTTAACCCATACAGAGCTTTCCTGAGTCTATACACCTGATGTCCCTGCTGAAAGTCGGACGGTTGTTCCACATAGACTTCTTCCTTCAGTACGCCGTTCAGAAAAGCTGACTTTACATCCATCTGATATACTTTGAATCTTTGATGCGTTGCGTAAGCTAGGAACAGACGAATGGCTTCCAATCTGGCGACTGGAGCGAACGTTTCATCAAAGTCGATTCCTTCTGCTTGACAGTATCCCTTGGAAACTAGTCTAGCTTTGTTTCTGACAATGACGTTGTTTTCATCACGCTTGTTCTTGAAGACCCACTTAGTACCAATCGCATGCTGATGTCTCGGTCTGTCAACAAGTTCCCAAACTTCGTTTCTAACGAACTGGTTCAGCTCTTCTTGCATGGCGATGATCCAGTCAGCATCGTTGAGTGCGTCCTCTATTGACTGAGGTTCTTCTGTAGACAAGAAATAAGAATAGAGTGAGCTTTCTCCTTGACTTAATCTAGATCTTGTCCTTATAGTTGCTGATGGATCTCCTATAATAAGATCTGAAGAATGAGCGTCGAGCCATGAACGTCTGAGTCTGGCTTCTTCTTCTGATACTACTTCTGCACAGTCAGTAGGTGTGTTAGGCATTTCAGTTGTACTGTTCTGTGATTGCAGTAGTTCAGTAAGAAGGTTAGGATCTACTGAGTTTCCAAGTTCAGGGGCATTTAGCTCAGGAACAGTATTTGTTCCCCCTGAGTTTATATTCTCAGTAGAGGTCTCAGTTGCCACTGGGGCTTCCTCATCGACCGTTGTTACCTGTTGTTGATTACGTTCGGTAGAATCAACCGGGTCGCCTACATCGCTTGTTGGCGAGTCCGAATTTCTTCATGGTCGACTCATCATCCCAACAATCTTTGGATCTTTTCAGCTTTGTCGTTTAGTGCGAGATCCTGTAGCTTGCTGCTGACATCTTCAGTATTTGTCTTTGTAGTTTTCCTATCCTCAGTAACAAACTCATCAAAAACAACATGAGGGCTTTCCTCCACGCAAAGGGTCCGATAGTTAAAGACTCTAAAGGCTTTACTGACTCGAGAGTATCCTAAGAATACTCCTTGATCAGATTTGCTATCAAAGACCTTCAGCTGATCTTTCCCATTATTGTGGATAAAGCAAGGACAGCCAAAGATATGAAAATGAGAAACAGAAGGAATTCTCCCTTTCCATAATTCGTAGGCTGTCTTCATGTGTTGCTGTGTAAGTAGTGGGCGATTCTGAGTGTAGCAGGCTGTGTCAGTAGCATCTGCCCAGAACTTTGAGGGTAGTCCAGAGTCTGCTAGGAGCGTTCTTGCTGCTTCTTTAAGTGTTCTGTTTTTGCGTTCAGCAAGTCCGTTCTGCTGAGGGGTGCGAGCTGCTGATGTTTCGTGCTTAATTCCCTCCTTTTCGCAGTACTCTTTAACTACTGAGTTGAGAAATTTTGTTCCTCCGTCCGAGCGAATTCTCGTATCTTGATGTCCTTTTCCACACTGAGCTTTTTCAGCAGTTTGGGCAACTCAGTCATGACATCAGATTTGTTGGCTATGAAGATGACCCATGTATATCTCGAGTAGTCGTCAATAACGACGAGGGCATACTTCTTGCGTCTTATAGTCACTGGAGAGACTGGCCCGAATAAGTCCATATGTAGCAGCTGAAGGATTCCATCAGTGGAAGGTGACGGAATAGGTGGATTGCTACTCTTTGTCTGCTTTCCCTTCAAACATGCCTCACAATTCCTCTCTTTGATAAACGATTCGTTGGGCAGTCCTCTGACTTTAGAGTTCTTGGCTAGCTTGTTCATAGTCTTGAAGTTCATGTGGCTGAGTCTCTTGTGCTACAGCCATCCTGCCTTGTCACTGGATTTCGTCTGTGCGAGTAAGCAAGCCTCAGGTTCTGCGGTTTTCCAGTTTGCAACGTATATATTCTTCCTCCGCGAACCTGATAACACTGTTTTCCCTGTAGATTTATCAACAATATCACAGAAACCAACGTCAAAGATAACTCTATTCAGATTGTCACAGAATTGACTGACAGAAAGGAGATTATGTTGAAGTCCTTCAACATATGTTACTCTTGGAACTGAGGCAGTCCCAATATTCAGTATTCCGTATCCCCTTGTGTAGCCTTTAGAGTTGTCACCAAACTCAATTCTGGGACCATCTTCCTGTATGTAGTTGGTCAGCAGGCTCTTTTGATAAGTCATGTGTCTCGAGCAGCCGCTGTCCACAATCCAAGGGTCCTTATGCACCTGCAAAACAGAAACATTTTTAGGTACCCTTTGGTTCAGTTGGGTCCTTACATGTTAGTGGGTGATTTCGGAACCCAGATCTGTCTAGGGGCCTTAGAAGTCTGAGACTTCTTCTTCTGAACCTTGTCAGCTTTCTTCTCCACGAGGACTTGGAGATCCCGACTTTCGATGACTTTGGGTTCGAGGAGCTTTCTTCTTCGAGGCTTTGTATTCCTCCCGACCCCGGGCTCATAGTAGTACGAACCATATTGAGTCTGGATGTTCATACGGTGGTTCCTTGTTTGCTTTCGCCCACCTGACCTTCTTGGTTCCCCCTGAGTTTGATCGTGGTGTCCTGGGGCTGGAACCTTTGGTCAGTTGCTTCTTGTTGCTCAGTTGAGGTACAACTATCTTCTGTTTATTCTTCGTCTGAGGTGTTGAGTCAGTAGTCTGAACTTTACCTCTGACGAACCTATCAGCCAGCAGTTCTGAGCTCTTTGAAGTGGAAGCTTCATGAGTATAGCCAAGTCCTTCTTTCATGACCGTTGGCCTTTGTGCTCTGAGCATACTTTCCAACTTCTCCTTAGCTCCTAGGTATTGTTCAGTCATTAATCCTCGCCAGACCTCATCACTTCTCCGAAGTGATTCATAATCCTTTTCAACTCCTGCGAGCTTCTGACTGAGTTGGGTTATTTCAGTCTCTTTCTCAGAATTGTCCTTGGTCAGAACTGATATCTGAGTTTCTTGAAGCTGAGACTTAGTCATAAGAGTTTTAATCTCTTCCTTGAGTCTCGCAACCAGACTCTCTGAATCAGTAGAGACCTGACAATCAGAAGAAAGTCTCTGATTTTCAGCTTTTACTGTTCTAGTTCCCTGAATGGTTCCTGTTGAAGTCTCGCTCGTTGAATCTGCTCCTTTAGTAGATCATCGTAGGCTTGTACCACATCTAGAGGCTCATCTGTGACCGAGCACGTGTCGTGTGTGCTGTGTGAAGAAGAGGTTATATTAAGTTTAGAATTTACCTCAGCCTCTTCTCCGGCCATCAGACAGTATTCTGCAGTTGACTCAGGATTTGTTTCTCCGATCTCAACAGCGACGAAGGCAGCTTCGTCCTTAGAGGAGTACATGAACGTATCTTCCTCGATTGAGTCATCGGATATCTCTCCGGCAATATAGGTCTGCCTCCTACGGGCAAATTTCTCGCGTCTGGCCTGTCGTTCTGCTCTTTGAGCAGCTGAGAGTTCGGGACATTTGTACTGATAGTGTTCCTCCTTCTTGCAGTTGTAACAGACAGATGATCTGCTGCTTTTTCCAGCTGAGTCTTTGGATGGACTCGCAGCAGGTTCTGTGTTCCTGCAGTCAGTAGAAGGTTTAGATTCTTCCCTTTTTCGAAAATCTTTCTTACCTGAGGCAAATTGTACGCTGTCGATCATGGGAATGATGGGTCCTATCTCAAGGACGTCCGTCATGCTGTCATGCAGCGATGTGAGGTGTGCCTCCATTCTCACACGCCATACCGTGTAGTTCTCTACTGAGAACATCGGTACCATCCGAATACCTGACATATCAGTCATTATGGGTAAGAATATAAGGATGAATGAAGAGATGCTTGTGCAGTGAAAAACATTTTCAGGATCTGTTCGAGAAGACTAGTAGTTTAGAACCGGTGATCAGAAGAACACCCTTGCTCTGATACCAATTGTTGGTCCGGAGACGATAGTCAGGTGTAGAGGGGGGGGGTGAATACACCTGAGCACAGTTTCTTTTCTCAGAACGTGAAGGACAGTTGAGCTGTAAGTTGCAACTGACGAACAGTGCCAAATAGTAACCTTCGATCGCGGGTCAGAAGTGTGCCAACTACTGAGCTCTCCTACTGACTTTTGTCAGTACTTGAAACTCAGTCGGAGACTTAGTGCGGATAAGAGTGTGGGTCCCGGAGATTCGTCTCAGTTTGAAAACGTGATTTTCACAAGTCAAGTAGTTTTGGCTAGTGCGCTTTTAAGAATACGTTTTATGCAAAGATATGATTTTGTAACAGTTTGTATGCAATGCAATAAAACAGTAAATAACACAAGCAATTTTTAACGTGGTTCGGATACGCAAGATCCTACGTCCACGGTCCTACCGAACAGGAGTTCTTGTTGATTTATCTGAGCAAGTCTCAGCAAGGAATCTCGCACCCGGACGGACCCTTCTAAGTTATAGTCCTTAGCGACTTTACAAATCAAACCGAGGTTTGAAAGGGAGGGAATAATCTCCAACTAGGAAGGAGTTCTTACAGTAAGCACGATCACTAAAAGTGAACTCCTTCAAATTTGTAAGTTATAAATATGGCAATGAGCTTAGCTAGAGAAGAGGGATCTAAAGAACTCTAGAGAGAAGAACTAATGATATTCTATTGGGCAAGTTCTTCGCTGGATTGATCTTGAATGCGCTAGAGTTGTTCGAAAGCTTGAGCGTTTTTCCCTTGATATCCCGTGCGTGAAGCTCAGATTTCTTCTCTATTTATAGTCGTGAAATAGGCATATGTCCGTTGGAGACGACGATGCCACGTGTCACAACCTTCCAAAGAAAACGGCCATATTTTCGAAATGTTGCAGCAGAGCAGTTGACACTGTACATGAGAGCAGCTTTAGTTGGTCAGAGCAGATAAAGCGTTGTCGGCTTCTCATTGGTCGAGGTTTGTGGTAGGTGAGATTGTGTCAGACATCGGAGTTGACTCTCCCTAATCCTCGTATGTCTTCTGCTGACTTTCGAAATAACTTTAGCGGCTGGGTCGTTTTCTATCGGATACAGTAGACTTAGGACAGTCTCTGTCTTCTTCGTCTGAGTCGGCTGATAGAGGATATGGCTCCTGAGTAGGGTCAGTTGATGACTGCGAAGGTACTGAGCTTTGCATGAAGTTCTTCTGCTAATATCTATCAGCTGATGAGGTGTCTTCTACTGAAGGTGAGGATCAGCTGATGACAGAAGAATGCAAGCTATTACATAGAAGACGTGGGGTTTTGGAAGGTAACTTCGACAGAAGATCAATCCAATATTTTACCCCGTACAGGACATAGATAGAAGGATAAATACATAAAAATAGTCTAACCTATACATCAGCTAATCCTATCAAGACACTACACTACTGATATCAGCTGGGTTTTGGGATCTTCAATTCCATAGTACTACTATGATTTCCCCCAATATTATTTTAACCACTAACAGCTGAACACCATCTACTGACTCATAACCCAACAGATTGTTAAACCTCTGCAGTCTTCATCAAACTTGAAACTACACCCGTTAATCCACTTCGCTTATGCTCTATTTTACTTTCTTGCAATTTTAATTCCATAGTTTAGAATAAACCAAATTCAGTTTAGGACTAAGTAGACTGTGAAATAATTAGAAAAGATAGAACTCAGGTGAGTCCTTGTGAGATCGACCTCGGGAGTTCCTAGATTAGGTACTATACCAATTCGTGCACTTGCGAGAATTATAATTTGTTCATTAGTCATCATCTTCTCCACTCGGCTTTCCAAGAGTTTTTGATCTTCCAGAACCTTTTGCAGCTTTTGTTGCATGGCCACCATCTCGTCCTGCATGAGGCTGATGATATGTTCAAGTTCTGCTACACGGTTGCCAGACATGCTTGGATAATGAAATCATGCAAAAATTATGGGAGATGGGAGAGAAGAGGGTGTGTGTGTGATCAAAGTGATGGTTTGATGGGATTTAATAGGCAAGAATTATGGTCATTAATGGTGAAACGATAGAAAATATATCCAACTTGATGGAGGGAGATATACTATCATAGAAAATCGTGGTGATTATTGAGAAAAATCGAGTAATAAATAAGTTGTGTTGGTCCGGAGACGAGAGTCAGGTGTAGAGGGGGGGGGGGTGAATACACCTGAGTACAAGTTCTTTTTCTCAAACGCGAAGGACAGCTGAGCTATAGGTTGCGACTGATGAACAGTATCAAATAGTAACATTCTGATCGTGGGTCAAAGTGAGTCAGCTACTGGGTCTCTCCTACTGACTTTTGTCAGTATTTAATTCTCAGTCGGAGACTTAGTACGGATAAGTGTGTAGGGACTGGTAGACTTCGTCTCAGTTTGAAAACGTGTTTTGCGTAAACCAAATTATTTTGGCTAGTGCACTTTTCAAATACGTTTTATGCAAAGTATGAGTTTGTAAGATGATTTGTATGCAGTGCGATAAAACTATAAACGACATAAGCAATTTTTAACGTGGTTCGGATGCGCAAGATCCTACGTCCACGGTCCCGCTGAACAGGAGGTCTTGTTGATTAATCTGAGCAAGCCTCAGCAAGGTATCTGTGCACTGGACAGACCCTTCTAAGTTATAGTCCTTAGCGACTTTACAATTCAAACCTAAGTTTGAAGGGGAGGGGATTTTCTCCAACAGTGAAGGAGTTCTTATAATAAGAACAGTCACAAAATGTGAACTCCTTCGAAGGTTCTAAGCTATGGATATAAACGATTGAGCTTAGATAGAGAAGAGGGATCTAAAGAAATAAACTCTAGAGAGAAGAACTAAGAATATTCTGCTAAGCAAGTTCTTCGCTGGATCTTCTTGAAAGCGCTAGAGTGTTTCGAAAGCTTGAGCGTGTAATCCCTTTGATATCCCGTGTGTGGAGCTCGAAAATGCTTCTCTATTTATAGTTGTGGCCCAGGCATTTCTCCATTGGAGAGGACGATGTCACGTGTCACAAACGTCCAAGGAAAACGGCCATATGTTCGAAATGTTGCAGCAGAGTTGTTGCTTACTGTGCATGAGAGCAGCTTTAGTAGGTTAGAGTAGGTAGAGCTTAGACTGCTTCTCATTGGTCGAGGTTTGTGGTAGGTGAGACTTGTCAGACATCGGTCTTCATCGGAGTTGACTCTCACTCATCATCGTATGATCTTCTCCTGACTTTCGAACGAAGTTAGACTCGGGTCGTTTCCTGTCGGATACAGTAGACCTGATAAGATCTTTGTCTTCTTCGTCTGAGTCTGCTGATAGTGTATATTCTACTGAGTGGGATCAACTGATGACTCTTGAAGGTATTGAGCTCGAAAAACTGTGTTCTCTTACTGATGTATGTCAGCTGATGAGATGTCTTCTACTGAGCGAGGTCAGCTGATGACTAGAGAACATAAGCTCTTACACTGATGACGTGGGGTTCTGGAAAGTAACTTCCTACTGAAGATCAATCCAACATTTACCCCGTACAGGACTTAGACAAAAATGATAATGAATAATATAATCCGTCTAGCCTATTACGTCATCTAATCCTATCGACACTACACAAATGTTACAAGACGGTTTTGGGATCTTCAATTCCATAGCAATGAAGCACTATGATTTCCCCCATTACCGAAAAACAGATAAGTCCTATTACAAGAATACTGATGAAATAATACTAAGTATCCTCTAAGTGGTTGTTAGGACAACCCACTGACTCATAACCCAACAAGTTGTTTCCTGCGAAAACTGGCAATTTGGTGTAATGACGAATACTATTTCAACTTCTAACAATATTTACGTAATAAGATTGGTCAGATTAATTTTCTTTTGGGCAAAAAATTAAATCGCAACACTAATCTTAATCGTTACATTTGTCTAGTAAGTTTAATCATTACATTTTCCTAGTGAACTTAATCGTCACAGTCCACTAGTGACTTTAATCGAGTAATTGTATTAAAAGCATTATAACGGTTATCGTGTTAGTTGCCTTATTCGTGTAATCGTATTAAAGGAATTAATCGTAAAACCGTACTAGCCGCTTTAATCGAGTAATCGTATTAAAATCATTAATCATGAAACCGTGCTAGTCGCTTTAATCGAGTAATCGTATTAATCGATTTATTCCAATAATCGTGATAGACATATTAATCGCTTTAATCGTGTAAAAATATTTAATTCCTTAGTCGTGTAATCGTCTTAATCGTGCAACTAAGAATGGGGTCTAAACCCTAAACCCTGTTCAAATTAACCCTAAAAACTGTTCAAACCATAAATCCTAAACCCTAAACCTAACTTAGATAACTAATTTAATGAGTTTCGATAAATTGATTATAAGATATGACACCATTTAATATATTTGATTTGATTACGTGATAATTACTTGTATTTGCCTTCATTTAAAATCTTAAACTATAAGTAATGTTCTTAAGGTTCTCTTACATTTAAAAGACATAGTTGTTATATTTACATCACATAGTATGTAAGAGAGATGGATCGATTCATGATTTCTTTTATTATTTGTTGTAAATATACGTTTATTGAACATATATAATAATGAAAAAGATTTGTATTTAACATTTGATCAATTAATCATGATTTATAATACATTAATATCTCATTTCAACGATTCTATTTAATCGTGTTGTATGTATTAATCGTTCAGGGCTTCTAAGAATCGTGTTGCAGCCCAATTAATTATTGAATCCAATCGTGTTTTTAGCCAATTTATTAAACTCAAATACAATAAAAATACATTCAAATATAAATTAAATCAAAATACAATAAAATCCAAATACAACAGAATATTATTGACTACACAATATCGTTGCCCGTAGCATACGTAATATGATCATTTTTATTCTAAAAAAGCATCTGAATCAAATCTTCGTCACAATTCGGAGGAACCTTAATCGTTCTACCATCATAAGTGTATGTATGATAAAACAATTCTTAGTGTGTAGTCAAATGATCGGTTTTCAGATTCCGGTGAATATCTTATACTAATTATTGAATATTAAAATTTACCGACGTGTAGAATAACAATTCATCGCCACCTACGTAGTCAGATATGTTCCACTGACCACTGTGTCGAAGAATTATATCTTGCCGCCTCATCTATCTATATTAAGATAAATAAATATCTAATTTATTAACAATAATTTAAAAACAGATGATTAACAACAATTAACATCTGAATCAAAAAAATCCTACTCATCTAAACAGAGCATTGACAATTATTCACAATAATCAGTATCGTCTAGTTATGAACAAGGATGCAGATTTCTAGAGAAAACGCATATTTGCAGGTATATAAGCATATTTCAACTCCATCAAAGATAAATACATAGACTACACTAAATTAATTAGAGAAAACGTATATTTGTTGGTATGTAACAAATAGAGTCATAGACTACACTAAATTCCTCAAAACTAAAAAAATAAGTTAACTTACTGGATCCATCTCTTATTTATACTGTCACTTTAAGAAAACTTCCGGAATATTGAGAATATTTTTGGATGGATTTTTTGTGCCTCAAATCTATTTTGGTTGTTTAAAGTGATATCTGTTTTTCAACTTATTATATGAATATAAACTCAACATTTAATGCTTCATGGCAGAAAAATTGAATTTTGTAAGAAAGGTAAGTGCCTTTCATTACATAACGAAAGTTGTATTTCATTATATTATATATTTATGAAATTATTTCATTACAAATGCCGACGATAACGATTATTTGGCAAAGCAACACGACAACATAATCGTGTAGTGATTATTCTAACAAAGTTCAACACGACAACATAATTGTATACTCATATATATCATTAAATCATAATTATAAACACATGCACAATACAAATTAATTCAAATCGCTTAGTATAAATAAATCCTTAATTAAAACTCTAAATTTTAAACAAATATCAATTACAATTGCTCTTTTTTCTCGTGAAACAAAGGAAATGCTCTATTTGTCATGTTACTTAATTTTTCTTCATAAGATTCATGGATCAACCACGATCATTTGATTAGCCACAGTTACAATATGAAAATTGAGGAAGATGGAACCATTAATGTGAGAATGTAGGAAGAGAAAAAATGGTTGTAGTGGAACCACTGGAAATACTTTATTTTTTAAGAACATATTTTAATCGATAACATAGGGTCCACATAGTATTATTGCAAATTCAAAAAAAAAAAAGGCTAAAAAACTTTTAGTTTTGAACTTGTGGCTAAAAAAATTATCTTGTTATTAAGATTGACTATTTTTGAATATTTTATTATTCAATGGAAAAAATCTTGGGAAGTAAGAATAAATGTGAACCATTGATCTAATAAAATGACGGTATAATCCATTGATGCATTTTCATGTTGTTTGAAACTTTGATAGTCAATTAGTATTTAAATATAAATACAAAATTATGATATTCAATTTCGTATTTGTAAATGTTCAATTAAATATAAACATATATATAGTATATATAAAAGTATAGGCCACATTCAAATAAAAAAAAATTAAAGTAGAAAATAAGAATAAATTTGAATCATTAATTTAATAAATGGGCCGTCGATTTTATTGATGCATTTTCATATGCATTATATTTAATATATATGAAACTAATTATTAATGAAATATATTCATGTGCAATTATAATATACTGCATTCTAATAACAAATGCATTGTAAATTAACCCATTAAAACTAAGTAAATAATAACCATTTATCTTGTAGCATGTAGGATGGATAATTTTGTTAATGAAAATACTCCAAAAGACAAACAAACCGAATACTTGAAAGTAGAATTTGAATAGTTTGAATACACAAATACACAAATACTTGTATGCCACGTATTGAATTAAATTCGAATAACAATAGAATATGAATTGAATTAATATTTAATTTAATTAGATTGATTTACGTTATTATTTAAAAAATAACATAACAAAAATAAAGAATAAAGTGAAAACTTATAGAGTAAATTAATTATTAATTATGTACATTATCTTTGAATTTTTTTTGGTCCTTTCTGGAATTGAATAAATTTGAAAAGTAATGTCTTTAAAATAATAAATTACAATTTAGCTGTAATCACTCTATATACCTAGTCTAACCCCTAAAGTGGTAAAACTTCACAAGAAATAATGCAAATCGTTGAAAGATAGTGGACTCTCAGATTCCGTACACGCTCTCAGAGTCGGAGAGAAGAAGAAGATTGCCCTCCCCCAGCTACCTATTTAAGAGAGCGAAAGTGAGATTGAGATGGAGGGAAAGAGATAGAAAGTCGTGCCTACCCGAACACCCAAAATCAATTTGACTATTTGTCCCCCCTCTCTGAATTCTGATTGTTTGTTTATTTTTCTTTATCCGGTTTTTACATTCACTTGAGATTGCGGATACTGGAAATAGAGCGGAGAGGAATTGTGTGACTTGACAGCATGGGTTGCGCTGGATCGCGTGATAAAGTAGATGGTATTGTTTCTTCTTGCGTTTTTTACTCTTTTTGAATTTGTTGCATCAGTGAATTGTGAAGATATTGTTGCTTGGGTATTTGATCGTAGTGTTGATTCGTTTTCTTGATCATGTGGCAAATTATGGTAAGATTGATGAATGCGGCAAGTATTCTGTGAAAGGTTTATTTATTCTGTATTTACTGTTTCATATTTGTATTTAGCGGTTGTGGTTTGTAGTCTTGTTTAATCATCCTTCTTTTAGAGGGCGAGTAATTATTATAAACTTATCACTGTAGACGAAGAAGTACGTGGTTTTTATCGAGTTTCATGTAACTCTTTTACTGTTCTTGATTGAAATGGTAACAATTCTATCGATAGGAACACTTTTACTGGTGACATAGAAAAAAAAATCTTGGGTTCATTTTTTTTTTTTTTTTTGTTCTGTTCTGAATTCCTGTATGAAACCTTATTTTGCTTGATAATTCTCAATCTCAGACTATATGAAAGGTGGATAATAATGTGATGAAGAATTTCAATTAGTAAGTTATAGTTCTTTTTTTCTTTGTGTTTTTTCAAGAATGAGTATGTTTTCTAGAAAAGCACGTGACGTCCGGGATGCATACTACGGAATGAGATGAAGATTTAGTGATGCTGGAAATTTGTGCTTGAGAGTTGAGACAAATCAATTTCTATTTGGAGTGATGAGGGTGATAAATATAATCAATGCAATTATACATGTCTATATGATGTCTCGCTGTGCTTGTGGTGTTTGCTAATGAATAAGCCCTTAAATTTTGCTTCTCTATGTCTGAATCCAGAAACTCCAAAGAAGATGCGGAAACCAAAGGCGTGGAAGCACTCAGAAGCAATAACCAGAGCACAACTGTTGCAGATGCGCGAGGAGTTCTGGGACACTGCTCCACACTATGGTGGTAGGAAAGGTACGGAACAGATGATAGCTTTCTGCAATATTGCAATACCATATGTTTGGATCATTGTTCTTTGCAACTTTAACTTGTGGATTTATTCCTCATTAGGCTTTTTCATACTCTATTGAACTGGTATTATTAGGAAAATCTTCAACTCCAACACCACCCTTTTTGCCCGATAAGCTTTCTCTGTCATTAATTGCATTCACATTTGCATATTGGCCATACTGAAGCATCTTGGATGATAGGCATTTGCCGCATTTATATAGCCTGGTGTTCATAAAATCTAATTTTGTTTGATATCTTTCATCTTATTAATGATCTATTAAACGTGGTGGAAGTTACTTCTTGTCGTCTACAGTCAGCATGAGAGGGGTTGTTAAACTTCATAGCTGGATAAAGTGCACTATGAATGTTAAGTTTTAGTTCTAGAAATGATATGATAGTGACTACTAACCATACAATCATGTTCTGAAATCCAGTGATGAGTAGCTATTGCCTTATCGGTGTTGCCTTGTATGTCTGCAAGTTGTAGAGAGTGTGGTATTGTCTTAAACTCCTTCCGTTTGTAGTTTTCAGTGCTTTATATCCTACCTGAAAATGATATGCATGTGAAGTATTTTTCTGTGGCTACATAACATCTGAGTTTAGCTTGTGCTGCTTTAGTTTGTTATAGAGCATCACGTGCTTTTTACTTTCTCAATACTCAAATGCATTCTATGCTTTCGCACTTTTGCATTTCTCTTAAATCTTAATGAATGGAACTGACAAGTATGGCTGGACCTTTCACATTGAGCACAAGATTTCACATGGAAAGTGTGAGTTTGAGATTGTATGAAGAGTAATGCACATTTTGCTCCATGAACAATCTTCCGGCCTACTATCTGAAAAGTGCACTTCAGTGTCATGTTACACCTTTAAATTGTTTGATGAGGCTTTTGGTGAGGATAAATGTCAAGAAACAACTACAGATTTACGTTGTACATTCTGACATAAAAATGGTATTAATATAATTTATACATCTTTTGCCTTTTAAGACTTATGTTATGATAGTTCATTTTCATTTAATCTATACATTTATTCATTTTTGGGACTTCTGACACGATAGATTATTCCTAATAAGAGGAAGTTCATTTAATCTTTTTCCCCTTCTAATAGATTATTCCTAATAAGAGAAAGTTCATTTAATCTTTCCCCCTTCTAAAGTTCTGGGAGTCGAACCATACTAGAAATAACTTTTGATTTGGTTATCTTTGCTGTTTGCTTCACTTGTTCTTTTTTTTCTTTCTTTCTTTGTTTCTCTATAATAAACAGAAATTTGGGATGCTCTCCGGGCTGCAGCTGAGGCTGATATAACCCTTGCTCAAGCAATTGTGGATAGCGCTGGTGTCATTGTTCAAAACCCGGACTTAACAATCTGCTATGATGAAAGAGGTAGGTGAATTATGATTGTCCGCTCAGCATTCATCCTTAACCCAAAACATTATTGCAGGTGCCAAGTATGAGTTACCCAAGTATGTTCTGAGCGAGCCTACGAATCTGATCCGTCACAGCTGAAAAGACGTTGCAGGGACAGTATGTGTAAATTGGTCTTCTTGTCATTTTGTTTCTCAATCCATCCCAAATGCAAATATGCAAAATCTGCCGAACCTCTAGTATGAAGCTCGCTGCATTTATACATACTTGCTTTTGGTGACTAGTTATGTTCATGCTTGTGTCTTGGACAGCAAATGAAGCTGTATTATTTTGGTAGTTCTATTCTTTTCATTTCTGGATTTTGGATTTTGGCTCCAAACATAATTACCTCTCTCTCTCTCTCTCTCTCTCTCTCTCTCTCTCTCTCTCTCATAGTTAAGGAACCTAGATCCTATGAATGTGGTCCATATGTTTGCTACTTCAAAGTTCAAACAACTCAATTATTGCCACATTATTCATATTGATTTAAAAATTAGGCAAGTTGCATGTGGCAAAGCAAATCCAGCTGCAAACTTAAAAAATGAATGCATGAATGGGCAGGCATGTTCTTCATGGCTTAGGTTTTCTAGGATTCGATTGCACGTGATTCTTGTCGTCCATTTTCTTCATTAATAACATATACCTACATACATATATAGAATATAATATAATACAAAATAATATATCATCGCATAAATGATTCCATGTCGTCAAACTATGCGCTATATTTTATTAGCGTATTCCCATTGTGAAATTAAGGAAGGGAATTAAGTTGGCAACAAAAGGAAAAATTGATAAAATGATGGTTTTTCCTAATTTTTTCTAGTTAGATGGAATTGAATGGAACTCAACTTCTAGTCTAAAGCTTGGGGCCCTCCTTCCAACGGTATTTTGAATCAGAACGGTCCTCTTATCAATGCTCACTACTTCTACCCATATTTCAAGGTAATATCAACTGTAACAAAAAAAAAGGAGATCACTCACATTACAATAGTAACTAACTCTCTCTCTCTCTCTCTCTCTCTCTCTCTCTCTCTCTCTCTCTCTCTTATTTGAGATTCCTACTTTATGATGGCAACGGGCAGCTTGTTGACGCTATAAATCCATGATTCAGGTGAATGCAGTCTTTTCTTCGGCGCTATTTTTCCTACTTTTTCGGTTAATTCTGAGATACATTAAGTATGCTTCATAATCTGCAATTAAGATAAGCAAGAAAATCTTCTTCTTTTTCTCCTTCTTCCTCCGGATCAATTCTCGCCCTGACGATGAGGACTAGTGGTGGTGATAGAATACTTAAAGATGCTAACGGCAGCATGAGGGATCATCTGCAGAGCCACATTCATCTCACGAACTGCATCCACTTGAAGAATCATCATTTGCACAATCACACTCCATCTGCGGTTGATTCGTCTCTCTCTCTCTTGAGAGACCTTCAGAAGTCGAGGCATCTTAGAGATCCTTCTAGAAGCCCAAACTCTCGCCTCTCTCCTTCCCTCGTCGGATTGAAGGAGCATCGCCGTGAATGCACGAGGATGTCAGCAAGCTCCCCTCTTAGAAAGGAAGTGAAGATTGCTAGTAAGGAGAAAAGGCGTAGATTTGGAAGTGCAAGAAGAAATCGGCTTCAAATGTCATCGCCTTCTAATTCATTTTCTCAAAGCTATGAACATGATGACCGGAATAGGAATGGGAATAGCAGTCCCGGGAATAGGTGTGGCATTCCTTCCAACTGGTCAAGGATTCATCATAGAGGGAAGTCTTCATCTAGTGTGGTTGGTAAGGAAGCATTGCCTCTGCTTCTAGATGCTTCTAATTCTCAAGGAAGTACTATTGATCATGCTCATTGGATTCATGATGAGTTAGGAGAGTTAGGCATTTATGCAAGCAATCTTGAAAAGGAGGAAACGGATTCCGAATCTTATAGAGTTGGAAAACAGTTCACCAATATGCAGCATCAGAATCTCACTCAGAAATACATGCCAAGAACATTCAAGGATCTTGTGGGCCAGAGTCTTGTAGTGCAGGCTCTTTCTAATGCTATTATGAGAAGGAAGATTGGGTTGTTATACGTGTTCTACGGGCCTCACGGAACTGGTAAAACTGCGTGTGCACGTATATTTGGTAAGGCCTTAAACTGCCGGTCTCTAGAGAGAGTCAAACCTTGTAGTTCTTGTGATTCTTGCATTGAGCATGAGATTGGTAAGAGCAGAAATGTGAGGGAAATAGGTCCGGTTAGCAATGTTAGCTATGAAAATATACTTAAACTTTTTGTGAATGGGATTCCTCCCAAGCCACAGTATGGAGTGTTCATCTTTGATGAGTGTGATGCTATGTCTTCTGATTGCTGGAGTGCGATAATGAAGGTAGTCTACCGAGCCCCTAGGCATGTTGCTATCGTTCTTGTTTGCTCCAGTCTTCATGCCTTGCCTCATGTGGTAGTATCCATGTCCCAGAAATTTGCATTTACTAAGTTGAAAGATGCAGATATAGTGTATGCACTGAAGCTGATAGCAAGAAAGGAAGATTTAGAGGTTGATGAAGATGCTCTCAAGCTGATTGCATCTAAGTCAGACGGGTCTTTGAGAGATGCAGAGATGACACTCGACCAACTGAGCTTACTTGGACAGAGGATTACTCTTTGCGTGGTACAAGAACTGGTATGTAGTATGCACTACTCTATCAAGAATTTATGAACTTGTGTTTTGTTGATGAATTTTGTTCCTTTACTTGCAGATTGGGCTAATTTCAGATGAGAAGTTGCTGGATCTACTTGATTTTGCATTATCTGCTGATACAATGAACACAATCAAGAATCTGAGGGATATCACAGCTTCTGGTGTCGAACCGTTGGCCTTAATGTCACAGCTAGCTACAGTCATAACAGATGTTCTTGCTGGGAGCTTTGGTGGTGTGAAAGAAAGGCCTAAGAGGAAGTTCTTCCATAGGCAATCTTGTAAGTCTTTTACACATAGCTCAAATCAGTTAATCTTTTCTTTGACATTTATCTTGATTCTTGAAATATTATGTGATTGAAGTGTCCAAGGAAGACATGGAGAAGCTAAGGAAGGCACTGAAAACATTGTCTGAAGCCGAGAAGCAGCTGAGGGTGTCGAGTGAGCGGATGACGTGGCTGACTGCTGCATTACTGCAGCTGGCTCCTGATCAACACTACACTAGTTCAGATCATAGTCCAATAGTTTTAAATGATTCTGCTTTGAGGCTTCAAGATGGAGATTCCCTCTCTGTTGGAGATGGTAAGAGTGAAATTGTTGAAGTTGAAGGTGATTGTCAAAGTGTGTGTGAGGGATCCATGTTTGCTGGGAAAACTTTTGATGAAGGAGATTTAAGTGATAGAAACCACAGCCTTAGCATTGTTAGGAGAAGGACATCTCTAGCTGACGTGATTCTTCATGCAGAAAGTGTTGGATTGTCAGTTTCGGTTGCTGACAAGCTTGAACAAGAAAATATGTATGTAATGTGATGAGATTTGTGTAGATTTCATTTCATGTGTTACTGTGTAGTATGTGATGTTTGGCCTTGTACAGGAGACTGGAGCCAAGATCAAGGAGACTACTCTGCTGGAACCCTCCAAGAATTACCTGTAAAACGGTAAGAATAGAAGATGAAACGCGATTTCCTATTGTATGATGTTTACGAAATTTTCATTTGTTTGCAGTTTTCGTGCTTGAAAATTAGAAGAGGAGGAAGAAGAAGAAATGCGATTTCCTATTGTATGATGTTTACGAAATTTTCATTTGTTTGCAGTTTTCGTGCTTGAAAATTAGAAGAGGAGGAAGAAGAAGAAATACACGAACACTTCGGAGATTTGTCTCCTGCGGAAGGTCTCTCTCTACGAACTAGTTATAGAAAGAAAATCCTATTTCTAGTAAGAAACTAGTATCTTATTCGAAAGCCCACGTTTTGGTAGTAATTCCCAGGTACTATATGATCAATGACAGTATATGGTAATTCCACCAGTCCCGGAAAGTTAAGAAGCATTCATATATTAACAACAACAATGATGTGTACAAAAAGCAAAATTGTTCCTCAAGTTACATATCAAATGTCTATCTACTGCCAGATCAAACTCATCTCTATATCAACAACCAAAGGATTAGACATCAAAAAGTGCATGAAAATCACACAAACTTACTACTATCTGTCAAGTTTTTTCAGCTGGAGTAAGATGTCCCAACTGTTCTGTAAGGTTATTTACACTCCTCATACTCCACCAGTGCACCCCATGATCACCTGGTTTGTTTTCATCTTTCTTTCCATCAGCATCCCTCTCGGGCTGAGAATCGGATGAACTGTTTGAACCGGGGTTTTCCGTAAGAAATTGTTCCCAAAACACATCATTGACCCCTGTTCTTCCATTGGTTGTAGTCCCTTCTGCCTGTTCTTCAGTAGGCAGTTGCAACTCCGTGGAAGGAGCGGTAGAATTTCTTGGTGTGCAGTTCATGTCGATTTCAGATGGCTTCCCCCCAACCTCAAGATTGAGTTGGGTGTAAGAAATGCTTGGGCTGAGGGCACATCTTGTAGATTCAACCAACTCCAAGGGTGAAGAGCATTTCCCTAAGCCTTCATCAACATCAAGTATTAGTTTCTCCCAGAACATCAGAGAAGAATCTATCTGATCCAACATCTCCTTGTTCAAAGTCACAAGTGAATGGACATCTAAATTCTCAATCGATAAATTTTGTGAAGACGGCCTCTGACTATCATCTGAACTGGTCTCTTCACATAAGTATCTATTCCCAGGAAACCTTCTCTTTCTATCATGAACTTCAATTTGTGGCATAAGATCCAGAGGAAATTCAGGTCGGTGTAATGTCTTCGCTAAGGAGGATAACATATTTGTATGATGCAGTTCCATACTTTGCACACGCTCAGTCAAACCCTTCGCCTGCAAGGTAAGACCTTGTTGCTCCTCTTTGTGACTCTGCAGTTCCAAACTGAGTGATTCTTTATCGCACTTCAGCCTCTCGATATCCTCCTTATATCCTTTCCTTTCCAACTCCGTTAGGGGAGGTAATGGAGTCAGACTTGGTGTGGAGTGACTGTGAACAGGCTTGCGTCTATGGATATTCTTTAAGAGGTGGGGCTGACCTCTAACAAACTCTTCATTCGCAAATTCCCATTGTTCAGGATCAACTTTTCTGAAACCCTGATAACCCAAACAAGGCATCAAACACAGATAATCTATCAAAAACAAAAAAAAAAAAAAGTAAAAGCAGTCAACCTAAAATCTGCATATATCAAAGCTGCTTAGAGCAAACTACTCACATATGTATTTAGCTGCCTAATGAAGCTGGAGAAATTGCTGTGCTTAAAGTATTTGGGTAGAAGCTCCATAGAAAACTCTGGAGGACTCAACACAATGAAACTCTTATTGTTCTGGCTCCAACACACAATTGAGTCCGTAGAAGGATCATCCACCATCTCATACGTCTTGGCAAGGAAAGGCGGTAGTGAGTTAGAGCTACATGGTGCCTCATCCATCATGGTAATAACCTCCCTTTTTCACAGTAACAGACGCCTTAAAATTACTCCCAGTGGGAACCAAATCAACAGCTTCCTCTGCTTTCAATGTCTCCTAGAGCTTGATTACCTTTTTCACTTAAATTGCAATATCATTAAAGGCTCCCTAAATATCTGAATTAGTGCCAAAACCTTGAATACTCAGTCAGTTCTCACATGAAATCCCAACATCAAGAAAAAATTAAACAACTTTCAGAGAGGAAGATCCTACCATCATTCACCCAAAAAAAATCTCTCAAATTCAATATCTCAACTAAGAAACAATAGCTCCCAAATTTCTCTACAATATGATCCCTTCAATAGAAATCAATAGCGCCAATTGTCTCTACATCCAATCCTCCCAGAAACTCAGTGGACAACTAGTCAAACGCACCAATCCAAACCTATCCGCGACAAGCACCCAGCGTTTCTACTTTCTACCAATAAGAACAACAATACTAAAATTAGAATCAAAACCATAAACAAAAGCGGAGAAACAAATACCAACAATAATACTCACTGACACATCAAAGTCGCACTAAAATTTGCCAGAATCTTCACGCAAAAGCATCAACTATGACAGAGACGCATACACACACTCCACTCACAACAAAAGATGCAAATGGATTTGAATGGAAATAAATATATGCATGTGTTCCGCGAATCACCTTTAGATGGAAAAGGTATTGCTGCATCGAAGACCTTCAGGCGCTCAACGGCCGCGTAGTTCGTTGATGTCGGTTGGTGTCGATTTATATATTGGGAAACGGTGGAAATTTCTCAGAAATCGAGGTGGGAGTTTTCTAGGGTTTACACATTGATCGGATTTGGGAGCACATATGCAAATTCTCTTTCCGTGATCAACAATCATCCTTACTACATGTAGGTTCTAGGTGGACTACTAGTATACTTGTACTATTTACTAATATACGCCCCTCAACTGTTGCTATATGATGAAACTACCCCTGTGTTTTTCCTAAATCCCTGTGTTTTGAAAACCAGTGGTGTAGCTAGAGCTTTCCCGTGAAAAAGAATAATAAATACTACACGAAACACACATTTTGAATATTGATTGTGAGTTTTCCCAGATCCAAATTCAACTTTCAATTGTCAGCGGGGAAGAGCCAATATTAAAAACTAAGAGAGGAAGTCTATAATTTCAGAAAAAATATACTCCTTTCGTCCCCTTATTACTGTTTAATTATGACACCGAAATTAAGAAATTTTATTTTTTGTATATTTTATGAGTTATATTAAATTTTGACACATTTTTTGAGTAGTTGGTGAGTAAAAATGAGAATTATTTAAATTTGTAAATGCAATCAATTTGTTTCTATATTTTTTTCCATATTGTAAAGAAATAATCGAATATTTTCAAAAAGTTAAAAATCATAAATTTATGTGTTCAGAGCGGAACGGAAATCGTGTGTGAGATATATTTTTGAAGATAGAGTATAAGAATGTGGGTTGAGTATTGAGTAAATGATTCCATTTCATTTTATATTTAAAAATATTTTTTGTCATTTTAAAAAAGAGGACAATAATTGTGAAAAAACTCAATTAAGAAAATAGGACAATAACTAAGAAAGGAGAGAGTACAGTTTTTTGGGAATGAGATAATAATTTTGAAAAATTATGTAAGAAAATCAAAATTATGTAAATTTAAAGTCTGGATAAATGAGCGATGCAAGAGTATTAATGGGGATTCCCCAAATTTTAAAAATCTTGAAATTTTATTTATATTTTTAAAAAAATTACTATTTTATCTTTCGAGATTTTATTAGGAGTCCCCAAAATTAGAAACTTAGAATTTTGTCCTCAACCCTATAAATTCTAAACTTGTTCCTAGTAGTCGGCAAAGATGGAGTAAAATAGCTAGACCATAAAACCGAAGGGTCTAGTTTGCAAATTCCAAAGAATAGCTATTAAGACAATATTATATAAATACAATTTTCTTACATAGAATATAACTACCGTAGATCGCGAAAGATCTTTGAATTTTAAGGCACCAATTAGCGTGCAGATGTGTGAGTATTATATATTTCTCATAAAATCTTATTTTAATTTAACTAGATGCGTTGGCTAACGACGTCGTTGTACGTTGATGTTATGTTGGACGTAGTACTTTTATCACTTCTGCATATTAGGCCGGATTTTTCCAATTGGTTACGCTACTTTTCACGTTACATTTTTTATAATTGTGGGGTTTTTTGATTGGGGAAGGGGAAAGCGTGTGTCTATTTATCGTTGTTGAATTTTCGACGCGGTTTTGGCGTTTCTTTTTCCAATTTGTGACATGGTAGATTATTGCTCCATTTCCTTGAAGGTTCTAATTAAGAAGATGACATATCGAATTTGTAACGTATATATGATGAGGATGAGGTTAATTAATTAACAGTTGTTTTTATTTCATTATTGTATAATAATATGTAAAACATATATAAAAAGTAAATTGTATGAGGATAATACATTACCGACGAGATGTTTCATGCGTTAGCTACAATACATATCCGATTAACTGGGAAAGGGGTATCCTATAGTATACATCATATTCCTATCTTAATTTATTTGGCTAGATCCATAATGGGAAAATTCACTTTCTTGCGTTAACGATTTTGAGCTAACGGTTTTTTCTTGCCCAAGTGTATTTTGTATTTTAAAATGTACTATATTTATCTATTTTTATGAAGAAGTCATGTAATGAAGGAGATTCTTATTTGTAAAAATGGAGCATTAATAAATTAATTATACTTTTTTATCTTTTGAGTTGTTTGCCTAGATTGGTACTTTGTTCAAGATTTTTGATCCCTCTTCGGACTTGATCAAAAAAATTATATCGCTTCTTATGGGTATATCAAGAATGATTCGTATCTATTCATGACCTCTTAGAAGTATAAGGTTTTTTTTTTTTTTTTTTTTTTTATAGGATTTTTAAGGTCAGAAAAAATTACAATCATTTTGATAATATTGAGTATTACTCTTCCGCAAGAACCAAGGAATCCGAACCATTTTCTTCAGTTCTCATATTTAAGTCTTTAAATCTGAACCAAAATCTGTATGAACTCTCGGTTCATCATCCATTTTGTTTTCTTTTTCTATATTTTCTTTTATGGATCCGTTTAGGTATGTAATATTGATTTGATTATTATTTTTGGCTTTTAGAGATAATGGTCGACTCCCATAAATTGAACTACAGTAGAAGAGTGTCATGCCGGCAAGCATATCGCCTACAACATGGCCCATCTATCTCAATTAAAACTCGAGTACTTCCCTCACCCACATCCACCGCAATCTACCACCTCTCACTCTTACGTCTATTTTCTTCAACCGGAAATAATTCGCAATTATTATTCGAAATACATATTTAGCATTTCTCATAATTGGAACTGTTATCTCTACGTGTGAGATAGAAATACCATATATGATAGTGTAAATGAAATATTAGAATTGAATTTAATGCATTAGGGATCCTTTCAATTCACCGAAAAAAAGTCCCAACATTAATTGAAAAGCACCGAAAAATAACTGGATCCCACACTTAAAAGCCTTGGTCCGGACATAATCTTCATATTCCAATTGAGTTTAATTATTACAAAGTCCTAATCCGCGGCGCACGTGCAAGTTGTTGAATATAGGATAATCATCCTGAGGCCCACCTCCAGTTGTCCGCTTTTCGCATGTCAAATTCGCAAATTTCGCCAAATTATTGTCCACAAAGAAAACAAATCCAACTTTATTTCACAGTACCGAAAATTATTTTGGTAACATATAGTTGAATACACATATGCTAACTTGTTGAGTTCGTTTAATTAGCCATGAATAGAAATTTGAAGAGAGGGAGAGGGAGAATTCGAAGAGAGCGAGAATTTGGGGAGAGAAAGTAATTGTTGAGTTCATTTAGAGCATCTTCAACACTACCGTAAATAAGAGGAATCTTCTATTTTTTTCTTCCAACGGTCCAGTATCCGTTGCACAAAAAAGAAGGAAGCAGAAATTCTCCCTTATACATACGGAAAAATCCCCCCCCCCTCCCTATCGCTTCTCGTATCCTTTTTTGCTTAAATTATCATTTTTTTTAATTTTTGGGCAGTATCTTTTGCAGAAAAAGCAAGAAGAAGAGAAATTAGAAGAGAAGAAGAGGACCGCCGCTAGAGTCGGAGACGACAAACTGCGTTCCCGCCGGAGACGAGAGATCGGCGGCGCTCCGCCCCTCCACCAGAGCTCTACCGTCGCTGTCCAGAGCTCTACCACCGTCTGGTGCTCGCCGTCTGTGGAGCTCTACCCATCAGTGCTCGCCGTCTGAGAGAGAAGAGAAGAGCGTATCGAATGAGAGAGAAGAGAAGAACGAGAGCGTATTTAGATTGGAGATCGATTGGAGATGGAATGGAATGGATAATTTATCATTTTCATTGTTTTATTATTTTATAAAATACATTATTTTATAATTGTATAGAATAGATAATTTCATCTTTTACATTGTTATATATTTGTAAAATATAATATTTAATACAAATGTAAAATATTGAAATACATTGTATAGTTTTGAAAAATTACAATGTATACATGCATATTATATAAAAGGAAAATGCATAACATAAATTTAAATTCTACACTAATTATGTAATAATTAGGAATATCATCTCCAGAGGTTCTAGTGCCCGAGAATAAATTCCGGAAATAACTGTCGTTTTGTGGGGATGGTTGCATTGCCACTTCTCGTAAATCTAAGCTTGCTCAAGGCGAAGCATTTCACGTTTGTACGGATCATCAATCATTTTCAAATCAATCATTATGTTGTTATCATCTCTGATTATTTGCTTAAGCTCGGTTTTCTTGTCGGTTGAAGCCTTAAATTATTGTCGTAGTTTCTCATTTTCTTCCGCAATGAACTTACGAGTAGTCTCCATCACTTCCGCATTCTTTTTTCTCAATTTTGCTTTCTTCACCCCTTCCGGTCGGTAAAATGAAGAACTACCACTAGCGAATCCATCTTCGCTATCTAAGTTGATAGTGAAATGAGGGATTGAGGGAGTACAGGTCTCCGAAACATTTTTTTCAGGGGCAAAAGGAGGTCTACCCGTAACTTCAGTTTTTACAAAACCTTCAAGTATAGTTCAAGTGTGCTCAAATTTGAATTCATGCTCATAGTCTTTTTGTTTTATCATATAGTCTTTTGCCATCCGAATCTACATAGTGCATAAGATAGAAATCATTTGAGAAATCAACAGAAAAAATAAAGGAAACAAATGAAAAGAAATAATATGACTTACAATGTCTTGCCTCATTTGCCCCACTTGGCTTCGAATTTTCGATTGTGACTATCCATGCGTTGAATTTTTTTGAATCCTTCATGAGTGACATTTCGCAACGATCTTGAGCTCCAATCTTTTATGGAAGTAGCTGGGTTGGGCTTGTCGGAGTGGTATTTTGCTGAAATACATGACCAAAGAGTATCTTTGGATTGATTAATGCCCACAATTGGGTCTTGAGTAATATCAAGATAGACTAGACAAATGTGTTGATCTTCAAAATGAGAGAAGTTAGCTTGCCATGCCATTTGAAACAATTGTTTAGGAATGAAAGGGGATTGAATTTCTAATTGCAAATGAGTGTGAAAAACATATATGGAAACCACTTGGTTATTTATAGAAAGGGAAAGCTTTCACAAGGATTGAGCTTGCTTTTGTGATTGAAATTGAGGGTCCGGATTAAAAGCACATGGATTGTGCTTTGGTGATAACAATGTATGGTCAAGATGACTTTGTGCTTTTGTGATTGAAATGGAGGGCCCAGATTAAAATCACATGGATTGTGCTTTGGTGATTGAAACCACTATATATTAAAGCTCTTCAACCAAAGTTTCATAATAATATTTCTTCACAATGTTTCATCACAATATTTTGTCTTCTTCTGATGATGGTGAATAGCAAATGATTTTGCAAACAATGCAGAATTATAATAATTTATTGCCTCACCTTACAGGGCAAAGTTCAAGGGGGCATAAGAAAATTTTCCGTGATCGAGAAGGAGCTGCTGCAAATCTATTTCAAGATTACTTTGCTGAAAGTCCAACTAATAATGATGAGCATTTTTGCCGCCACTTTCGGATGTTGATGAACAAATTATAATTCTCCCAAGTGCACGAATCGGTATAGTACCTAATCTAGCAACTCCCGAGGTCGATCTCACAAGGACTCAGCTGGGTTCTAATTATCCTAATTATTTCGCTATCTACTTGGTCCTAAACTGGGTTTGATTTATTTAAAAACTACTAAATTAAAATAACAGGAAAGTAAAAAAACAAATAAAAATGAAGCAAAGTGGATAATGGGTATGTTTCAAGTTTGATGAAGAGTGCGGAGGTTTAGCAATCACTATGCCTAAGATGATCGATTAATTCCCATTCTCTAGCTAGCATTTATGAATTTATTTTGTTGGTTCATCCACTAAGGCTCTAGGGATTCCGTATGATGGCGGGAGATCTCTAACTTATAATCCTAAGGGTCAATCAAGTGATCATATCATGAACCTAAGGATCGTATCATGCTCAAGGATTTAAGGAACCATCTAAACTATCCCAAACCAATGGTGACAATCTAGACACTTAATTGCAGGTCTAAATAAATAACCGGGTATGATGCGCCGTATTATCTATTACCTATATTCTCTATAATTATCTAAGATGATGGCCAGTCACATTAAAGAATCATAGAGAAATCAAAAGAAGGCTCAACAATTAAGAAACAAATCAATTCATTCATTGAAAAACTTGGGTTTGAATCAATTCATCAAAAACATAGATCCTGCTAAACCCCCACACAAGGGGATTTAGCCACTCATATTCGTAGGAAAATAATCACAAAAGATGCAAAAATAATCCATAGAATTCAAGTATCAAAAACCCTAAACAAAACTGAGAAGGAATAATACAACCTAGAATCTAGCGGATTGATCCTCGCGCTTGGTTCTCGGGTTGTGGTCTTCAATCTTCGTCTTGAATCTTCAACGTAGGGATGCCTTGGGTGTTTCTCTGCTTTGGGGGCTGGAAGAAGTCGAAAATATGGTGTGTCGTCGAAGGAAAGGAGTCCGGAAGGGTTTATATAGGTTTCGAGCCGAAAAATCAGGTTTTGGGCTGTTTATGACGCGGACCGCGGTCCAGTGCAAAGGCGGACCGCGGTCCGACTCCACCAATTTCTGATTTTCGAGTCAGAACACCTCGGACCGCGGTCCCGCACAAATGCGGACCGCGGTCCTTAATAAATCCGGCTGAACAGTTTTTCTGCACTGTCGCGTTTTGGGAAAAACGCGATATCTCCTTCGTTAGCCGTTGGATCGCCACGAAATTTTGCCACGATGTTCCCAACACATAGAACTACGATGTGGACGGTGGAGATCGGATTCTAAGATCTTTAGATCCACCGGCCACATGATTTTCCAAGTGCCTTGATACGTGAGCTCCGAAACACGATTTCTTCAACAACCGGCTTCAAATCCTCTTCATTCTTCATCCAAACAACTCCATCTTTGCCAACAATGCATCAATGGTCATGGTTTCTTTCATTTTGGTGTCAAATACCACTAAATATGCTCAAAACGCGTGAGAAACCTACAAAACCAAAAACCATCGAAAGTATACGATTCCAAGCAAAACAAAAGCTAAAAATGAATAGAAAACGATGTAAACAAGCTTAAAAAGAACATGATGAGATGGTATAAAAACCACTCATCAAATCCCCCCAAACCTAAGCTTTTGCTTGTCCTCAAGCAAAGAAACAAGATAAAAGAAAGACTATGACTAAATATTAAAAAGATGAGAATAACAATTCAAGCCTTATTCAGTTTTTAGAAGAACACATCATTAGCATGTGAAAATCATTCAAGTTTGATGCCACCTTCAAAACAAAATAGAACATAGAAGTAGAGTAGTCCCTCTCCAGAAATCTGTATCACTCAAACACTCAAGTGTATAAAGGTAAATTCATCACTCAAACTCAACCATAGGAGAGCGTCTTCATAAGCTTGCAGATTGTCTAATTCTACTCATAATGAACACAATTCATGGCAAAGATCTCGAAGGTCTTACTTTGGTTGTAATGGGGCTAAGGCATGTAATAAAAAGGTAGGGAAGATATAAGAAAAGTGACTCATAATGTACGAACAATCAAGGGATCTAGTAGAGCAACCAAATTATGATATATCAAAATAAACCTCTAAAACCAATCACATTTGAACCACTCATAATCAAACAAATCAAGTCACCCCGAGTTCTCACCTTTTTTTTTTCCAAAATATATTCCCCTTTTCAATTTCCTCCCTTTTTCTTTTCACCTCTTCTTTTTTTTCTTCTCTTTTTTTTTTCTTTTTTTTTTTCAACACCTCCCAACTCTAACATATGTCATCAATAAACCCCTTTCAATCGAAGTTAGGAGTACATGCACAAGTCTCCCATATTCTATCCAATTGTTTACCTGCCAATTCTCTACCAATAATTAGATAAAGATTTCAGTATAACACGGTGTCATCAAGTTCGGTACCAGGCTAGATAGAATCAAAATCAATTCACACCTATCTCGAGCCCCCTTTTTTTTTTTTTTTTTTTTTTGGCTTCAAAAATTTGTCCCTTGATCACTAAACCCTCACAAGCCTCCATTTCCTTCCACAACACTAATGACTCTACTAGATCCTCGGTTAAGGCTAGTTAGGTTAGGCAATTTAAGTGGAGGAACATGAATAAAAAGGATGCATTAAGCTCAAAGGGGCTTACTAGGTTGATGTTCAAGGTAGGAATCATATTTGGCTCTGGCTAAAGAACGAGATAGTGCCTAAGATCATATCAATGCCATATACGAAAAGTGTTCAATAAACTTCAAACAGACTCAAAGCAAGTTCTAAATGTTCTCCCTAAAGTGAGTATCACACATGAAAGAAATTGAGACCGACATAAGATTTCGTCAGTTCACAATAGGCTCAAATTCTCACCACAGGTTTTTTGGACTACCACACTTTTACATCCTACATGTTCGAAAATTTTATCATGCTCAAATTCAATTCAACAATGCTTCAGTAAAGAAAAATTTTAAGGTAAGAAATGCATAAACATCAAATAACATAAGTCATAGTAATTCAAATATCAAGTACACGGAGAATCATCAGAATCATAATTATAAAGACCAAATCAATAGGGTTCAAGATTCGACATACCGCCCCAAACATATCTACGAGCTAGTCCCTAGCACGAAAATAGAGTGAAATAAAGAAAATTGGGTAAACGAATCTTCCCTGATGTCTAGGTGATGTCCGATTGATCTACATATACGAAGCTTGATCTTCAGGCTCAGATCCAAAGTTAATCCCGACCGTATCAGCTCCCCTGCTGCTCTGATATAGCTTATTATGCATTAAAAATCAATAGGTGAAGCATATATGTCAATTTTCCTCCTCGTTTTGTTTTTTTTAATGGAAAGCAATAAATCTAACTAAGAAAACTAGAAAAACTCACAAACGTGGGTTGCCTCCCACGAAGCGCTGTTGGTTAGAGTCGTTGGCTCGACTTTGCTGAATCAGATTAGAAACTTGGCGACTTTGGACGCCCGACTTCAGCCTTGTCGACTGCAATTGAGTGTGTAAAGAGGTTTTGTAGAGCAATTCGTAAAATCTTCGCACCTCAGTATCTTTGAAGCCCCACTGTTGCTGACGTTGCTAAACTTTTTTATATTGGTGAGCAACGAGGATTCCCATGGATGCTAGGGAGTTTAGATTGCAGCATTGGAAGTGGAAGAATTGTTCGACAGCGTGGGTAGGTAGATATGCAGGTCGAAGCGGACAACTAACAATTATTCTCGAAACTGTAGCTGATTATGATCTCTGAATATGACATGCACATTTTGGAATGCCAGGTGCTAATAATGATATTAACGTATTAGCAACATCTCATCTTCTCAACATCTTGCTGTAGGCATTCCCCCCACGCATTATGTCATAAATGGAAAGGAATTTAATATGGGTTATTATCTAGCTGATGGTATATACCCTAAATGGGCAACTATTGTGAAAACTATGCGTGCACCAGTTGGTCCAAAGAAAAGGTATTTTGCGATGAAACAAGAATCATGTAGAAATGATGTTGAACATGCCTTTGGAGTTTTCCAAAGTCGTTTTGCAATTGTGGCAAATCCAGCACGTTTTTGGGACGCAAGTTATTTGGGAGATATTATGACTTCCTGCATAATCATGTACAATATGATAATTTAGGATGAACGAGACCTTGATGCTCCGATTGAAGTTGAAAGAGATGTGTCAGCCATAGATATTAAATTTGAAGCACCTTAACCGATCGAATTAGAAGCTTGTCGAAGCGGTTAAGTGAAATTAAAGACACAAAACGCTCATTTTGACCTCCGGAATGTACTAATTGATCACTTGTGGAATGAATATTCATCTTCGGGAAATTAGATATTATGTAACCTATGCTTTTTATTTAAGTAATTTGAATTATCTTCTTTTTGCAATTAATGTAGAATTTTAATTATTTTTATTTAATAAATATATTATTATGTTTAGTTTAATTAGATAAAAAAAATTATATTCAAAATCGATTTGTAAAATAAAAAGAAAAATGTTGTGAAATATTTATTTTTAGGGGAGAAATAGGAAAAATCGTTAAAGACGAAATACTATTTGTGCACAAAAATATGGATAGACTCCCGAGGGAAACCCTTAGGGACCCGTTTGGTTATTAGGAAACTAAAGTTTTTAGGGAATATGATTCTGGGGAATATGATTCTGAGGAAAATGATTGAGGAAAGTAAAATTGATAAGGAATATGATTCCGAGGAATGTGATTCTGCGGAAAATAGATTACTTGTCCTATGTTTGAAAAACATAAGAAAATTGTTTGGATTCTAGTTTCTTTTTTGACTATTTAAGAATCTTATTTTTTACAAATTAGTAAAATGAAAACATATTTAATAATAAAAAAATATACAACTTAAAAGATACAAAGGAAAAAAAAATACATAGTTTGCAATTGAAAAAAAAAACAAAAACATGTCCAATTTATTAAAAATGAAGCCACTTCCAACGCATTGAATGACAATAAAAAAATCTTAAGTTTTAAAAAAAAATGTACGCAAACAAGTTTAGTCCAAACAAATCACCTTAATTAGACTTGAGTAATTCTGCTAGAAATGCTTCTTTCTCAAGATCATCATCAATGGAGAAAAAGTAACCTAATAAATCTGGATCTCGAACAAGTTTTATTACCACCGCTTGTCTTTGTGAAATTGTTAAAATCTCAAACTTCTGCAATTCTTTATTAAGTTTATCGCGATTTGCAATCTTTCTTTGATCCCCACCTAAACTTTCCACAATCTTGACCGTTTGTTCATCTGACTTAATCATTTGCTCATCAGACTTAGCCATTTGAGCAGTAAGTGCATCGGTCATGCGCTCCAAGCTTATAATGAAACCATATGTACTCCTCTTCCTTTTCTTTTTATATTTTGAAGTACCTTCACCCTGTAACATAGTTCCTGATGGTACAAACTGCACATCATCTTCATCAGATACTTCATTACCTTGATTTTGATTTTGTTCTCTCTCTAATTCCTCAACCACATCTATTGGAGTTTCACCATAATGCCCAGTTGCTCTATCCTTGCCCCAAACAAGAGTTAATTCATCAAAGAAAAGACTTGTTTCTCATGAAAGTACAATCTGAATGACTCAAATACAACACAATCTAATTCATAAATAATAACATATATAATGATAAAAAATCAAATAATAGTTAAACACGTATGAAAACTTTTACCTTCAAATAATTACCCCACACGTCTGCACTTGCAGTAACACATTTTTTGTCATCATCCCAACCAAAACCACTTAATGCTCCATTGGTTAACACATCATAGATAGCATGATATTATTTTTTTAACAACTTACAATGTGGTTCAATGTGTGGTTTTTCTTTAAGTTCATGGCCCGATAACTTATCTCTTAACATTCTTTCAAGCTCCTTTTGATACCCTTTTTTCAAGCCACTTCCACTTTCACCATCCCAGTTCCCATTTCTTTTCAATTCAACAATTGATTCTACCAATTTTTTATCTTCTTCAATACTTCATACATGATTAGCTCCTTTACCACGACGAGACATCTAAAATCAATAAATAACGCAAATAACAAAATTAGCCAGCAAACCTATAATCCAATAATACAAAACTTAATGTAGGACCATCAATTTTAATGAATAAACTGGTCGTACTAAAGATGAATGGAATGTTGTATAATATACCATTAGAAAGCCACATAAGTCTAGTTTCTAATGAAAAAAACGACACTTAAAAATATTAAGTATAATGAAAGTTATGGCTTTTCAACTGGAGACTGTCAGACTACTATATTACTGTGGGAATAAATAAAAAAACATACTCCAATCAAAGAAAAGGTTTTAACTAAACTTAAATAACATGTCTATTTTGCATCCATTGGTTATACATTTGATTAGCTAAATTATTTCTCCAATTTGTCCACTCTTGAGTTGGTTCAACTGAAGTGATTGGGTCCCCAATAACCGTGTCTTCTCCGTTTTGAGGATTATCGTTGAAACTAACTTCAATAGGATCAACATATATATTTTCTCTAATGTGGTTTTGAAGTAGACAGCACACCATTATAATTTTGGCTTGTTGCTTAATTGGAGAGAAATTTGGATAAGCATTCCAAAACATCTCTCAATAACATTTCTCGCTGATGAATGCTTCATATTAAAAAATTCTTCTGGAGTGGTTGGTTGATGGTCAGACCTCCATTCAGTAAGATGATATCTTTGACCTCTAAAAGGTGCATGAAATCCATTACCATTTGTGTAGCCCGCATCCACTAAATAATATTGTCACACCCCAATTCCCGAGGGAACGCATTAAAGCCGGGGTGTGATCAGGGTTGGAGAAAAGAAGAATGAAAGAAAGGAGAAATAAATAAACTGAAATATATAATGAAAAAGGCGAGTAACTGAAGGAACACCTCACCAAGAAGATGGAACATACTGAACAAAGATAATTCACATATTAATATTTACGAGTTCAAAGTATGACTCGAGACAGCTCGGGTCATGACAAACTGATTGCAAAATAGTAAAGGTACATCAAAAGCATCGTCAACTAAATACAAGACCAGGTTCAATGTGCTCATCAAAAGAAAACAAGCTAAACGGAAGCTATGGTTATATATAACAAAACCCATGCCTCAACTCTGCCCGTCTTCACTAGTCCCTCAACCTGAAAACATTTGAAAATATTTGGGAATGAGCACTAGTGTACTCAGTGGGTGACACAGTTTATAAATATTTTACAATAAGTTTATCCATGCATAAACCATATGACTTGGAAGGTTTAAAAATAAAAGTCACTTCCAAACATACAAATATTCACTTCTTTATGTACGCACGCTGTCACGTTCTACAGTTACTCTTACTCTATTCCCCTTGCTCTCGGACTTTGGGCTACAACCCAGTGAGTCCCATAAATATCTGATCTCGGGTCTTGACCCAGAGATCCCAACCGTTAAACTTAAAGCCGAAGCCCATAGGTCCTCTCCAACTGGTTAGCACACAATGGAGATCAACTCATTGCACTACTAACATACATGTACACAATCCTCAACTAGCGTGTGAGGCCAGTCAAGAATCTCGATCGATTAAATTCAGAGCATTAAACTTGTAGAACGCACAAAAACATCTTTCATGGATAAACAAGTATTTCATAGAGCTTAATAACTCAAAATAAATTTTGATAGTAAAAACTCACCTTATTATTGTGCTTGTAGGGTAGTATAGCTTTTCTGATAAGGTAGAGTGTTACTCGTCTCCTTCGATATCTCCTACAAGAGAAATCCTAAATTTAATTGTGATTCAACTCTTATTCCTAAATAATCCTAATAACTTTCGAATCTTGATTCACAATTCCCGTCCCTCAACCTATGTTAAATAAATGAAGATAATTCCCTTAATTTATGTAAGTATAATATTAGACTGGATTATATGGGTCACAACATAAATAGTATTATAATTGTTTACCCGTAAAAGATATCATAACAATATGTGGTCAACAGATTGATAACCATAGGTTGATTATGATCTGGTATGTTAAGACTATCTAGTTATATTTATTATATCCGATACAATTAATACTATGATAATATCAATAGTATTAATAGAATAATATATTAGAACAGAGCTATACCTATAACAGAATATATAAACATGCTTATGGTGAACGGTCGATTATATAACAACAAATTATGTAATCATATTGCTAGACTAAATTGTAATACTATAATAATTAGACTAATAAGGAATCATGATAAGGAAAGTATTTAACTCATAATTAATTAGTTGAATATCAAGACACTTTAATTGATTATAATGATTCATCAGAAGGGGTGATTATACAATTAGTTTACCATTTACAGTTCCTATTCTTTCATGTAATCAACATTAATTATAAAATCTTATAACCCCATGTCTAATTAACAACTTGGAAGGAAGAAGATTACCTTTCTTGAATTTCTTATGAATTACCTTCCTCTCGCTACTGTGAAAACTATTCGTATGATTTGCTTTAATGTAATAAAAGAAATTTATGAGTTGTATTTAAATCACCGAATACCCATGCATAGTCACTAGTCTACAAACCTATACTTAAGCTTTATTTCCCACCTCCTGCTAACAAGTTAGTCTCCAGAAGAAGGATAAGATAGCTTCTCACCCATTTATTTAACTAAATATATACATACCAATTATAAATAGTAACTATTACATGTTTCAATTATTCATGTTAATCTTGTTATTATTTTATTTTATTTTATTTTTACTTATCCCACGCAGATACATATATCTATTTATACAAATTTTATAATGGCATCAAATATTCTTAATTTATTTATTTTATACATATATTGTCCTACTAAACTTCTTAAACCTTGTAAAGAAAACTAAGGATATCACAAACATTGTCCTAATTATTGAAAAACAAAAATGTTATATCACAATTCTATCTTCAATAAGATTATTAAAAGTTTATAGTTTACATACTGATGAGTGGTTTTTATACCATCTCATCGTGTTCTTTTTAGGCTTGTTTACATCGTTTTCCATTCATTTTTAGCTTTTGTTTTGCTTGGAATCGCATACTTTAAATGGTTTTTGGTTTTGTAGGTTTCTCACGCATTTTAAGCATATTTGGTGGTATTTGACACCAAAATGAAAGAAACCATGACCATTGATGCATTTTTGGTAAAGATGGAGTTGCTTGGATGAAGAATAGAGAGGATTTGAAGCCGGATGTTGAAGAAATCGCGTTTCGGAGCTCATGTAACGAGGCAGTTGGAAAATTGCGTGGCAGGTGGATCTAACGATCTTAGAATCCGATCTCCACCTTCCACATTGTATTTCTATGTGTTAGGAACATCGTGGAAAAGTTTCATGGCGATCCAACGGCTAACGAAGGAGATATCGCATTTTTCCCAAAACGCGACAGTGCAGAAAAACTGTTCGGCCGAATTGTTAAGGACCGCGGTCCGCATTTGTGAGGGACCGCGGTTCGATGCGTTCTGACCCAAAAAATTGCAAAGTCAGTAGGGTTCGGACCGCGGTCCGCCTTTGCACTGGACCGCGGTCCGCGTCGTCTAGAGCCCAAAATCAGTTTTTTTTTCGGCCCGAAACCTATATAAACCCTTCCGGACTTCTTTCCTTCGAGACAACACACCATAATTCCGACTTTTTCCACCCTCCAAGGCAGAGAAACACCCAAGGCATCCCTCCATTGAAGATTCAAGACGAAGATTGAAGACCACAACCCGAGAACCAAGCGCGAGGATCAATCCGCTAGATTCTAGGTTGTATTATTCCTTCTCAGTTTTGTTTAGGGTTTTTGATACTTGAATTCTATGGATTATTTTTGCATCTTTTGTGATTATTTTCCTACGAATATGAGTGGCTAAATCCCCTTGTGTGGGGGTTAGCAGGATCTATGTTTTTGATGAATTGATTCAAACCCAAGTTTTTCAATGAATGAATTGTTTTGTTTCTTAATTGTTGAGCCTTCTTTTAATTTCTCTATGATTCTTTAATGTGACTGGCCATCATCTTAGATAATTATAGAGAATATAGGTAATAGATAATACGGCGCATCATACCCGGTTATTTATTTAGACCTGCAATTAAGTGTCTAGATTGTCACCATTGGTTTGGGATAGTTTAGATGGTTCCTTAAATCCTTGAGCATGATACGATCCTTAGGTTCATGATATGATCACTTGATTGACCCTTATGATTATAAGTTAGAGATCTCCCGCCATCATACGGAATCCCTAGAGCCTTAGTGGATGAACCAACAAAATAAATTCATAAATGCTAGCTAGAGAATGGGAATGAATCGATCATCTTAGGCATAGTGATTGTTAAACCTTCGCACTCTTCATCAGACTTGAAAACAAACCCATTACCCACTTTGCTTCGCTTTTATTTGTTTTCTTTTACTTTCCTGTCATTTTAATTTAGTAGTTTTAAATAATCTAAAATCCAGTTTAGGACCAAGTAGATAGTTAAATAATTAGGATAATTAGAACTCAGCTGAGTCCTTGTGAGATCGACCTCGGGAGTTGCTAGATTAGGTACTATACCGACTCGTGCACTTGCGAGAATTATAATTTGTTCATCAAGTTTTTGGCGCCGTTGCCGGGGACTCAGTCGTTTTGATTATTCTTTTTACTAGCTGTTTATTTGTTTAGATTTTATTTTTACGTTGGTTACTATTTCTTCTTTTCTTTACTGTGTCGAGTCTTACTCTTGAGTTTTCTGTAGGTTTATGCATGGTAAAAGGTCGCAAAATCCAGAACTTGCGCCTTTTATCGATAACATACACAGAGTAGGGACTCGAGTTACGAGGAAAGAACAGGAAGACAAAATTGAAATGGAGCGAATTGAGAATAATCCTGAACCAGAGAGGTTGCAGGGAGACTACACAAGGCCGATACTTGGAGCCAATACCACCTGCATCGTCCTAGAAGAGACCGCAAGGAATTATGATTTGAAGCCCATCTACTACCATATGCTACCATCTTTCTACGGGCTAGCAACTGAAGATCCTCTTGCTCATATGAGGGAGTTCTATGCTACACTTGGGACTATTCCTCTCAGCGGGCTCACTACTGATCAATTGGGAAGACGATTGTTTCCCTACACTCTGAAAGATAAAGCCAAGAATTGGTTGCACACACTGCCTCCTAATTCTTTGAGGACAATGGAGGACGTGTTCAAAGCATTCACGGAGCGATACTACTCCCGAAGCAGGAGTCACGAGTTGAGGCAACAGATTGCTACTTTCTCCCAGTTTGACAATGAGACATATCATGAAGCTTGGGATAGATTCAAGGGACTCCTCATCCAATGTCCACATCATAATTACCAGGTTGCGATGCTGAATGAGTTCTTCTACAATGGATTGCTCTTGCCATGTCAGATTATGGTTGACAACATGGCTCCCGGAGGCATTCTTGCACTGACCCCAAGTGCATTGCATGAGCTTTTTGAGACGTTGAAGGCTCGTTCCGTATTAAGAAGTCAGAGTGTGAGACAACGTGGAACGCAGGATGTGCGGGCTACATATACGGATGATACTATTAAGGAGCTTCAACTGCTTAGACAAGAAATCAAGGAGCTCAAGCAGAGACAAGTGCAAGCCCCAAAGATTGGCGAGGTATGTACCATTTGTGATGATCCACAACACTCAACCGCCCAATGCCAGTTTAATATTATCCACAATCAATTTCAAGAGGAAGAAGCTAACTGGGGACAAGGCCTAAGACACCAGGAATGAGAAGAGAGAAGGCAATATCAGAGGCCGCAGCAAAATTTTGTCCATAAGCAGCAAGGGTACAATCCTAACTACAAGAGTTACCAGGATTATGGATGGAGGAATGCCATTCCGCAGCAAAACTTTGGAGGCACATCATCTTCTTGCCTTCAGCCAAAGATTGAGGACGCTGACAAGAATTCCATGGCCATCTTGCAAGACACCTTAAACTCCTTTATGAAGAGTTCTAAGGAGCAAATGGAGACACTTACCACTACTGTCAGGACGTGGAAGCCAATTCCAACAATTTGGGGACTCAACTTGGCCAACTAGCACGGGAAGTCGCTTTGCTTAAAATGCAACAAGGGGAACTACCTGGACAAACACATCAAGCAAAGGCTCTCCATGTGTTGAGAAACGGCAAGGAGATTGAAAAACCAGATTACATTCCTGAAGACTCCTTCCTTGAGGAAACATCCAAGCGAGATGGCGTAGTCGAAGAGGATGAGAAAGCCTTGACTGAAGAAGACAAAGGGAAAGATGAGGATCTTGTAGAGAAACCCGCTTTACACAAGGCGAGTAACCCATACAAGCCTCCCCCACCATTTCCCGGGCGTCTGAAAGGAAACAAGCAAGATAAGCAATTCTCTACCCTTTTCAATATACTTTCTAAGGTTAACATCAATCTTCCCCTTTTAGACCTTATCAGGAATGTGCCAAGTTATGCGAAGTTCTTCAAAGAACTTAGCACAAACAAGAGGAACTATGAGGAGGTGACACGTACGTTGACACCACAATCTGTAAGTGCATTGGTTGGTTTACCTCATTTACCACGCAAGATGAAGGACCCAGGTAGTTTTCTAATTTCAATCTCCATGGGGACTGATAAAGTTGTTCGAGGAATGTTGGATTTGGGGGCTAGTATCAACCTTATGCCATACTTATTGTACAAGCAGTTGGGTATTCAAGGATTAAAGCCTACATCCATGAGAGTGCAACTTGCTGATAGATCTATTAAAAGTCCTAGAGGAGTGGTTGAGGATATTTTAGTTCAAGTTGATAAGTTCATTGTTCCTGTTGATTTTGTGATTCTTGATATGGAGGATGTCTCACTTAGGGATCATGAGCATTTGATACTTTTAGGCCGACCTTTTATGTCCACTACCAATTCGATCATCAATGTGCGTGATAGGAAGGTGACGATGGAGGTCCTCGGGGAGTGCTTAGAGATTGTTGTGTTGGATTGTTCTGCTATTCCTTCTGCTTACTCTATTGAGAAGGTGTATTTTGTTGACCCTTGTGACTCGATAGTGCAGGACTCTTATTTACAGGAATTGACAAAGGACAAGTTGGAAGCTGCTTTAACTCTTGCCACTAACCATGAATTTCTTGCAGATGAGGATAAAGAGTGTCTTAAGCAGTTGGAAGATGGTCTTGAGGCTAGTAGTGGTATTGAATCTAGCAAAGCTTTGGAGCTTCCTACTTTCGGAAAGCAAGCTGAACCATTTCTGCCCGTTCTAGAGCTCAAGGAGCTACCAGAGACCCTCAAGTACGTCTTTTTGGGGGAGGGTGATACGTATCTGGTTATCATCTCATCTAGTCTGACCCCATTACAAGAATCTGAGGTAGTGAGAGTACTTCGCGAGCATAAGGAAGCCATTGGATGGAGCATATCCGATATCAAGGGAATAAATCCGGTGAGATGCATGCACAAGATCGTTTTGGAGGATAATACCAAAGCAGTGCGGCAACCTCAACGGCGACTTAATCCAGCAATGCAAGAGGTGGTGAAGAAGGAAGTGATCAAGATGCTTGACCATGGGATGATCTATCCTATATCTGACAGCAAGTGGGTGAGTCCAGTCCATGTGGTTCCTAAGAAATCCGGCATCACTGTGGTTAGGAATGACAAAGGTGAATTGGTGCCTACTAGAATGACCACCGGGTGGCGGATGTGCATAGACTACCGTAGATTGAATGCTGTGACCAAGAAAGACCATTTTCCCTTCCCTTTTATTGATCAAATGTTGGAAAGACTAACAGGTCACGAGTATTATTACTTTCTTGATGGTCTTTCAGGTTTTTATCAGATTCCGATAGTTCCCGAGGATCAAGAGAAGACAACATTCACTTGTCCATTTGGAACTTTCGCATATAGGAGGATGCCTTTTGGGCTCTGCAATGCCCCCGCTACTTTTCAGAGATGCATGCTCTCCATCTTCTCCGACATGGTTGAAGACTTTATTGAGGTATTCATGGATGACTTTTCTGTTTTTGGGCATTCTTTTGATGATTGTCTGAATAAGTTGACTTTAGTTCTTAAGAGATGCATTGAGTGCAATTTGACCCTTAGTTGGGAAAAGAGTCATTTCATGGTTACACAAGGGATTGTACTTGGGCATGTGATTTCTAAGAGGGGGATAGAAGTAGATAAGACAAAGACTGATTTGATAGTTAAGCTTCCTCCTCCTACCTCGGTGAAGGAAGTTAGGGGATTTCTTGGGCATGCAGGATTTTATAGGAGATTTATACAAGGGTTCTCTGAATTATGTCGTCCTCTAAATAAGCTTCTATGCAAAGATGTTCCATTTGAGTTTGATGATGCATGTTTATCTACTTTTAATACTCTTAAGGAAAAGCTTACTTCTGCTCCTGTTGTTGTTTGTCCTAATTGGTCTTTACCTTTTGAGCTTATGTGTGATGCATCAGATTATGCCATAGGAGCTGTTTTAGGACAAAAAGTGGATGGTAGACTTCGTGTTATATACTATGCTAGTCGCACGCTTGATTCTGCACAAGTCAATTATACCACTACTGAAAAAGAGTTCCTTGCTGTTGTATTTGCTCTTGACAAATTTAGATCTTATTTGGTAGGAACTAAAGTTGTTGTGCACACTGATCACTCAGCCTTGAAATTTCTTCTCACCAAAACTGATGCAAAACCTAGATTGCTTAGGTGGATTTTATTGTTGCAAGAATTTGATGTTGAAATTGAGGACAAGAAGGGTAGAGATAATGTTGTTGCTGATCACTTATCTAGGTTGCCTGTTAGTTTTATTCCGCGAGATTCTACCGTGCCTATCAATGATTCTTTTCCCGATGAGCGGCTATTTGTTATTTCCCGCGAGCCATGGTATGCCGACATTGTCAACTACTTGGTGAGTGGGGCGTTGCATCTTGATCTTTCTTGGCGGGGAAAAGAAGAGATTTGAATCTTCATGCAGGGCCTACTTTTGGGATGATCCTTACTTGTTCCGGGTTTGCAATGATCAAATAATTCGGAGATGTGTTCCTGAGGATGAGCATACGAGTATACTCTCTCATTGCCATGAGTTGAGCTGTGGGGGACATTTTAGTGGAAAGAAGACTGCACTCAAGGTCCTCGAATCCGGATTTTATTGGCCAACTTTGTTCAAAGAAGCTCATTCTCACTATGTAAGTTGTGATAAGTGCCAACGGAGTGGTAACATAGGTAAGCGAAATGAGATGCCCCAAACCGGTAATTTGGTTGTTGAGTTATTTGATGTTTGGGGTATTGATTTCATGGGACCTTTTCCCTCCTCTATGGGTTATGAGTATATTCTTGTGGCTGTTGATTATGTTTCAAAGTGGGTGGAAGCAATTCCAACTAGAACTAACGATGCTAATGTAGTTGTCAAGTTCTTGAAGGAAAATATTTTTAATAGGTTTGGCACTCCTAGAGCAATCATTAGTGATGGTGGGAAGCATTTCGCAACAAACTATTTGATGGGTTGTTGAAGAAGTACAATATCACGCACAAGGTGGCAACCCCTTACCATCCACGTACATCCCGGCAAGTCGAGGTGAGCAATCGACGGATCAAAGGTATTTTGGAGAAGACGGTAAAACCGTCAAGAAAAGATTGGGCTTTGAAGCTTGGTGATGCTTTGTGGGCGTATCGCACCGCGTACAAAACACCAATTGGAATGAGCCCATACCGAATGATCTATGGGAAGGCTTGTCATTTACCCGTGGAGTTGGAGCATAGGGCTTATTGGGCGATTAAGCGACTGAATATGGATCTCGAGAAGGCCGGTGAGAAGCGTTTACTAGAGTTGGATGAGTTAGACGAGGTTCGTGATGCGGCTTATGAGAATGCCAAGATTTACAAAGAGCGTACTAAACGCTATCACGATAAGGGCATTGTTAGTAAGTCTCTTTACCCAGGAATGAAGGTCTTATTATATAACTCTCGTCTCAGATTGTTTCCAGGAAAGTTGAAATCTAGGTGGTCCGGACCATTTTTACGTAGTCCAAGTGTTTCCTCATGGTGTCTTGTGGAGTTGTTAAACCCACGGACCAATGACACTTTCAAGGTGAATGGACAACGGGTGAAGCCATATTTTGAACGAGCATTCGACAAAGCCGACGTCGAGTGGCTCGAGATCTCAGACCCGTGATTTGTTCCTGCTGTAGTCGAGCTAACGACTATAACCAAGCGCTTCTTGGGAGGCAACCCATGTTTTGTAAGTTTTTCGTGCTTTCGTAGTTAGTTTAAAAAAAAAAAAAAAAAAAAAAAAAAAAAAAGGGGGGCAGGTCGTGTCGGACCGCGGTCCGCATTTACGCGGGACCGCGGTCCAGTGTATCGGCAGCCAGAAATTTTCCGGGACAGAAGGTGTCGGACCGCGGTCCGACTTTGTGATGGACCGCGATCCTTTGTAATCGAGGATAAAAAAAATTGGAGTACAGAAGGGGGCGGACCGCGGTCCGAGTTTGCGCAGGACCGCGGTCCCGTGTTATCGGGAGAACGATCTTTCCAGTCCAGAGAAGGACGGACCGCGGTCCGCGTTTGTGTAGGACCGCGGTCCCGTGTAAAAATCGCAGGTAAGTATTTGTTTTACTCTTTAAAACCGCTCTTCCCCTCACTTCTTCTCCCACACGAATTCTCTCTTCCTCACCGTACTCTTTCTCCCCATCAACATAAACTCTCGAAAATTCTACTCTCTACTCCACATCTACAAGTTCTTCTACCGTAACTTGTGTCGATTTATCTCCTCACATCCATCCAAGGTAAGATTTCTCACCCAAATTTGATTTTTCTTCAAGTTTTCTTTGCAATTTTCGAATTCATCTCTTGGGTTGAGTTTATTTGGTAGGATTGATAGAGTTTTCATGTTGATTTGTGAATTGTTGATACATGGGAGGAATTTGTGTTCTTAATTTGGAGTAATTAAGCTTGTTTCTACATATGCCTACCAAGTGTTCGCTTAAATGCTTCAATGACCAAATTCACTTCAAATTCGAAAATTCTTGGATTTTCTCGATTCCTTAGTCGTTGTGAGGGATGTTGCTTGCTAGATTTGGATTAGGATTTACCCTAAGCTTTGAAAGAACTTGTTTGGATTTATGCATATCAAATGCTTGTGAAAATGCCTAAGTGTTGTTCATATGCTTGAATTTGTTCTTTTATTCCATGAATGCTCTTATACTTGCTCAAAGTTCTTTCTATGTCCATTACAAGCATGTGGTTACTAGCACCTTCGCTTATGGGTTACTACTTGATTGTGTATGGTATTCTAGTCTATTATTGTGGGTTTCCTTGCATGCCGGATGCTTTATTCGGAACTTTTCCGCCTAGCCGCATGATAGGTTGGGGGGAATTTTTGAACCCCGTTATCTACTCGTTGGCATACTTCATATTGTTATTGCAGGATTATCATGGTGAGAGATAAAGGAAAGAGCAAAGCTTCCTCACACAAGAAGGCTCGGCAAGCTGGCGAAGGCTCCTCCAGAGGTTCGACTGGATCTCGCCCGGCCTGGAATCTATCGGCAGATGCTCAACAGTGGGCTACCGCAAATGACAGAAACCGCCCCCTCATTCCCGAGAGAGGAATAACTGTGAGTGGAGGCGTAGTCGATGGCCATGAGACCTTGTGGCTGAGACGCATTATTCAGCGCCGTGTTTGGGACAGGTTGGTGGCTACACCTGCGGGCTATGACGAGCAGCTCGTTCGGGATTTCTATGCATCCCTCGTTTCTTATGACAGGGGGACCGGCGTTGTTGAGTTTCGTGGGAGGACGGTGACCATCACCGGTCGCGTGATCAATGAATTCTACGCGATACCTGAGCCGGTGGGGTACCCGGCTGAGACATTCCATACCATGTTACCGCCTGATGTGGACGCTTGGCCTGAGCGTGTCCCAGTCATATGCAAGGATGGATTCCCATATGTGCCCGGTATGACTGGTTTTCCGAAGCATAGCCTGCACCCACATGTTAAGGTTTTACAGTATTTTGTTCAGCAAAATCTCATGCCGAGCACCAGCTTTCGTGATTTTAAGCCAGAGCGAGCTTTATTGATTTATTGCATCCTTGAGGGACTTTACATTGATGTGGGACAGCTTATTATGGGGTTGATTTTGGCCACCCATACCTATCTGGGCCGGACCGGTTTCCCTTTCCCTTGTCTGATTACTGCCACATGCGGGTCCTCTGGGGTCCCAATGATTCCGGTTGACCAACTACGTCATGGTAAAGGGGACATTACCTCTACTATCTATGAGGAGTTGATGCAAGATAGAGCTCCGGGGCCTCATGCTGATGTCCCGATGATCGAGGAGGCACCTGATGAAGGGGGCCATGCTGCTAACCCACCTGTTTTTGACATGTCTGCTTTGCAGGAAATGTTGCGACAGAACCAGACGGCTCTTATGGGCGGGTTCACAGCCCTAAATGCCCGCCTTGATGCACTCGATCGCCGTCAGGAAACTCTGGAGGAACAGCACCGCTCTTTGTTAGCGCGTCAGGATGGTTTGTTAACGCGTCAGGATGGTACCGAAAGGTGGCAGCAAACTATGGACGAGCGCTACGACCAGTGGATGCGGCGGATGGGATACCCGCCTTATGGGCCTGGACCCGGACCGTTATGAGATGGGTAGCTGCACAGACCAAACAATTTTGTTCTCAGGGAAGATTCGTTTACCCAATTTTCTTTATTTCACTCTATTTTCGTGCTAGGGACTAGCTCGTAGATAGGTTTGGGGGGGAATGTCGAATCTTTGAACCCTACTGATTTGGTCTGTATAATTATGATTCTCATGATTCTCCATGGTATGATATTTGAATTACCATGACTTATGTTATTTGATGTTTATGCATTTCTTGCCTTAAAATTTTTCCTTACTGAAGCATTGTTGAATTGAATTTGAGCATGATAAAATTTTCGAACATGTAGGATGTAAAAGTATGGTAGTCCAAAGCCTTTGTGAGAATTTGAGCCTATTGTGAACTGACGAAATTCTATGTCGGTCTCAATTTCTTTCATGTGTGATACTCGCTTTAGGGAGAACATTTAGAACTTGCTTTGAGTCTGTTTGAAGTTTATTGAACACTTTTCGTATATGGCATTGATATGATCTTAGGCACTATCTCGTTCTTTAGCCAGAGCCAAATATGAATCCTACCTTGAACATTAACCTAGTAAGCCCCTTTGAGCTTAAAGTATCCTTTTTATTCATGTACCTCCACTTAAATTGCCTAGCCTATTTAGCCTTAACCGAGGATCTAGTAGAGTTGTTAGTGCTGTGGGAGGAAATGGAGGCTTGTGAGGATTTGGTGATCAAGGGACAAATATTTGCTAAAATGTGAGATTGGTGTAAATTGATTTTGATTATATCCAGCCTGGTACCGAACTTGATGACACCATGTTATATTGCAATCTTTCTCTAATTATTGGTAGAGAGTTGGCAGGTAAATAATTGGATAGAATATGGGAGACTTGTGCATGTACTCCTAACTTCAATTGAAAGAGGTTTATTGATGACATATGTTAGAGATGAGAGGTGTAAAAAAAAAAGATGAGAACTTGGGTAACTTGATTTGTTTGGTTATGGGTGATTCAAAGGTGGTTGGTCTTAGAGGTTTATTTTGATATACCATCATTTGGTTGCTCTACTAGATCCCTTGATTGTTCATACATTATGAGTCACTTTTCCTATATATGTTCCCTACATTTTTATTACATGCCTTAGCCCCATTACAACCAAAGAAAGACCTTTGTGATCTTTGCTATGAATTGTGTTCATTATGAGTAGAATTAGACAATCTGCAAGCTTATGAAGACGCTCTCCTAGGGTTGAGTTTGAGTGATGATTTTACCCTTATACACTTGAGTGTTTGAGTGATACAGATTTCTGGAGAGGGACTACTCTACTTCTATGTTCTATTTTGTTTTGAAGGTGGCATCAAACTTGAATGATTTTCTCATGCTAATGATGTGTTCTTCTAAAAAACTAAATTAGGCTTGAATTGTTATGCTCATCTTTTGATATTTAGTCATAGTCTTTCTTTTATCTTGTTTCTTTGCTTGAGGACAAGCAAAAGCTTAGGTTTGGGGGGATTTGATGAGTGGTTTTTATACCATCTCATCGTGTTCTTTTTAGGCTTGTTTACATCGTTTTCCATTCATTTTTAGCTTTTGTTTTGTTAGGAATCGCATACTTTCGATGGTTTTTGGTTTTGTAGGTTTCTCACGCATTTTAAGCATATTTGGTGGTATTTGACACCAAAATGAAAGAAACCATGACCATTGATGCATTTTTGGTAAAGATGGAGTTGCTTGGATGAAGAATAGAGAGGATTTGAAGCCGGATGTTGAAGAAATCGCGTTTCGGAGCTCATGTAACGAGGCAGTTGGAAAATTGCGTGGCAGGTGGATCTAACGATCTTAGAATCCGATCTCCACCATCCACATTGTATTTCTATGTGTTAGGAACATCTTGGCAAAGTTTCATGGCGATCCAACGACTAACGAAGGAGATATCGCGTTTTTCCCAAAACGCGACAGTGCAGAAAAACTGTTCGGCCGAATTGTTAAGGACCGCGGTCCGCATTTGTGAGGGACCGCGGTCCGATGCGTTCTGACCCAAAAAATTGCAAAGTCAGTAGGGGTCGGACCGCGGTCCGCCTTTGCACTGGACCGCGGTCCGCGTCGTCTAGAGCCCAAAATCAATTTTTTTTCGGCCCGAAACCTATATAAACCCTTTCGGACTTCTTTCCTTCGAGACGACACACCATAATTCCGACTTTTGCCACCCTCCAAGGCAGAGAAACACCCAAGGCATCCCTCCATTGAAGATTCAAGATGAAGATTGAAGACCACAACCCGAGAACCAAGCGCGAGGATCAATCCGCTAGATTCTAGGTTGTATTATTCCTTCTCAGTTTTGTTTAGGGTTTTTGATACTTGAATTCTATGGATTATTTTTGCATCTTTTGTGATTATTTTCCTACGAATATGAGTGGCTAAATCCCCTTGTGTGGGGGTTTAGCAGGATCTATGTTTTTGATGAATTGATTCAAACCCAAGTTTTTCAATGAATGAATTGTTTTGTTTCTTAATTGTTGAGCCTTCTTTTAATTTCTCTATGATTCTTTAATGTGACTGGCCATCATCTTAGATAATTATAGAGAATATAGGTAATAGATAATACGGCGTGTCATACCCGATTATTTATTTAGACCTGCAATTAAGTGTCTAGATTGTCACCATTGGTTTGGGATAGTTTAGATGGTTCCTTAAATCCTTGAGCATGATACGATCCTTAGGTTCATGATATGATCACTTGATTGACCCTTATGATTATAAGTTAGAGATCTCCCGCCATCATACGGAATCCCTAGAGCCTTAGTGGATGAACCAACAAAATAAATTCATAAATGCTAGCTAGAGAATGGGAATGAATCGATCATCTTAGGCATAGTGATTGTTAAACCTCCGCACTCTTCATCAGACTTGAAAACAAACCCATTACCCACTTTGCTTCGCTTTTATTTGTTTTCTTTTACTTTCCTGTCATTTTAATTTAGTAGTTTTAAATAATCTAAAATCCAGTTTAGGACCAAGTAGATAGTTAAATAATTAGGATAATTAGAACTCAGCTGAGTCCTTGTGAGATCGACCTCGGGAGTTGCTAGATTAGGTACTATACCGACTCGTGCACTTGCGAGAATTATAATTTGTTCATCAAGTTTTTGGCGCATCTTCTATAGGTAATCCGTTTCTTCTACTTAAAGCATCTCAAAGTACTCTACCATCATCAGCTGAGTCTTCCCAACCGGCAAGTACATAAATAAATTGCATGTCTTGCGAACATACTCCTAAAACATTTGTACCTGTACGACCTTTTCTATTTCGATATCTAGGTTTATCAACATCGGGCACCTTCACTTCAATGTGGGTACTATCAAGAGCTCCTATGCAATTCTACAAAATTAACATATTAATATACTAAAATTTTATGGAAGTGGAAAATTGAAGTGTTCTTTAATATACCTTAAACCATTTCCATTTCACGTCAGTTGAGTCCTCACGAACAGGGGAAGGAGCTTTTAGCAAAACACCTTGAAGACTAAGAATTGCATTTAATACCTTATTGAAATACCCACTTATTGTTTCTCCTGAGCGTAATAAACTGGTCTTCATCGTACGGTTCTTTTGATGATGTGCTAGAATTTATAAGAAAATATTAACTTGCTCATCAACTTCTAGGCACCTTATTGGTCTTAATTGTCCAATAGTTCGAAACATGTGCACTAGTCTTCTAAAACTATGTCTATCCATACGTAATTCATTATGACATGTGGTGTTACTCTCATATATGAGTCTGTGAATATAACACGATCCATTGCCCTCATTCACAGAATATGGAGCCTTTAAATAATATAATCGACGATAAAGTGTGGTGATAATTGTAATCACAAATATTAATAACCTCATCATGTTTCTTCGTTGCATATGCATATGTTGCATACGCCGCCTACGTGCTATAATATATAAAAGTTTTTCCTTTGAATTAAATCCAACCGTGACATCCTCTTAAATGGATCACCTAAAGTAATTTAGTGTGCAAAATAACATCAAAACACGTATAAAATATAAAAAAAAAACAATAAACGAGGAAAGGTTCTTAACATAAAAGTACATAATAACCAATATGTTACTCACTTTGAAACATACTATCACATAGCAAATAGTCCAAATAGCTTCTTCTATGAAATTCATTCACTTTGTATGAAACGGCAAGAGCATGTTTTTGGTACTAGTTCTAGAATCCATGCAGTCAAGATGACAGTGATATATTCTTGGAACATGGGGACTAATTTGTAAAGAAACTACACACAACATCCGGAGTCAATCCTAACTGTCATATATGCAAAGAAATATAAATATGACGTATATAAAATACATCTAACTGTCATAATATTTTGAGCATCACAAAATTAATTGTAGCCAACGTTCAGCAGAAGATAAAATAATTTGAGCGCTCTCTCTTTCATGTCCCGTTAAGAATTAAAAAAACATTTATCAATATCACATTCAAGAACATGAACTAAAACTTTCATAAGGCACAATGTTTTATCTCTCTCAATCTAATCTCTCCTCCCACTGTGAGAGCATGAGAGCATGGATCCCAATACCCTCATCGATTATGCTCTGTTCCAACTCACACCAACAAGAACAAGGTAATTTTCCAAACACAAGTTTTTCCCAGCGCCACCAATTAAAGTAAAACATAACAATCTCAAATATGTTCTCCAATAGCATAAACATCGATTAATCTCACAAAAATTAGAAAAAATTCAAAATAATACATGTAATAGAAAGATAATAGATGAGTTATGCTCTAGGAATAAGAGGCAACGAGGATGCTCTGGAAATAAAAGACGATGAGGGCAAGAGATGAAGAAGAAGAAATAGATTATAGCGGCGTTCTTATAAGGAGAGATGATAATAGACGTCCATTCTAATCTTAATAGGATTCGATCTGTGATATATATATATTAAACATGAGATTTTAAATTTTCAAAATTATATTATTTTATTAATACTACCAAATACAGGAATTTAATAATTAGGAATAAAGAATATTTTCCCTAATTAGAATCCGTGCAAATCAAGCGATTTTAGAGATGGCAGTAGCACTGCCACCTCACCGCCAACACGTGTCCCCAGTTGAAAAAGACTGAACACGTGCAAGACCCGCATTTCCAGGACATACCATATTCGCCTTACTGGCAGTCTCGTAATTTACCCTCTTTCCCGTGCCCTATTATTGTTTCCCCCCTCACGCATTTATCTCTCTTATTCTTTCTCTTCTCTAATCACACTCAAATCAAGACGCAGCTCCTCGTTTACACGCTCCTTTTGTAAAACCCGGTTTGGATCGCCGATAATTACCTTTTCCGCATCTTCAATCCCGTCGCCGCGAATTGACCGGACTCTACGCGACGTCTCCGTACCAATGACTTCAGGCACGAGGCTGCCGACTTGGAAGGAGCGGGAGAACAACAAGCGGAGGGAGCGGCGCCGGCGGGCGATCGCCGCGAAGATCTTCGCTGGATTGAGGATGTACGGCAACTACAAGCTCCCCAAGCACTGCGACAACAACGAGGTGCTGAAATCCCTCTGCAATGAAGCTGGATGGGTCGTCGAAGAAGATGGCACCACCTATAGAAAGGTAAGAATTAAGATCGTTCCGTACTTCGTGTTTAAGTTTTAGCTAGTGCGTTCCGTGTAGTGTAGATCTCATTTTCTGCCGATTTAGGATTGTAGTCCGTTTTTTCTGGGTGGTGGTGTCTACTGTTTGCTAAAATGCGCTAGATGCGTACGGGAGACGTAACCGCTGTTGATAAGGCCTGGGGCGATCTATGTTGAGAGTCGGGAGGTACAGACCTCGCTGTAGCATACGGCGCACGATAGTAGAGAGCGGAATCGAATCTAACCTGTTAAATTATTAATAGTATAATACTAATAGATTTTTTTTTTCGATTTTGGGGGTTCGATAATTAGGTCAGAACGTGATTTGTTGGCAACTGCTGAACTGTCGAGAGCATGTGATGGTTTTACTGTGTGTTCAAATTCACGTTGTATGATTATGATGCTTTACTGCACTGCACGACGTACGAAGCACGATTAGATCGTTTTAAGGGTCTGATTTTTGCTTTTTGAAGCCCACATACCTTCGAAGATTCTTATCCTTTTTCATATTTGTCAGTAATTTATTTTTAGAAAGTACTTGGGTCTCCTCCCTGTTCATTTTCTTCTCAAATTGAGTTTAATTGAAATTGCTCAATTTGATTTGCTAGATCAATCAAATCCAGAAATGGGTGTTTTAAAAGATTTTATCTGTTAATTCCGGTAAAGTACCATTATTGGAATCATTTACTGCTGCTATATTTTATACGTATATTCAAGATTATACTTGTAATAAATGCACATGGACATGGTGAATCATTTACATATTTTATTTTTCTGGAACTATTTTTTATATTTTATTGTTTCTCATATGTTGAATTATTTCATCATATTCCCCACCCAAAATAATTTATCCAGTAGAAACCATTTCTTTCAATTTCATAATCATGAAAACTGTAGTTTTATCTTCACTCATTTTTTTACTGTTACTTTGAACCTTTGAGGTATGATTGACAAAGATTCTTTGCCACTTGTATCATGGTATATCTGACTGAGTCGATAGTTAATGTGGGTATTAAAATATCCGCCAACTAAATATTTCATAAGAAGGAGCTGGACCTATATATTTGTGGGGCAATTGATCACTGTTTTCTTATGTTTTTTTTTTTTTTTTGGGGGGGGGGTTAGCACATGTTGAGATGTACCAGGTTCAGTGTTCCAGAATAATTAAATGTTTATGCTGGAATAAGCACATGCATGAAGGTTCTTCCTTGAAAGATCAGATTCATAGGGATGGAATTTGTTTAGATATGCCAGTAAATTTCGTCAATAACACCACTGCCCAAATGATTAATCTTGTGCACGTTCCTTAACGGTGGCAATGCAGGATGTCACTTTCCAAGTGGGAGCCGTAATTGAGTAGTTGTAGCATATTGTAATTTGTTGAGGAGTAACATGCTCGTTCAGTTTTGGTGTTCAATCAGTTCTATGTGTAGCCTAGCTTAATTGCGCCTCTATCACTCATCTCATTTGTATGTTCTTCACATTCCTTGCTGTGATATAGGCGATACTACTATTGATTTGCTTGGATTGTAGAGGTTCACCATTGGATTTGGGTTCTAAGTTGTAACTTGTACGGACGTTGTAATTGAATGCGAACTGTTTGTACTCACCTTATTTTATGTACTAGTGAATTAATCAAAGGCAACTTTGTTTTGTGTGTAGATGAGATTAACTAATTGGGTGATAGATAACTCATTTTCTTTGTTCTTTTCTTTTATAAAGTGTAAGTATATACCTTATGAATAGGTAACTCAGTTTTTAAATTTAAGATGATGCAAGAAAATGGTTAGGTTGTTTACTTGCTGCATTCTTTACAGTAGGTCCTCTTTAGTTCTGCTTTTTCTTTGTTCTCCTGAGTATAGTACACTGATAGGGAGAGCTGATATATATGAAGTCCGACGTGAAGATATTAGATGAGATCTTCTAGTGTATATTACTGCCTTATTGGGATATAACGCCTGAATTCTTTTTTGTCTGTGGTCTTGGTTGAATGCTTCCTCTTAACGATTTCTATCTTGCAGGGATGCAAGCCTACAGAACGTATGGATATCATAGGTTCGGCTGCAGAGAGTCCTTGTACATCATATCAACCCAGCCCAGGAGCCTCTTTCAATCCAAGCCCTGCATCCTCTTCATTTGCTAGCCCTTCCCATTATGCTGCTAATACTAATAATCCGTCTGATCCCAATTCCCTTATCCCATGGCTGAAGAACCTTTCATCTGGTTCTTCACCAGCTTCTAAGTTTCCCCATCATCTTTACATCCCAGGAGGTTCTATAAGCGCTCCAGTCACACCTCCTCTAAGCTCACCAACTGCGCAAACTCCTAGAATGCAAGGTAATTGGGATTACGCTGCAGCTGGTTCAGCCTGGTGTGGGCAAAATTTCCCTTTTCTACCATCTTCTACTCCACAGAGTCCTGGTCTGCAAACACCACCTGATTCGGGATGGCTTTCTGGGGTTCAGACTCCTCAAGACGGGCCTTCATCTCCAACATTCAGCCTTGTCTCAGCAAATCCATTTGGTTTCAAGGAACCGTTTTCCAATGGAGGCTCTCGTATGTGGACACCTGGGCAAAGTGGAACCTGCTCTCCAGCCATTAGAGCTGGGGTTGACCAAACAGCCGATATTCCGATGTCCGACGCAATATCAACTGAGTTTGCATTTGGTAATAATCCCATGGGATTAGTGAAAGCATGGGAAGGTGAAAGAATACATGATGAGTGTGTGCCTGATGATCTCGAGCTCACTCTTGGCAATTCTACCACAAGGTATATACATCAGAAATTGGCATTCCTTAATTCTTTTCGCTCTGTATTCTTCAACTGTTTATTTGATACTATGTTTTATTACAGGTGATGAGATGGTGGTGACCCTACTGCTGCTCATTATCGTACTACAACTTAGAGCTGATCTTTCTCATATCCGAATATGGAACTATTGTCTTTGGTGAAACCGAATTACAACAGCAGGAGTGGAATTCCTTCTTTCTCATTGTGGCATCTGAGGATGCAGAGATTGAATAGTTGGCTCTGCAATTTTTGAGCAGATGTTTCTCACCACCAGATTTTAACCTGCATATTCTTTTGATTCTTTTCCTTGAACAGTGATAGTATCTGTACGTCTTATGTGATTTTTGTAAATGGGATGTACTTTTGTATGTCAAACGATCATAAACTCTTGAACAGTTTTCTCCCATTGGGCATCATGTGTATTGCTTCTTGCTCCTCTCTCTCTCTCTCTCTCTCTCATCGATGCATATTTATTCAAACTTAAAAAACAAACTGTCCGACTTGAGATGTATCGAAACCGTACACAATTATAGTTCAAGGACATTTTGGCTTTCTTTGTATGTGCATGCCTTCCAATCATGGCCCAAACTCTGTTCCAACAGCAGCACTGTACAAATAATTATTTACAATCACGGCTAAACAAATTGCCCCACGTGAAGTTTACAAGGTGATTCTGTACAAAGATAGCATTGCAAACTCCCAGTCAAGAAGAATTTCTTCCGATGCAATCATCTCTCCACCCACATATATAATTCTTCCAATGCGCGGTAAAGAGTGGCTGCAGCAGGTGGCTGAGGTAACGAGCCAAGAAGAATTTCCGATGCACTGAGTGATTGGCTACCGTAAAATCTGGAATTCTCTCGAGCCCGAGTCGTAACCACACTTCCTTCAAGAGAGCACCCAATAAATGCACCTGCATTACTAATCGTTAAGACATTGCAGAGAAAAAATATAATCTTGATCTGTTTCATCTTCGTCTCATCAGCAGCGAGGAATAGATCAAGAACTAATGGTGTCAACTGCGGCATATTATGCAATAGAAATTTGGACCTGTCATTACTTCATTACTCTATATTAACAAAAGTAATGCACATTACACAACACATCACGGAAAATAAGACTAGTTACCACTTACCACATCCCGGAAAACCAAATTATCAGAAAGTATTTCAAGTTCTGCAACAACAGAGAAACTAAGAATTCATAACAGAGAGATGGAATGTGACCTTTACTGCAGCTGTATGTATAACAAGCAGCATAGCCACTGTCACCAGCTCTTAAATCAGCTTCTGCAGTACGTCCCATGATTCCTAGAGCAGCACTCACACCGGCTCCAATTGAGGCGTGTGCATCACTACAGAAGGTTTTCACTGCATCATATGTTCTCAACACAATAATGTAGTCAGTCAACTCTCCTCCAGCCTGCAAACCAGTATAGAAGTTATTAATATTGTTCGTTAGTCACCTTTGAAGCTGCTCCAGTGTATTACATAACAGTTTCAACACTTGTCCAAAATTAAGTAAATAAAAGCATAAACATGAAATTGCACAAAGTTGTGAACAAAAGACGATTTTCCAAGAACATATATAAGGACCATTAAACTCTCTACTTAAACAGCAAATAAGCGGCAGTGCTGAGTACATAAAGTAAATTGGAAGAAAATCATTAAGGACATGCTAACTAGTTTAAACTAGAACTTTGAAAGTACAATCCACTTCACCTGTGCTCCCCAGCCAACACCAAAGGAAGAAACGGCAGAGGGTGGAGACCACGATCCGTCTTCCCTGTAAGCAACCACCAGTCCGGTTCCAACATTGTAGGAAACCGCCATTCCAACTTTTACAACTGTGAGTATTGCAAGGCCCTTTGCATCTCGCAAAATGGCTTCTGGAATCCTCTTCTCTTGTCTCAAACCAACCTGAGAAACCATGCCATGAATGAAAAATTCAACATGTGGAATTCAAAATCGTGAGACCAACAACATGATTTTATGGGGGAAATTTTAAATAACAAAATTATCATAAGAATAATATGATTTACAGACGATGATACTAAATAGCCACAAGATCGAGTTTCAATGGAGAGCTTGATTAGTTGAAGAACTCTATATGGCATTATAACCCGACAAAGGACTCTAGGAGATCAACGTTGCAGTTCGAAATGAAGTTAGACAACATAAGCTTTGATTCCTAAATCATGTGCACGTGTGTTCAGGATAGAATCTACAAATAGTAAATTGTTGAATGCCATCTAATTATGACACTTTTTGGGTTTGCCGTATAAACTATTTCTTCCTTTTTTTTGGGTCAATCCCACTTGAACTATCTAGAGCCATAGCTGGTATTGCTGCAATATTCCTAAAATATTCTGCACAAACTAGGGAATATATCAGGGATTCAATCGGCAGAGGACTCAGGATGGAAAAAATGGAATAGTTCAGATGGCAATAAAAACGAAAGAGCTTCGATAAATAAAAAAGAAAAAAAAAACATATGGCATAAAAATAGTCTACTCATCTACATAGTTAGCATTGGGGATCAAGTTTCGTACCGTAGCATAGCTGCGGATTGAGTTTGCAGCCTTGTAAATCTCATACTCCATTGACTGCCCCCACGGAAAATTCACCCAGGATCTTAAAGTGCTCAAGTCTGTCAAGTCATGTGTTGGGAACTGTGCAGCACGACTTACTTGATTCATTAAGTACGGCTGCACAGACTCCAGACGCACACAACATACCATCACAAACTCTTTGTGGGTCTCCAGTACGAAACTTTTCTGGCAATAAGCTCCTTCCCTTGGTACATCCATTGCAAAAGATTCCTCCACAAAACCGACAATGATGCCTTGTGCACATAATTGGATGGAAACGCACACTACAAAGCATACAGGAAGAAGCTGAGCTATCAGGCCTCCATTTAGGTGGCTCTGATTCAAGGATTTCTTGGGTGTTACTGAAATTGGCCTCTGTCAGGGTTTCAGCCATTTCTTTCCATGCTTGCTCAATCAACTGGGTGGATATCCATGCAATTTGCGAGATATCCCCAGAAGCAAGAGAATTCAATTTCCCACGCGCTACAAGTAACATCTCCACTACAATATCCCACATGGTTAATTCTTTATCTTCTCCGATAAACTGATTCCAGCCCATATCTGCTTCTGGAATGTAACCACCATTTGAGCAGAACCCTTTGGTCCACACTTCATGGTCATTTTCAGTCATTGGAGGGACAGAAACAGGTATCCAAGCCCCCGTGTCTTCACAGAGTGGTGTATCATAATAGAAGTACTTTCCTTCTTCACAATTCCTGGCATCTGAATCTCCCTTATTATCACCAGCTGCTATATTTTGAGGCTGCCCTCCACTAATATCCATATTGCTCATCTGTGGATCCAAATTACAGCACTCATCATCATTTTCTACAACTAATGAAGAATCACATCCCTTAATACTAGATATTCGGTGAACAACATGATCTTCTTTCTGGGTATTAGACTCCTGTGCACAGTGAGGCAATCCATCACCAGGTAGAGCAGGACTAGGGATATCATCGCACTGAAAATTACTATGTTCATAAATGGACTGTTCTGCTTCATTTTGTGAAGGCTCGTGGTCAAGTTGTCCAGTAATGGATTTATTTTGGTGCATAGAGATCCTCTCCATATCATGAGCTTCAGTTGGGCTTTGCGCCAATTCAAGATGATACTTTCCCAACTCCTCATGTTTGCTCACAGGACTCTTTTTCCCGTCACTTTCCTGGCTTTCTTGCTCAGTGGAAAAGTCAGAAATAGATTCCTCGGCTTGGATATAGGAAATGCTGCTGCCTGAAATGTTCTTCCCATGGTCCTGATATGATTCAATATCACTTAGTCCATGGGAATCCATTCTTTAGCCTGTAAAACCGGCACTGGGTTCTGTAGAAAGTACGGCCCTTTTCGTCAGCAAAATCCTAATAACAGCAAAATGGCATCAGCCAGATAGTAGAAAGCGAAGGAAACAGTTTTCGCTCTGCTACTAGCATATCTTTGCATAACAAACACACCTAAAATATGCGTTATGGAATCCCACAGAATTCTGAAATATGGAATCCAGTAAGAAGACAATTGGAAAATTAATTACAGAAAGTTTTATAACCTTCCAGCTCCATTAGTCCAATTACCAAACATTAAGACAAGAAAAACAAATAAGCCAGTGAAAAAACAACTGAGGACGTGTTCCAACATAGCTCTGATGAAAATTATAACAAATTACTACTTTACATAGACTGTCACATGATTTTGCCTCAATCTCCTTCCAATTATTACTCCTTAGGAAACTTTAGTTTCTGCTACACCCCCTCGCCTTAACCCCCCTCGCCTACAACCACCACAACCCCCAACGATTACTACAACTCTATCTACCTTCTCCAGAACTACACATACTCTCACGCACGCAGATACATATATATAGAAAGCGCTATTGATGTAATAAAATTACAAGAGCTGAGCAACCAGATCATCAATTACAATCAGACTATGGATACAACATAACTAAAGCACTAGAAACCACAATTCAATCAACCAATTTGTACAGAGAAAATCAGAGAAATCACAAACCAGTTTCAAAGCCTAAATTTCACTTTCAGAAAAACACCGGAACACGATCAACAAGAAATTCACGGCTCCATCATATTGATCGAAAATAAACTATTTCTTTTTCATCTTTCATGGTAGTCAATCATTTGCATAGAAACAAATTGCAATTTGATGGCAAAAGAAATAGGGGAAGAATATGCAAACCTGATCGAATAATTTATGATGACGTTGAAAGGTAATGCCGTGTTTGCCTTATTAAGTAGCTCAGAATTTATCCTTCTTGTCAAATTTTAAATCCTAATTTCAAACCCTACAATTGTAGAGGGTAAAACGTGTACTCCCGTATCATGTGTGGTTTGCAGGTTACTGCACAAGGAGCGGGGGTTTACTGCCGAAGAAGGTAGCGTATGCGGGTTCCACGTCAAAAAAAAAAAAAAAAAAAAAAAAAAACGTGTACTCCCCTCGTGTCACTATTATCTTCTTATTTTTCAGCATGAAATTAATAAATTTTATTTAAATATATAATTTATAAATTTTAATTTTAATAAAAAATGAAAGATTTAGAAAGAAAGACAAAATAAATAAAGGAAATTTTTTACGAATAGATCCTTCACAATTTTTGAGATTAGTTTTTGGGGAAAAAATGTTAATTCATCCAAAATTTTGGAAGATATAGTTGAAACAATCAATTTTTATTTTTTTATTTTTTAATATTATACTTAAATAAATAATCTAAAATTTCTAAAAAATTAATTATATTTATGAGATCGAATGGAACATAATCTTGTTACATAGAGATGTTTAGATAGAATATAATATGTGACTAGGGGTGGGCGCGTCGGTAATTGATTTGAATGCCCATTCTCGTTCCGGCATAGAGAGGATACCCGTGCAGGTATCCGCATGAATACGGGACGGGTACGGGAACGGGAATAGGTATACCCACTATCTTACCACCTTTGTATAATTCTATCAAAATAAGAGCTTTTTTGACAACTACGAAGGCTATGACGACCAAGAGGGAGAAGAGGGAGGGAGCTCGTTGTTGGTAGACCGTAGTTGGCATAGCTAATGGAAGTAGGGAAAAGAGAAAAAGTCGTGCATGCGTAACTTTACTAGCTAAGAGTAGAATTTCTAATTTTTTAAGTATTATGAAATTGGAAATTAGATAAATACTCCCTCCGTCCCATTGGAAGCGTCTTGTTTCCAATGGGCACGGATGTTAAGAAAATGATAATGTGTGGTGTATATTATTTGACTTTTGGATAGTTAAATCTTGTCCACATATTCTTGCCTTTTTTAGAAACAAGACGCTTCCAATGGGACGCCCAAAATGGAAAACAAGACGCTTCCAATGGGACGGGGAATATTTTGTAAGTTTAGTCATTCAGGTTAGGAAGTTTGATGATATTATATCATTATTAATATTTAATAAGTAGTAGGTAATAAAAGTAAGATATTAAAAAAATAATAAATGTGGGTACATGTTCGGGAACGGATATCGTCGGACAAAACTAGTTCTCGTTCCTAATCCGCTTATTTTTTTGCGGGTACCCGCACAACGGATACCCGCATTCGTTTTTCCCCACCGAACGGGACGGATACGGGTGCGGGAACCCACAAATTTTGCCCACCCTTGTATGTGAGTGAATAATTTTTGTCATTTTAGAAAAAAAACCAGTAATAGTGGAAAGTCCGATTAAGAAAATAGAATAGTAATAGTAGGACGGCCCCCGTTTGGAAAAGTTTATAAACAACTTATTTTAACTTATTCTAAATAATAAGTCATTTTACGCGCGTTTAGGAGAACTCTTTTTTTGCCTAAATAAATTATTATTCTTGTACTTATTAAATTTAAGTGCTTATACTAAGTTCTTATAAAATAAGTTCTTTTATCATAAGTCCTTAATTAAGTTATTTTGCCAAACATGCGTATTATTATCTTTTAAAATTACATAATTATCACAATATGAACCCGGATTTGGAAACATTTATGTTTTCCTCCCCCATAATTTCGTGAATCACAAACTGACCCCAGTCGAGAAACAAATGAATAGAGTAATTCAGACGAAAACATGAGAGTAATCAAATTTGAACATCTCACTCTACAATCACCTTGATTTTCTGATCCTAATTTTAGTGTCCTTCTCCGATGGAAATCTTCAAACTGATGACCTCATTCTTATTTATAATCTCCCTCCTAAACCTCCTAGTCGATCCATCACAATCTGCCGTGGTTCCTAATGGTGCTGCTCGGAACCAAATTCGCGGACCGAAACTAACAGCCTCCAACCTTAATGCTAAGAACCCTAATCGGGTCGACCCGAAACGTGACTGCGGTGTAATGGGCTCCAGATCCGAATGCAGTAAGAACACCAAGTGCCGCTGGTGCCGGAGCGATGCTTTGGATGATACGTGCTTTTCTAAATCTGAAGCTTGGCGGTTGCCTTCCCAGGTCTTCTCTTGTGAATTCTGATATCAATTCCTCTTTTTTTTTTCTTTTCTTCTTTCAATTCGAGAGGATATTCCACTGCTGCTACAACTGTTATGAGCTGTAATTGAATATTGTTTATGCGTTTGAGCTATGCAGAAATTTAGGATTCGTTGGTTGTTTTTTTAACATCCTCTGATTTATGTTTGTGCGGTCCCAGAGAAAACTTTTAGAATTGGGACTGGCTTAGATTTTTCTAATGATTGTAAATCATGCCTGTTTAAAGACTTATGTGATTGATTTGTATGATTCTTAACTCTCAAGACTTGTGTTTGGGCAGATTGTTAGTTGTAGGCATGTCTTAGGGTTGCAAAGACTCCAACTTAAATTCTGATTCTGGAATTAGTGAAATTGATATGGGTGCTCTAAATTTGACATATTGTGTTGATTTTAGACTTTCTAGTGTTGATATACTATTTCTCATTGATTGCATTGTTGATCACTGGCTGTTGGCGATGAATTTGCTCCTTCTATTGATGCTTGTTTCAACATAGGTAGAAATCTTGAATATGGTTTTACGGGTTTCTAGTTGGATACCTATGTCAACAAACATTGTCTTTGCAACCTAAACTGATGTTGCTGAGTTGAGTTGTATTATAGTTATCCTACTCATTGCTTACAGTTGTAGCGTAATAGCAAATGATGCAGCTTCCATTGGGTTGCTATTGTTCTTAATGCTCGTGTTTTGTATTTGATGGCATGCCCAATTCAACTTTATATCTAAAACTCTTGAACACTTAAGGCTGACCTATATGAGATAACTGATATGAGTCCTTGAATTTACTTATATGGCCTCTATCATGTCATTAATGCTAGAAATAGATGGCTTACCTAGTTTGGTTAAATGTCTTATTGTTTGAGAGATTTGGACTGAATGTTGAGATCGAGTGCTTCTATCTGTGGGTGTACGATATTTTCCAACCTAGAAGATGTTGGTGGCACATGTACCCCTGCATGCATAGATATGTTAAATTCATGACCGTAGATCCGTAAAACTCATATCTAGGGACTGTCTTTAATTTTGTTGGTATTTAGTTGCATTTTGGTTCAAATTTGGGTATCCTACATTAAACTTTACCTTTTTTTAAAAATGTAAAAGGAATTGGAGGTGTTTAATGAGTTATATGTAAAGCCTATACAGTTAAGAAGATTTCAACTCATGTTAAAGATGTTGACTATGTTCGTGATGCGAATCTGGTTATTTTCTTTTGACTTCGGCTATCATCTTTGGTAATTACGTAAATGTTATCTCAGATGATTGCCCTTAATTTGTCAAACTGTAAATATATAGTGTAGTATACATTTTTGCCCTTGTAATTTACTATCTTCGTCCTACTATTCTTGTCTAAGTGGTTTTGGTGCGGAGTTAAGAAAGTGGGTTAAGGTGGGTTAAAGTAGGTGGAAGTGCGTTAAAGTGACGACAAACAAAATAGAATTAATGTGGTTGCTTGTAGGATATGATTAGGATTGTTAAAATGTCCGGTTCGTTCCAGCCTAGTCCAGCAGGTCAGCCTCATTTTTTCAAATCATGATGCGCCAATTTTGCGGGTCACCAGGCCATTGAATCCAAACCCATTTGACCTGCTGGACCAACAATCTAGCAGTTGGGTTATTTTGGGCTAGTTTGCTATATCCTTAACGGTCTTGTTTACCAAATTAATCAGTTTGCTAGACAGTGGCACTGATCACAAAATATACTAAATATTGGTGAATTTGGTTTTAGATTTTTGGGTTAAGACATTAATTGGAATCAATCATTTGATTAATAATCTATTTAATACGGGTACGCATGAGACAAATGCATGTATTAAAAGATAAACTTCATTTTTGAGAAACAATGTCTGATTTGGACATGTGATGAATATTATAAGCATATATAGTTATGCTTCCATACGTGTTTGTCTTTTTCCCAAGGGAAACCAAGTTGTAATTCGGCGGTGTCTCTTAGCACACCTGCATTTGGATGCTTCTTCTATATGAAATTTAGTTGTTTTTTTTAAAGAGAGAAATATACAACTGTTATCTAAAATGTTCATTACATTGTTTTATATTATATTTTTCTATAATAAGAAATGGACTCGACTTATAAAAGTATTATATATGAAATGAAATTTATGCCATTTCAGTCACAAACTCAATTAATTATCGTACCAAATATAGAGGCCATTTTCTTTGGAGGGGATCAAGGAGACGGCGGGCGTTAAGAGTTTATAAATTTCTCTTAAACTGCAATTTATACTCGTACGGAACATAATTTATGAAACATTCACATAATCGAAGTAGTTTCTCCATAGACGCGGCGGGACTGTGATTGAATACATGTACTGTTTATATAATTTAAGCTACCATCCCACTAGCTTGCGAGCACTTTTTATAAAACAACAGTTTTCCTCTTTAATAATTTGCAATAATAATAATAATAATTCCTAAAAATCAAAATGAGAACTATTATTTCCTATGTAACAAACACCAAGTCGATGCGGGACAGTAAATTAATTAGAATTCAACATGTAAATGTTTTGTTTTGGCAGCTTAATTATATCCTAGAAAGATCCCGAACATAGTGAATATATGTATAACACTTAGACCGATGTAAATAACTTGTTTTTTTACAATATGAATCTGTCTTCAACAAAGCAAACACCATAAACCCTATCTGTAGTTGAACATCACTAGGAAAATAATAATAGTAATAATACTCTTCATTTATTTATTTGAGTTAGCAAAGTACAAAGAAAGAATAAAACTACGGCCATTCATCTACACGAGAGTTACCATAAATATTCATTCTTCTCATAGAATCTTACCATCTCTTTGACAAACACCTCTAGAATCTTACCAGCTAAAGAGTTATGGCCGATATATTATCAGGCGAAAATGGCAACATGAAGGATGATTTCGGTCAGAAACCTCAAGATTCTGACCCTAGAGGATGTTGCTCTCTCACTGTTCCCTTCATGCAAAAGGTAAGAAGACATTAATCTATGGAACGACGTCGTTTGGTTGGTTGAGAGTTTGGATTTGGTTTGCAGATAGTAGCGGAGCTGCTGGCGACGTACTTCTTGGTATTTGCTGGCGGCGCCGCCATACTGGTGAACGCCGACAAGGGCAATGTGGTGACGCTGCCGGGGATCGCGTTGGTGTGGGGGCTGGTGGTGATGGTGATGGTTTACTCCGTCGGCCACATCTCCGGCGCCCACTTCAACCCCGCCGTCACCATCGCTTTCGCCTCCTGCAAGAGGTTCTCTTGGAAGCAGGTATGCATGCACGAAAATCACGTTTTATATTCCATCTACCTACGTTATGTTCAGGCCCGGATTTAGAAATTCGAGTTTAGGGGACGAAATGATAATCTGGTGTTATGTCGGGGTTTCGGTTGTAGAGACCCGATAAAATATTTATGGGCCTTTACTTTGAGCTTGTTTATGATATTATATTATTCTTTTATAGATAATTGTTGTATTCTTTTTAATTATATCCGACAAAATACTACATTGACAAAGCCTCCTGACATAATCATTGGCCCTTTAGATTTTCTTCTTTAAGTTTACTCTAAAAGATAAATACAATACAAATCTAAACTTAAAAAGATAAATACACTAAAAACCGGGGGTACGACAGTAAATACAAATTTGTAGGGGCGATATTAAAACTTTCAAAAAAATTTAGGGGATTAAAGGTTCGGTATAGAAATTGGGCAGTCACACCGACCCACGCCCCCTCTATCCGTCCCTACTTATGTTAATTTATTAATTTCAAAATTGAAACGATTTTATTTTTTTATTTTTTTGGAATTTTGAATGTCATAGTATTTTATAGCTAAATAATATTTTTGTTGAATTGTTGTAGGTGCCGGCATATGTGGCGGCTCAAGTAGTTGGATCGACGCTAGCCGCCGGAACTCTAAGGTTATTATTCGGCCATCACGATCACTTCACCGGAACTCATCCTCACGGCTCCCATCTTCAATCTTTGGTCTTAGAATTTATCATCACATTCTACCTTATGTTTGTCATTTCAAGCGTCGGCACCGACAGTAGAGCTGTAAGTATTCTAATCCATATAACTGTCAAAATCGATCCAAAATGACCCGAATCGATTGGCTAACCCAGCCTACCTCTAGTTTGTGTTATTTTGAGGCGAAAAAAAGGCTTAAATGGCCCGACATAATGGCCCGGTGGGCCGATTGAGTTTGGGCCGGAAAAACCTAGGAATTTTGAGATAAATTAGTCCACCATCTAATTCTTATAAATTATAGTAATAATTTCATAAACCGTAAAATAGTTACATTTCGATTGCATTGATAATGGGTGATTCCAAATCAAAAGATTCTGCATTCAATTAGAAGGAAATTAATTGTAAGATAGTAACTAGACATTTATTAAATGTTATTTGATTATTGAGATTTACTGGTGCAGATCGGAGAACTTGCTGGGCTGGCCATTGGAGCTACCGTAGTGCTAAATGTGATTGTTGCTGGGTACGTATACAATAGGATACATTTAATAAATTTTATAGATTAAATTGGAGTAACTGAATTGTGTTGGGTAGGACGGTATCGGGGGCGTCAATGAATCCAGCAGCGAGTTTAGGGCCAGCATTAGTCTCGGGCAAATTGAAGGACATATGGATCTATCTATTAGGCCCCACAACTGGGGCAATTGCTGGAGCTTGGGTCTACAACACCGTCAGATTTACCGATAAATCCCTTGGTGAAATCACAAAAAGTGGCTCGTTTTTGAAGAGTTTGGCTTAATTCCAACTTATCTAGAAAGCATGTAATAAAAGGGGCTATACTATGGTCTGAATATGTACTTGTACTAAAATATGAATGGTGATAGGGGTAGCAAACCTTTAATTTTGTTGGTTTAATTTCTTTGCAATAGTATTTAAGTCAAAAGTCTGGAAATTTGAATGTGAATCGAAAATATTAACAATGACAAGTAGATGGGCAAAACTGTCCAAAGCCGGCTTGAAGATCATCCAATTATCGTTTTAAGGCACATAAAAATTAATAAATAATGAAAATTTCAGCCGCCAGACATCCCCTGTACGTGAAAGGAAATTGAAGAATTTTATCACACACTCAATATATACTTTTGTCGAAATTCCGCTAGTGTATTGCATATGATTTAAGATAGTAGATCATCCAATGATTTTGGGTATTAGAGTTCTTTTTTTTTTTTTGTGCTAGTGCACAGGATAAATCCATACAAAACAATTCATAATTAGCACCTTAACTATTATGCCACCTCATTAAACTACTACTAAATTCTCTTTTATCAGACTAACTAGATCTATACTGCCCTACTAATTTATTAATAACTAGTAATCATAATTATTCGTTTGTTGCCGCTTCAAACATTGAATTATTAATTAAATACACAAGTATGGGTCATGAGTCATCAATTAGGTGACCCTTTCATAGTATTTGACTATATCTGTTGAAGCCATGATTTAAATTTCAAGGATTTTATAATATTAAAAAAAAAACTTGTTACAAAAGTTACGAATTTAAATTATCATTAGTTTTTAATCGTCATGCATTATTAGTCTAATGCGTTTCATTTCTTTTTTATATTTTGCATCTTATTACATAAAATAGGAGAATTTATAAAGTGTGTAATAAATAACGACTTTTTATGGTCAGAATAAATTTTGTACTAGTTTACTATTGAAGTTTGAATGGAGTTCGTTAACTCTCATAAAGTCATAATATTAAATTTTATCCCTAAATCCGCATGTGTTCATATATGCAAATTCCCAAACATAAAATCTAGTGAATTTGTGCACGTAAGCAGGAAAATAAGGGCAGCGGATAATTCTACACAGATCGAAAATTCAAAGCAAGCGACGATAGTTGAAATTTGATTTGAATATAATATTATTACAATAACTTTCGCGATAACAAAGCATGAGTGTGTGAATGAATAGATATATTCAAGTACGGAAAGAGAAATTTCAATTCCAGCGACAACTTCGAGTAGTTTATTCAAGGAAAACTTTGGATTTTTATTCCCCTCTTTCAATTGATGCTGTTTTTTTTTTCCTGCGCTGACTATATGCATTCGCTTTACCGACTCAGATATGCAAGAAATATATAACTGTACCAAGTTTAAACTGTGAACTATAATTTCCACTATAGTTGTGGTTCTTGATGCTTGCGGACAATGTTTGCGAGAAGAAGTGCGCATCTTTGTTGGGTTCTTGCGGTTTTCTCTTTCGGTCTATTGAGGTTGTCGGAATCGCAGGTACCGCAGGATGAAGGTTAGTAGCTGCTTTTCTTCTAGAATTTTAAGCGTATGCTTGATTTGGACTCTTACGAGAAGCAAAATTGGGTTGAAGTTTGCATTACTTGATTAAATAGAAGAATTAAGTAAGAAGGAAGATTGGATGATATGTTTCTTGATTGAGTAACGGTCAGTTGAATAATCAAGAAGCGAGATTGAACTTAGAAACTTGTTTTTCTTAGTTAAGAACCAGAAGCTAACTACTTTAGAAGCGAGATTATTGGTTAAGAAAAATGAAGAATTTGATCAAGAAACAAGATTTTTTCGGAACTTGTTTTCTTGATTAAAGAAAGGGAAATATTGAATAACTTTCTTGATTTTTTTGTTTGATTTTATTTCAGACTTGAGAACTTATAGATTTTTTTTATTTCTGGGCTCTAAATCCAGAAAGAAATTTGGGGTTCTTTTGTAAATGTGAATCCAGAAAGATATTTAATGGTGATTTGGATCCTTATTGCTTCCTCTGCTAATCTTGTGCATGCATAATTCATTTTGTGGTATTCTTTGTTTTTGCCCTTAGTGGATGTGCTCAATCAAATGGCGAACGAGATAGGTTTATCAAACTGGACATTCGATCCTGATTTATGTGAAATAGAGGTTGGGACTTCGCAAACTACTCCAAGGGGCTCCGACGGTTATGTCGAGTGTAATTGCAATTTTAACAACAATACTGTCTGCCATATTACAACAATGTATGGTTTTTGTTTCTTTCCATATATTATAATACTTCCAGCATTATATGTATTCCTCTTATTCATAGATGTCCAAGTGAGATCTTCTCATATAATTCATGCAATATCAACATCATTTATACTCTGATCAGTTAGCTTTATGCAAGCATTATGTCAGTATTGTCTTCTTCACATTGTTATATACTGAATATGATTGAATTGAAGTTCCTGCATACGGTCAAGGATACAACAAAGTAGATCTGATTTCTCCCTGGCATTTACACGTATCTTAATGAATTTATTTTTATTGTCAACTTATTGCAGTGTGATTAAGAGTTACAATCTTCCCGGAGTTCTTCCATTGTCAATTGTAAAGCTTCAGTACCTCCAGCACGTGTAAGACCCTCTTCCAATACCAGCATGACCTTAAAATAAGTTACACATTCTTTTATATGTTTGCCCATGCATGGATCCAGTTTAGCAAACTCAGAGTACTTTTTAATAGTATTATTGTTGTTATTATTATTTATTACCATTCGTTGTCTTTTGAAATTCAGTGATTTTGCCTACAATCTCCTAACTGGTACAATTCCAGAAGAATGGGCTTCAGCACAACTAAATTTCATGTATGTTCTACATTGCACTTATCGTTTTGCTGTGATACACCAGAGTTTCTTTGATTACTGACAGTGCTGCCTAAATTTTCACGCAGCTCTGTCCTCGTGAACCGTTTATCTGGACAAATACCAAAGTATCTGGCAAACTTTACCAGCCTTACTTACCTGTATGTAATCAGTTATTCTTTTCCTAATTGTACTCTGGCATAGGTTTTTCTAGAATGTCTTTACTTCTACACCGGCATAGATTGGGGTTACTGCTGGTGTTAGTAGATAAAATTATCAATAATAGTTCCATAATGATGTCATTAGTATGGCAGACCTTATTATAACCTCACACTTTATTTGACCAGTTTTGACATATTCTGGCAAACTAAATAATTATTGTGAGCTTTGATCAGGAACCTGGAGGGAAACCAATTTTCAGGTGCTATTCCTCCCGAAATTGGGAAGATGACAAATTTAACGTCTCTGTAAGATCTCGTGTTTTTTATGACTACATGACTGGATTCGATGCTTACAACCAAATCTAATTTCATTTTACTGCATTTGTGATGAACTACAGGATCTTGTCCTCCAATCCATTGACAGGGGATCTACCCCAATCACTTGCAAATTTAACAAATTTAAAAGATTTGTAAGTTCTTAAATTTTTATTCTTTCTTTAGGATATTTCTAGTATATTCAACCATTTCTTTTTGCATTGCAGTAGGATAAATGACAACAACCTAACTGGACCGGTACCTGACTTCATTATGAACTGGAAGCAACTTACAAATTTGTGAGTACCCTAAACAGGCGAGATTATTATAGACAATTCCTCATATTCTTCTGTTGACATTCGTTGTTTAATTTTCATTGAAGAGAAATGTTTGCTAGTGGCCTGGAGGGGCCCATTCCCTCGAACATATCTTTTCTGGATATGTTAGACAATCTGTGAGTACAAACATTCTTGAGTTAGCTGTTACCATCACTCAATTCCTCAATATTTCTGTATAGTTAACTTTGGTACATTCTCTTTTGGAACTTCTGTGTACAGGAGAATAAGTGATCTAAAAGGGCCGCCGCAGGTTTTTCCATTTCTGAGGAGTACTACCGCCCTCAAATCTTTGTATGTTGGTTAGCCCTGAATATTGAAATACTTCCTGGTTAAGTTCTTAATCTTTATAGCCTAATAATGTGATACATTGTTGGAATAGGATATTGAGAAACTGCAAAATTACTGGGGAGATTCCTGCATATATATGGAAGCTTAGACTTCTGGAGATGTTGTGAGTTTTGTTTCTTAGTTTGATTGTTTTCTGTCAGTTAAATGATGCTCCACTCCTCCTCCACTCCAAGTGTTTCTATCAGATTTTTACTTTTGGTTTCCATATGCTTTAATTCCTCTTGCTTTTGATACTATTCTTTGTAAAATTTGTGAAAAGAAAAGGCTCTTGCAAAAGCTTATGATCAAGGTCTTTGCCAAATTTATTGAGATTTGAACTTTTTGACTTTTTGTTGGCCAATATCAATTAACACCAATGATGCATTTTAAGTAGTCCATAGGGTGGACTTACTCTTAGGTTTTGATGGTAGTAATAATTTAAGAGTTAGCTTTAGCACTACGTAAAATTCTATATACTCAAATTTTGATTGACATACACCTGAAGCTTTTGGTATCATTATTACAATCAAAATGTCTCTTCTACTTAATGAGTTCAGATCTTTTAGGAATTTAACTTACTTTATGGTGAGAGAGGAGAAGTGTCACTCATGTGAATTGCTACAAATGTTTACTTATCAGAAATTTGGAATCTCGTACTGTCTCCGGTATCATCTTAAGTCTTGCTTTAGTTTGATCAATATAGATGGATGAGTTTTTAGTGATTGTGATTATATCTTTCACCTTGATGGATCTTGCTAGTCCTTCCATCACATTCTCCCTACCCATCATGAACTTTACTTTTAAGAAGAATACAATTTTCCAATCAACTACAATGAGCGACTTGCTTATTTCCTACAGTTTGTTGTCTATGACATTGACAGGGATGTCAGTTTCAATATGTTACAGGGGGTCATTCCAGGTCACATTGCCAGAAATCTGAAAGTCGTGTGAGTAAAATACTGCACCATTTTCATCTTGGCATAATTTTCAATCTTATTTTCTTCTAGACACTCTGTTTGGTTGAAGTTTTCGATCCGAAAAACCATAGTTCTGACCAGGCTAGTGTTGTCTTTCGTGTCAACAGGTTTGTGACTGGAAACATGCTGAGTGGAAATATTCCGGAAGCACTCTTGAAAGATGGAGGCAATATGTATGTTCGTAATACTCTATTCACCTTCCTTTCTCAGCTTGCATGCAGTGGCGTAGGCCCCCACTGAGTTTGAGATATTTAACTGTGATTTTCTATTAGGAATTGAACTTTGGTCCAACGGTAAGGTAATTTGATAATTTTTATAGGTCTTCCTCCTTCACGCTCGAAATTGTGTACAAATATTTTTCTAAACTTGACCAAGATATAACTTTATATTTATAATAATTATGTTTTTTTTTAAATTATGCATTCTAATTTTTACATTTATTTCCTTCTCTTCCTCCTTCACGCTCGAAATTGTGTACAAATATTCATCTAAACTTAACCAAGATATAACTTTATATTTATAATAATTATGTCTTTTCTTAAAAGTTATGCATTATTATTTTGAATTTAATTTCACTTTTTTCTTTTTCTCTTCCTTTTTCTTATAGTTTCCTTCTCTCTTTTTCCCCTTAGGTTTCTTCTTCTCTATTTTTTTCTTCTCTCATTTTCTGTTTCATCGTCACTTTTTAATTCATGGTAGACCACAAGTACGTAATTATTTGGCCCCACTGATGTAAATCTCTGGCTACGCCACTGCTTGCATGCATAAACTTTGTCGTTATTTTATCTGAGCGGGTTTTTGTGGTGAGGTGGTTGATGCATCTTAAAGTTAATTTTCATAATATTTTGGTGATCGACATGTAGGCTGATTTTCTCACGTTGGACCGCCATTTGCACATTGTAAATCAATTCATTAGATGCCAATAGCTTGCAATGTTTCATGATTCTTAAATTAAAAAATATATCATTGATTTTTGCCGAATAGTAACATCTGACTTTATTGATTTTGCAGTGATCTTTCCTACAACAATTTTACTCTGCAAGGCCCGGATGATCCTGCTTGTCGACTAGACATGTCAGAAAAGCCTCAAGTCTCTCTTATGTATAAATTCCAATCAGTGTTGCTGATGATAACATAACATTCTTTAATGTTTCTCTGATGCAGGAATCGAAATGTTAACTTGTTCAAAGGTTCATCTACATCAGATACATTGTAAGATGCTGTTTACTCTATATGCTCTTAGTAATGATTTTATAGTTTGACCAGAGGTCAAGTTAGTAAGACATTCAATTGGATTCTTCATGATTACTCTTAAACATCAACAGAAAACGAACTCTTCCATGCACAAAAGATGTAGTCTGCCCCAAACGTGAGTAATCCATTCTTTTCTTTCTCTTTAAACCTGAGTATTACTATCTTGTGAATCGATGCATTTTCTTTGTCTGAACCACTCTATAACAGCAAATTTAGACTTATACTTATTCAAATTAAGATAAATTTTGGTGGAAGTCTTAAATAGTTTTGTTTTTGGTGATATCATCTAAATCTTGAGAAAACATGAAACAACACTCAATTGAATCTTCCACATTGTGTCGACATTATGAAACAGAAGGTTATTTTTTTTTTGTTACAAATTCAATGCTTGCTACTGTCTGGTGTTTTTCACTATGCTATAACATCTTCCTCCATATTTCCTTCTCAATTCTTTATTCATGGAACAAACTCCGAAATATGATATGACTTTTGGATGTATTCTGTGGAGAAACACGAGTTATATGTGAGGCTCCTTGACAGTCTTGTGATTGATTTGTTTAAGTTTCTTTCCTTTTCTTTTCTCAAGTTATCCTGCTTAGCATTCTCTCTGTATTTTGTGCAGAATATGTAACCAATAATATTTTCTTTACCTCTACCAGATAAATGTTCGTTGCAAGTTAACTGTGGTGGGGATGATTTACGTGTCAAAGAAACCGACAGAAACGTTATTTATGAAGGAGATGGTGGAGTCGATTCCGAAAGATTTTTAAGCCGTAACTACTGGGGCTTTGTTAGCACCGGTGACTTCTTAGACGAACCTACTTACCAAAGATCACGTTCGATCAAAACTCCAACCGTCGATCTCCCTGATCTGTACAGAAGTGCTCGCCTTAGCCCTCTTTCACTTACATATTTCCATTATTGCTTGGAGAATGGGATGTATAACGTAAGCCTCCACTTTGCCGAGACAATCTTCACAAACGACAACACCTCGTATTACATGCTTGGAGAGCGAATGTTTGATATATACATTCAGGTTGTTCTATTATATGATAGAACTCATTGTATTACCAAGACACTTCATTGCTTATCTAATACGGTTTTTCTACATCAGGAGAACTTAGTCCGGGAAAACTTCAACATTGAAGATGAGGCTCGTGGAGCTCAAAAGCCTGTAATAAGATACTTCAACGCGAACGTGATTGATAGTACATTGGAGATCCGGTTTTACTGGGCCGGTAAAGGGACTACAAGGATCCCGAATAGAGGAGATTACGGCTCTCTTATATCAGCTATCTCAGTCGATCCAAGTAAGAATTTCTGGTTTTTCTTTCCTCGCATGGTTTCCTACATTCTCACTTTAAACGTGATATCAAATTAAGCAGTACAAAATTATACGTGCAGCTTTTAAAGTGTGTTCAAATGGAACGAAGAAGCACGTAACTGCTTACGTAGTAGCTGGAGTTTTGTCTTTGTTTGTTATCTTCTCGATTTTGGGCATCCTTTGGTGGAAAGGTTTCTTGACTGGCAGAAAAAATGGTAGAAATGGTACGGCACCGGACTTATTACTCGTATCTAGAGTTGCAGCTTAGAATTGAAGGCTTATTCTCTGATTTTCTCTTGACAGATCTTGAAGGTCTATCACTGCAAACAGTCACTTTTAGCCTAAAACAAATCCGAGCTGCTACAAACAATTTCGACCTTGCGAATAAAATTGGAGAAGGTGGTTTTGGTCCAGTATATAAGGTGTAAAAGGCGTATTGATATATGTATACACATTGTTTACTGTGATTTCTTTTCTTCTGATATAGACATTCTGGTGCAGGGCCAACTCTCTGATGGTACTGTGATTGCTGTGAAGCAACTCTCGTCTCGATCAAGACAAGGGAATCGTGAATTCTTGAACGAGATTGGCATGATTTCGTGTTTGCAACACCCGAATCTTGTGAAGCTATATGGATGCTGCATTGAAGGCGATCAGTTGCTGGTCGTATACGAGTACATGGAGAACAATAGCCTTGCACATGTTTTGTTTGGTGAGTACTTGCTTATTTACATTCAACCTTTGATGATTTAATTGACATATAATTTCTTGGGCTACTCTTCAGAATCAAATACAAGACGCCAAATGATGCTAGAATGGCCAACAAGGTTCCAGATCTGCATCGGAATTGCAAGAGGGCTAGCTTTTCTCCACGATGAATCAAGACTGAAGATTGTTCATCGAGACATTAAAGCCACTAACGTTCTTCTGGATCGCGATCTAAGCCCTAAAATATCCGATTTCGGATTGGCTAGGCTTAACGAAGACGAGAAGACACATATCAGCACCAAAGTTGCCGGAACAATGTAAGGTTTATCTCGTTTGTTAGTGTACACATCGGAAGGAGTTGAACTTACCGTATCATATCTTCTTCTGGATTTATAGCTCAGTTGGTAGAGTGTTGCCTTGAACCTATTAGTTGCATATTCAAGTATTGGCCTTGATTTCTCACTGCAGTGGATATATGGCACCGGAATACGCTTTATGGGGTTATCTAACTGACAAAGCAGACGTATACAGCTTTGGAGTCGTGCTTCTCGAAATAGTCAGCGGAAAGAGCAACAACAATTACATGCCGAGCCACAACTTCGTCTGCCTTCTCGATTGGGTGAGATTTGAGAAAAAAAAATCTCCAAATTCTCACTTTTCGATCAACGATCATTTCGATTTACTCGTATTTGTGATATTGCAGGCGAGCCACCTGAACGAGAGCAAGAACATTGACGAACTGATAGATCCGAGATTAGGTTCCGGCGCAAACAGAGAGGAAATGGCGAGGGTGGTGAAGATCGCTCTGCAGTGCACGAACGCGACTCCGTCGGTGCGGCCGACGATGTCGGAGGTGGTTCAGATGCTTGAGGGGAAGATGGAGATTCCTGTTGTTGTGCCGGAGGGGAGCACTTATACTAATGATGTGAGATTCAAAGCGATGAAGGATTTTCATCAAGAGAGGCGGAGCAGCTTGAACTATGCTTCCGACGAGACGCGGAGTTCGACGACGATAGGGACGGGTGCGGTTTACACTTCTTCTACCTCTGGTTTTAATGAAATTACTGGTGATAGTATTGCATAGAGGTATGATTTTTTATGTAAATTTTATTGTTTTTAGGTGGAATTTGTGTATGATGTAAGTTTGTAATAACTGTTTGTATGAGTTCTTGCCTCATTATTTATATTATGTTGATACTGTAATTACTCCCTTTAGTGGTTTTGTGAAGCATGTTGTGGATACGATTATGAAAAGCAATCGAAGAGACACGATTTGTTCAGTTTAAAGATTACGTGTGGCGACACTGCCAAGATGTTTCACCCATCTTTGTGATGAAAAGCAATAAAAGAGACACGATTTGTTCAGTATAAAACAAGACACAAGGCAAGGGTAAAAGATAATGCTGCTCTAATGTCCACCATCATCCATTGTCACTTCCGATCAACAACCTAACAAAACGCTCAAAAATGAAAAAAAAAGATTCCATTCAATATCGGTGATTTGATAAGGAAGGAATCCAATCCAGCTGAGGTTATCCATGCAAAAGGACAACGCGTTTCTCGCCATTATTACAGTCAAACTTCGCGCACTTTGATTTGAATCACATTTTTTCTGAACAAAACCAACGCACCAACATTTGCCTATTTCTTAATTCCAAAGTCCAATCTTTGACTCCACCAACACCGCCATCGCACCTTTGTCAAATACTCACCAAGAAAAATGAAGCATTCCTGAATACCCCTTCCATGGCTTCACCTCCGATGAAGAATCTCAGCAGCGCCGACGCCGCGGGATTCACTGTCTCGGAGAATGCACTAATAGCCACTCTGCGCAACTCAATTCAAGCACTGGGCCGCGGTTTTGACGTCACCTCTGACATCAGGTTACTCTACTGTAAGGGCGCGCCCGGCTCTCGTTTGTTGCGTATCGATGATGAGCAGACGAGGAACCTCGAAATCTCCGAATCTTGCGTGGTCCCGGATGTTTCCGTTGACATTGAATGTAGCCGAGGTCAGAGTTATAATAAGACGACGCCGGTTTGGAGTTTCCGCGAGGTAAAGGATCGCCTTGAATTTTTGTTTTTTTCTATTTTTTTTTTGTGATTAGTTTGTTTTTCTTGCAGTTGATTTTGGTCTTTGTGTTATCTCGTTTCAATTTGAAGTGTCTCTCTGGTTATTGCTCCTTGTTTGGGTGTCGTATTTGTGAATTGATATATTGAGTGATTCTTTACTGTTATTGAAGTGGGCGGTGGTTTCTTGATTTTATTATTGAAGAATGGGAATTTATGGTTGTGCGTTGCTGCATAGCTCTTTGGTTGATTTCCATTCTTCCTGGCTTGTGTACAGCCCATTGACAATAGAATGTTTTCGCATGTTCTAATTATGTGCAGTTGGTATTTGATTTGTCTACTTGAATCTTCATTCAAATAGTTGATAAGCATATGTTTGCATCTTGGTCAAACTCTTCATGGCTACCAAAATTATGTAGCCTAGTTCGGGAGGGACCGTAGCGATTTCTTGGCTAAGAGTGTTGGGTGGTTGTATAATTTTGGAAAGGACGCGCTTCAGCAGAACCTTGGCCAGCATTGAGTAATACTCTTATCATTTCCTTCCCTTAATTTGTGGGAAACTTGAAGTAATTGTGAAGGGTGGGAAATATGGTGCATATACTTTCACGACTTCATCTTTAATCTTTGTTCTTTTGTTTACCTTTGCTTTACATGTCGTTTCTTATCTTAGATTGAAGTTTGATTAAGAGTTAGATGTGAATTCTAATTCCATTAGGATAGGCATAAATGCTTGTGAGAAACATACCTTTGTCATGAATTAAAATATCTAGAAGCCCAAGTCAATATAGTTGAAAGCTTCTCATATGAATCAATGGATTTACATTCCACTTTTTTTCTTTGGTTAGAAGATTCTCAAGCTTATGCGTTCCTTGATTCATAGCCCCTCTACAGTGGTTGGATAAGTGCAGGCATATTTCATTTCCATTGACACTGGATTATTACTAATATGGCCATGTCTAGTTTCTGAAAAGGAGTGGTTACTGCTGCAGTTTGTTTTCCTCAATATTTTTTTTGAATTCTTACCTGAATGTCATGGCATTGACTTTTTGTACTTCAATTTGCAGATGGCAGGATACTTCAACGAAAACACGGGTTTACCTGGTCAAATACCACTTGGATGCTTTAATGCTATGTTCAATTTCAGTGGCTCTTGGCAACTTGATGCCGCAACTACAAAATCACTAACCATGGTTGGATGCACCATCCCATTATTCAACGTCAAAGTAGTGAAAGATGATCTAATTCTGAATGATGAAGTGAAACGTGCAGTTCCATATTCTTGGGATCCTGCATCCTTGGCAAGGTAAAACATTTAACACGATATTTTTACTGACTGATAATGCTGATATTAAACATCATAGAAGTCTATGAAATCTATACGCTATAACAATTATTAAAGTACTGTACCATTTGAATTGTGAAAAGTAAAATTTCAATTTTTATATTTGTTCAAATAGATAAAGAAATGATCTTACTAATTTTAGAATATAATTGCCATGACTTAACTAGTTAAAGAAACTTCTCAAAAGGTCATGCCGTAAACTGATTGTGGAGAAGGCGGCCTACTGCCTGATTTCTGAGTTCCTGATGTTATGCCTTGTGTCTCAGCTTTATTGAAAATTACGGAACCCACATCGTTACCTCTGTAACAATTGGTGGAAGGGATGTCGTCTATGTCAGACAGCACGCATCATCACCTTTGTCCTTGTCGGATATTGAGAACTACGTGAAAGATATCGGAGATCAGAGGTTCTCAGACTCGAAAGTCAATGCAAATGCCAGCACTTTAAAATATAAGGACAAGGTTAGTCAAGCAGTTTTCATTTACTTCATACCATCATAGTTGCTTCTCTGATTGAAGTATCTAATTATTGAATAAAAACTTCTAGCTGGTTGCGTCTCTCGATAATGAAGTTTTTAAGTGAACGGTATATTATTCTACCTGCAGGATGTGACTGTTATCTTCAGAAGGAGAGGGGGAGATGACCTCGAGCAGAGCTATGCTAAGTGGGCGAAGACTGTAGAAGCAACACCTGACGTGATCAACATGACGTTTATGCCCATTGTCTCTTTGCTTGAAGGCGTGGCTGGAATAAAACACTTGGCTCGTGCTATTGAGTTATATTTGGAGTGTAAGGATTTGACTGTTACTATTATCGTTTTATTTAAAAGCATACCATTGTTTTCTTGCATCCTAAATTATGTATTCTATCTACTGTCTTCAGACAAGCCACCTATTGAAGACCTTCAGTATTTCTTGGATTTCCAAATTTCCCGGGCGTGGGCTCCCGAGCATAACAATTTGCAAAGAAAAGAGCCTGTTTGCCTGTTTCTGCAATTCAGTTTAATGGGCCCTAAGCTCTATATAAGCCCGGATCAGGTATATCACTCAGCAGTTGCATTTTTCCATTTCTAAATGGAACTCCTTTATTACTTCAAGAATCAGTTGGAATTCCTCTCTCTTGTGGGGGTTCAACTTGCAAGTAGCTGCATCTTCAAATATACTCACAAAACTGAGCTGAATAGAGATATGATATTTACATTAAATTGATGTTATGTAAGTTCCGATGTGTTGATGATTTTATGAATCCATATGCGTAAGTTGACATTCGTCCAAATGCAAGTGGTAATGAAAATATGCCTGTGCTTGAATATGGGGCAATTGTTCTCATCACAAGTTACCCAACTATTTCCTCAAGAAAATCGTTTGGTCCGTGTATGGTTGAATTTGAGCCACTCTTGGATATGAAACAAAAGCGACGTTTGTTCTTCTCTTAAGAGAAACTTATACACTGATTTCTGGATTGTAACCACCCCCTGCAATTTACTAGGGAGAAGTTTCTAATCTTGCATTAGTGATGGTTTTAGTAGAGTTTAGAACCCTATGAATAGAGAAGCACTGTTCATTTACTTCTTTGAGCTGCTTTATAACAAAACACTTGCTATACTTTGTTTAAGCTATCAATTCCAAAATCTTCATGTCATTGCAGGTAACTGTTGGACGTAAGCCTGTCACCGGACTGAAACTCAGCCTCGAAGGCATCAAGCAGAATCGTCTCGCCATTAACTTGCAGCACCTAGTCTCCCTTCCCAAGATGCTCCAACCCCACTGGGACGCCCACATCCCCATAGGTGCACCCAAGTGGCAAGGGCCTGAAGAGCAGGACAGCCGATGGTTCGAACCCATCAAGTGGAAAAACTTCTCCCACGTCAGCACTGCACCGATAGAGTTCACAGACACATGCATTGGCGACCTCTCGGGTGTTCACATTGTCACCGGGGCCCAGCTTGGCGTGTGGGATTTTGGCGCCAAAAGTGTCCTGCACCTCAAGCTCCTCTTCTCCAAAGTACCGGGTTGCACCATAAGGCGATCGGTATGGGATCACAGCCCCTCCAATCTCCAGAAACATGATGGCTCGTCGTCTTCATTATCGAGCGAGAAAGGTGATGGGAAATTGGCGAAGATTGTGGATATGACCGAAATGTCTAAAGGGCCTCAAGATATGCCTGGCCACTGGCTGGTTACTGGAGCCAAGCTTGGAGTTGACAAAGGGAGAATTGTTCTGCGTTTGAAGTATTCCCTTCTGAACTACTGATAGGCTTTTTTTTTTTTTTTCCCTCCTCTAGGATTTTACTTTCACAATTTTTTTTTGCCTATTCTTATGTATTTCTATTGATTTAATTATTTATTGTGCTTGAGATTAACCAGTGATTTTGTTACTATTGGTTTACTACGTAAATTAAAATAAAATTTGTTCTGTTTTGGTTCTTTTTCGTTCCATCTTTGCATACTTATTGGAGAAGCTTTTTGAGTTATGTTCATACATACGTAGTAGAAACTGCGTTTGTATGTGTAATTCGTCGTATAATTTTTCACCATGGCTTGAGAAATCATTGATGCTAGCAGCAGCAGAAAAAGAAGCAAGTCTGCAGCCCGGGTGCAGGCAGCAGAGAGCTAAATGTGAGAATGATTGTTTTAGATTTGCAGCATTTTCAGTAATGGCATTCCCTCTCTGTTTGTAGTTCTCTACCTTCTAGTGTCGTTAACGCATGCAGCGTTAACAAGACCGTCCATGAAAATGGTGCATCAACAGCCTCCAAGACAACGATTGACAACGTTGGTTTGATGTTGAATTGCTCAAACATATATTTTTCCCTTTGTTTATGTCATATTATATATGAAGTTGCATTATATTACTTGTATTGTATTTGAATCTTGATGTTGATGTGAAGCTTTCAGCTGCTTGCATAAAGCCAAATTGTGTCCGTTGGAATTTGAGAGGCCAAGGGAATGTGAGAGATGCAGTTGCTATTTGTTTATGACATCACAACTTAGAGGTTGAAGATTTCAACCGAATCTTACTATGCAAGTCGGCAGAAATCCTTACATTCTTGTGTACAAGGATATTCAGACAAAAACCTTCCTCAGTACCACTATTTATAGTTTTTCTTAGCTCTACTTTTGAACAGTCTCATTATACTCAACCTTCCTGCAAAAGGGTCTGCAGATTTTCATCATCAATGGTACTATTCAAACACTCTTCACTTCATTCTTGATTCACTACCGCGCTGCTTCTTACATTCGTATTTTATATACATGCAGGATACCGCTGAGCTTATTGAAGGGAAGGTGGACTGGAAAGGAAGGCCTACAAGGAAAGACAAGCATGGCAGAACTCGGACTTCCTTACTCATTTTAGGTAAGCTGAATAATCACCTTCCACATAAAAAATATCAGTCTGTTCAGACAAGGCTACTTACTAATACCATGATTCTTGTTCATGTCTGAAGGTGCACTCACTTTAGAGAGCATGGCAACGTTCGCGTTGGCAGTTAATCTGATAACATTCTTCACCGGCGTGATGCATTTCGACATAGCGAATGCAGCCAACCAGCTGACAAACTTCATGGAAACTACCTACATAGTCACAATAGTAGTGGCCGTCTTAGCGAGACACTTACATTGGCCGATTCAAGGCAGTTCTTGTAGTAACATCCATTGAGTTTCTGGTAAGAATTCTACACTCCCTAAACTATTAGATTTTTGCAATTTGCCTCTCTAAACTATGAAATTATGGAATTTGTTCCTTGGACTATTAAATTTATTCACTTTGCCCCTGAACTATAAAAATGTGTAATTAACTCCCCGAATTATCTAATTTGTAATGAATGAGTAAAAGTTCCGGAACAAATATCCAGCCAAAACATGTGAATAGGGATAATATCGTCCCCGAATTATTAGTTTGTGCGATTTACCTTGTGAACTTTACTTGTGCGATAATCCAAGATGGTATTACCCCTAACTTCGCAAGTGTAACTGAGTTTTTTTGTCTATATTTTATTCTCTTGCAACCAATTAGATAGTTCAGTGGGCAAAGTGCATATTTTCATTGTTCAAGGGGCAGTGGGTATGAATCTATTAATCGAGGGGTAAATTACACATTTTCATAGTTTAGGGAGCAAAGCGCGAAAAACTAACCGTCTAGGGGGTTTAATGCTTTTAACCGAACAAACTAGGGATGATAACTTATCTTGATTCATATAGGGACTTGGACTGCTATCACTGCAAGCACACTACAAAAGCCTGAGGCCACCACCGTGCAAACTGTTCGATCCAAGCTGCGTGCAAGTGAACGGAGGCAAGGCAGTGCTCCTCTTTGTGGCTCTTTACATGGTCGGGTTGGGGTCCGGAGGGCTGAAAGCTGCTCTGCCCTCTCATGGGGCTGACCAGTTCGACGATAAGGATCCGAAGGAGGCCAAGGAGAAGTCGAGTTACTTCAACCGGCTTACGCTTTGATGTGTGTGGGAGGAGCAATTAGCTTGACGTTCTTTGTTTGGATCCAAGATCATAAAGGGTGGGATTGGGGTTTCTCTGCCAGTACTATCTCGATGTTTCTTGCTATAATAGTCTTTGCTGCTGGGCTGCCGCAGTAGCGGATCCACGTTGTGAATGGGAGCAGCGCCCTCATTCAAATTGCACAGGTGATTCATGGATCTTCGTGACCGCATGACTGATCGGATCCAAGGTTGGACTCATCGCCACCTCTCTCATGGTGGACGCCTTGCTCTCATCAAAATCACCCTTGCCACCATCCCCCTCTATATCCTGTCGGTTCTCCAACCCTCTAAGGGTTTTCTCCATTCCCTTGAGCAGATTATGGCTAGATTCTTCTGGGGCTCCTTTGGCGGTCCCCGGAAGACTCATTGGATAGCTTGGGCGACGGCTTGTTTACCGTGTGATGAGGGTGGACTTGGTCTCCATAGCCTCTCTGATCAGACTGAGGCTCTTAGCCTCAAGCTCTGGTGGCGTTTCCACTCCCGAGATTCTCTCTGGGCCCAGTTCATGTGGGCCAAATACTGTCCTCACTCCTTTCCTGCACGCATGCAGTGGTCAGCTGGAGACAGTCCGATCTGGCGTCGTCTTCTCCGCTCTGGTAGTCAGGCGGATCCGTTTATCCGTTGGTCTGTGGGTAGGGGTTCCATTAGCTTTTGGGATGATCGCTGGGTCGCTGACACCCCCCTTCGTACCTATTGTTCTCCTTCTGCCATTATTGGTTCGTATAGGGTGGAGCATTTTTTGCATGAGTCTGCATGGCGTCTTGATCGTTTGTTGAGTCTGCATGTGGTTCGTGATTTGCCTGCTGATGTTATTGATTCCCTGAGCCATGTGCCTGTCTTGGGGACTGGGGATGATGTGATGAGATGGACACTTACCCCTCACGGTGAGTTCTCTCTCTCGTCGGCTTGGGAGAGGGTACGGCAAAGGCGGCCGAAGCGGTCGCTCTTTGGCGCCATCTGGTCCCCCTGCCTTACCCCCACCATCTCTGTTTTCCTCTGGTGTCTTCTCTATCGACGATTACCCTGTGATGCACGTACCCAGCGGCATGGTACCCATTTGGCTTCGGCTTGTTATTGTTGTACGACTCGGGATGTTGAGACTTTGGATCATATCTTCTTACAGAGTATCCCTGCTAGGCAGATCTGGTGGCACTTTGCACAGTGGTTCCCTTCTTCTCCCCCTTTTGCACACACTTGCACTGTCTTTACTCATAGATTACAGCATTGGCGGGGTTCCTTTTCGAGGGCTCCCGCCAATCACATTTCTTTTCTGACTGCTTGTTTGATTTTTTGGTTTATTTGGACGGAACGAAATGGCAGCAAACATCGCTGCATTTCGTTTCGTGTTACTCACGTGATTTGGCAGGTTAGTCATTATCTGCAGGTGCTCTTTGCTGCCGGGCTCCTTCAGCCGGCACAATGGGCAGGATCTTCTTCTCAGCTACACTTCTTGCCACCCTCCCCCACGGTGGCTCGCCCTCTTCGTTCTTCTCCTGTGTGTTGGGTTCCACCCTCTTCTCCTTGGGTGAAACTCAACACGGATGGTTCCTTCATGGTGAGCTCGACCCAGGCGGCCGGCGGTTGAATACTTCGGGATCACACCGGACGGCTTATCCAGGCGTTCTGTCTCCCCCTTCGAGCTTCCTCCAGCTTTGAGGCGGAGCTCCTGGCCCTTCTACAGGGTCTCCGCCTTGCAGCACAACTTTCTTCTCCGGTTTGGGTGGAGATGGACGCCTCTGCTGTTCTCACACTCCTTTCTTCAGACAGACATGGCGCAGCGGCGACTCGGCACTCTCCCACTCTCATCAGACAGCTTCTCAGCAGTCGACAGGTTCGTTTCTCTCACATCTTCAGAGAGGGAAACAAGCCTACCGACTTCCTTGCATGCCGAGGTCTCACATCTTCTGAGTTATTCATCTTTGACGAGGCCTCGGCGCCCAGATATCTCCTTGGCTTGATTCGTATGGATCAGCTTGGCTACCCCAGCTTCAGGATTCGACCCGGCTAGATGTTACAGTACTAGATTTTGCTCATTTCAGGATGGATGTTTGGTCTTCATTCCATTTCTCTGTTTTGATTGGCCACCTGTTAGGCATATTACGCCCTTTATCACTATTTTTTGGAGGTGGATGGAAGCATCCTCTTTTGATGCTTCACCACCAGACGATGTACATACATATTTTTTTGATATAGACAGGTTGGGGGTCTCTGCCTAACCCTCCACCCGTTCAGGGTGTTTGATGTTAAAAAAAAAAAAAAAAGCATAACACGGGAATTTATAATGTGAATCGATTAATTTTGTGTGTTCATATTCTTTTCATGCAAATGTATATAGGTGTATGTGGCAAACTGTCCGCAATAGGAATCTTCAACTCCCGCGAGAATCTAAGGAGCAGTACGAGGTTAGCCATGACAAGGAGGCTGCAAATGAAGTAGAGTTTTTTTTTTTTTTTTTTACATCAAACACCCTGAACGGGTGGGGGGTTAGGCAGACCCCAACCTGTCTATATCAAAAAATATATATGTACATCGTCAGGTGGTGGAGCATCTAAAGCGGATACATCCATCCACATAAAAAAATAGTGATCAAAGTGCGTAAAAGGCCTAACAGATGGCCAATCAAAAGTGCGTAAATGAAAACCAAACATCCATCATGATATGATATGAACAAAATCCAGAAGTGTAACGTCTAGTCGGGTCGAATCCTGAAGCTGGGGTACCCAAGCTGATCCATGCGAATCAGGCCACGGAGATATCTGGGCGCCGAGGCCTCGTCAAAAAGGAGTAACTCAGAGGATGAGAGACCTCGGCGTGCAAGGAAATCGGCAGGTTTGTTTCCCTCTCTGAAGATATGAGAGAAACGAACATGTCGACTTCTGAGAAGCTGTCTGATGACAATGAGAGAGTGTCGAGTCGTTGCAGCGCCATGTCTGTCTGAAGAGTGGAGTGTGATAACAGCTGAGGCATCCATCTCCACCCAAATATGATAGGAGAGCTGTTCTGCAAGGCGGAGACCCTGTAGAAGGGCCAGGAGCTCCGCCTCAAAGCTGGAAGAAGCTCGAAGGGGGAGACAAAACGCCTGGATAAGCCGTCCGGTGTGATCTCGAAGAAGTCCGCCACCGGCCGCCTGGGTCGAGCTCGCCGTGAAGGAACCATCCGTGTTAAGTTTCACCCAAGGAGAAGAGGGTGGAACCCAACACACAGGAGAAGAACGGAGAGGGCGAGCCACCGTGGGGGAGGGTGGCAAGAAGTGTAGCTGAGAAGACGATCCTACCCATTGTGCCGGCTGAAGGAGCCTGGCAGCAAAGAGCACCTGTAGATAATGACTAACCTGCCAAATCACGTGAGAAGCACGAAACGAAATGCAGCGATGTTTGCTGCCATTTCGTTCCGTCCAAATAAACCAGAAAATCAAACCTGCAGTCAGAAAAGAAATATGATTGGCAGGAGCCCTCGAAAAGGCACCCCGCCAATGCTGTAATCTATGAGTAAAAGCAGTGCAAGTGTGTGCAAAAGGGGGGGGGGAAGAAGGAAACCACCGAGCAAAATGCCACCGGATACGCCAGCGGGGATACTCTGTAGGAAAATATGATCCAAAGTCTCAACATCCCGAGTCGTACAACAATAACAAGCCGAAGCCAAATGAGTGCCATGTCGCTGGGTACGTGCATCACAAGGGAGTCGTCTATAGAGAAGACGCCAGAGGAAAACAGAGATGGTGGGGATAAGGCAGGGGGACCAGATGGCGCCAAAAAGCGACCGCTTCGGCCGCCTCTGCCGTACCCTCTCCCAAGCCGACAAGAGCGAGAACTCACCGTGAGGGGTAAGAATCCATCTCATCACATCATCCCCAGAACGCAAGAAAGGCACATGGCTCAGGGAATCAATAACATCCATAGGCAAATCACACACAACATGCAGACTGAACAGATGATCAAGATGCCAAGTAAAATCATGCATAAAATGCTCCACCCGATACGATCCTAGAATGGCAGAAGAAGGACAATAATCACGCAGAGGGGTGTCGGCAACCCAACGGTCATCCCAGAAGCTAATCGAACCCCTACCCACCGACCAACGGATGAACTGGTCAGCCTGGATGCCAGACCGGAGAAGACGGCGCCAGATAGGACTGTCTCCAGCTGACCACTGCATACGTGCGGGAAAGGAATGAGGACAGTATTTGGCCCACATGAACTGGGCCCAAAGGGAATCTCGGGAGTGGAAACGCCACCAGAGCTTGAGGCTAAGGGCCTCAGTCTGGTCAGAAAGGCTACGGAGGCCAAGTCCACCCTCATCACAGGGCAAACAAGCCATCTCCCAAGCGATCCAGTGAGTCTTCCGGGACCCGCCAAAGGAGCCCCAGAAGAATCTAGCCATAATCTGCTCAAGAGAATGGAGGAAACCCTTGGATGGTTGGAGAACAGTCAGGATATGGAGAGGGATGGTGGCAAGGGTGCTCTTGATGAGAGCAAGACGACCCCCATGAGAAAGGTGGCGGTGAGCCCAACCCTGGATCCGATCAGTCATGCGGTCACGGAGGTCCATGAAATACGAATCCAAACGTGGACCACGAAAGAGGGGGACGCCAAGATATATGAAAGGGAGATCTCCCCGTCTGTACCCAGTGGAACTGAGAACGCGATCCAGACAGGAAGGAGCATGAGATGGGTGGATGTAGAAACTACTCTTATCCTGGTTGATCGGTGCCCGAAACGGCCATATAATGCTCAAGACGACGGAGGCGACCCAAAGAGTCTCGACAAGCCTGGGTGAAGAAGGACATCATCCGCATAAGCAAGATGCGAAATATGGTGACCGGAACGGGCCGTGTGGAATCGGAGATAAGGCCGCTCCAGAAAGAGTCTGTTGAGGGACCGAGAAAGGTAATCAGCCGCCAGGACGAAGAGAGAGGGGGAAAGAGGATCACCCTGTCGAAGACCACGAGAGGAGGGGAAGAAACCAGCCGGCGAGCCATTAACTAGGACCGAAAACCAGCAACTCTCAACACAGCGTCGGATCATGCTCAACCAACCAGGAGGGAAGCCGAGGTGCTCAAGGACACGGAAAAGAAACGGCCACTGGACGCGGTCATAGGCTTTGGCCATATCAAGCTTGATGGCCAAGTTCGGGGAAGGGTTTCCAAGATGGAGGTCATGAACAAGCTCCTGAGCAAGGAGAACATTGTCGCTCAAAAGGCGACCCCGAACAAAACCACTCTGATTGGGAGCAATGACCGAAGGGAGGAGGGGGGCCAACCGAGCATTGAGGAGCTTGGAGATGATCTTGTTGGTAAGGTTGCAGAGGCTGATGGGACGGAAGTGGGTCCAGGATTGGGTATTGGACAGCTTGGGTAGCAGAATGATAGTGGTGGAAGTGAAGCTACGGGGCATGGGGGAGCCCTGGAAGAAATCCACCACAGCAGCAAAGACATCAGGTCCGACAATGGACCAGCAGTGTTGGAAGAAAAGGGATGAGAAACCATCCGGCCCAGAGGTGCTGTCTCCGGGTATGCCGAAGACAATCGAGCGGATCTCCTCCGAAAATGGTAAGGCGCAGAGGGAATCCTGATCGAAATCAAGCGGGATGGGCTGAAGGATGGAAAGATCAGGCTCCGGGAGGGGGAGGCCCTCCGAAGAAAGTAGACCCTGGAAGAAATTCACAGCAGAGCTGCGAATATCAGAATCAGAAGTGAGCAAACGGTCATCCTCCAGAATGCGATGAATCCGCGATTTAACGCGTCGCTGTCTAACCCAGCTCTGAAAGAAGCGAGTATTTCTCTCGCCCTCGGCCCAGCCCGAATAATAGCGCCTTACGTCGCCGAAGTCTTCCTCAATCTTGGTACGGAGTACAAACTCAGCAATACAACGATGTAGCTCAGACCGTAGGGAGGGCGAAGGGGATGCCTCAAAGGCGGCTTGAGCAGAGGCCACTGCCTCCTCGGCAAGCCGAAGACGGGAAGAAATATCACCAAAGACCTCCCAGTTCCAAGAACGGAGGAACCGCTTCACACGAGAGAGTTTGAACTGGAGATTATACATTCCGGAAAAAGCCATAGGCTCATTCCAGATGCGGGAAATCTCAGGAAGGAACGTGTGATGGCGGACCCACATGTTTTGGAAGCGGAAAGAGGATCGGGGAGGCGCTGAAAGAAACTGGCAGGAAATCAGAAGAGGAGAATGATCGGAGCAGATCCTCGACAAATGGGTGATGTTTGAGGAAGCAAAGGAAGAGGCCCAAGCCTCACTGATCAAAACTCGATCGAGACGCTGCAGGAGACCACATCCTTCCCAGGTAAAGGGGGAGCCAGAGAAACCCGGATCCAACAGCTCACAGTCGGAAATAGTATCAGCAAAATCCCACATCTCCAGATGTCGATCTACCCTGCTACCTTGGTGCTCATTCTGGGAGAGAAAGATGTTGAAATCGCCGGCAATGAGCCAAGGTGCGCCTTCAGAGGCGACTGCAAGCTCACGAAGCTTAGCCCAAAGAGGATAGCGACCTTCCCTACTACACTTTGCGTAAACAAAGGTGAAGAGAATAGGACAACTGAACTGCGGATTAGAAACCCGGATATGGAGAGTTTGATCAGAATCATCGAGAATATCCACCTGAAAACCGGGCAGAGAGAATACCCAGATTTTGTTGGTGGAATTGGAGCATCGACAAGGGACGCCAAACCTACGGCCAAAGAAAGAAGGGTCAAAACGAGCCATAGGTTCGAGGACAGCAAAAACAGACGGGCGATGAGCCCAAATCCACTGATGGAGTGCACTTTGAGTGGTAGAGTTACCCACTCCCTGTGCATTCCAAATCAGGAAAGAAATCGACATATAAATCAAGAGGGGGGAGGAGCTGCAGGCTCCTCAGCCATAAGATCATCCTCAAAAACATCAAGCGAACGACGAGAAGGTGAAATGGGAGGAGGTGGAAAAGGGGAAAGTGACGGGCCGCAAGCTGAGCGTGGTGACGGTGGTGGCTCCATTTCAATCTCCTCGTCCGGCAACTCCTCGTCAGCCATAGGTGTAGAGATAGGGTCAAAAGTGTTAACAATGTTCAGAACCTTGTCAAAAACCGTGGCGGTAGTACGAGATTGTTTAGCCTCAATCCATTCGGTAAGAGATGGCTTCGGGGTAGAAGAGGAGGGAGGGTCAATGACTGGAGAAGAATCACGAGGACGGGAACCTCTACCCGAAAGACGATTCGAAGGGGAGGCATTGGAAGAAGCCGGCACACGAGGAGGAGGAAAAGTCTTGGAGGAGGTATGAATTTTTTCTTTACCACGTGCATGCGGGGGAAGAGTTGGAGAAGGGGAAGAAAAGGATGTGGGAGCAGGAGTCTTACCTCGGGACCGAGAACGTGGCGGGCGGTGAGAGGGAGCATTCAAGGTGGGAGAATGATTATGGGATGATGTATTAGTAGGGGCTGAAGAGGTTTCCGGGACCATGTGTGCAGCAGTAGGGTGAGAGTCGGCTGGAACCGAGGTGGGGGATGTACGTGGAGGCAAACGGGGAGGTTTCGGATGCCGGCCAAAGGCATAACAGGACTCGGCTGCGTGGCCGACATGATGGCAATCAGAGCAGAAAAGGGGGAGATTATCCCAAACCACGGTTTGCTCGATTTTCTTATCGCCTGAAACAAGGAAAATTTTCTCGATTGTGGGCTTAGATATATCCAGTTCAATTCGGATTCGGGCAAAGGATAATCTCGATTTTGCGATAGTGTGATGGGCAATTTGAACCGGTTTTCCGAGAGAAGAGCCAATAGTGAAAAGGGCATCATGATCAAAAAAATGAATGGGAAGACCAGGCAAGTTGCACCAACACGAGACAATAGGAGACTCAACTTTCGGATCAAAATCCGGGGTCCATTTGAAGATCCGCATGGGGGAGCCATTAACATACAAAAGAGGGACTTGTGAAGGTCCATGCAAACACCTATTGTAATCAGATAGCAATGAAAACTCAATATAGATATGCCGTGCATTTAACCGATTCCAATTAAACGAGCCATGGAATTTAAGATTACCGAGAGCCTTATGTATGTCTTGAGGAGAGGGGATGGAATGAGAGAATTTTCCCACTACATCAAGTCCCAATTTACCCGCAAGCAATGCGGTATCGGCATGAGAAAAGGTAACGGACGGCGTACCTTGGCAGTCGCCGAGTTTGCCGATGATTGTCTGTGCCTCTGGTCCAAAGGTAAAGGGTGCATTATAGGATCTTTTGGACGCAGTGGGGGATGGTGCCTGGGCTTGAAATCCAGGATGAGATTTGGCAGCGGCAACATAACTTGAGAATTTTTGCCGTGGAGTGGGGGATGGAGGTGGAGCCGATTATGGTGGAACAGAGTGCTGAGGCAGGGGATGTTTAAGAGGTGTTGCTGGGAAATTGGTATGATCATCGGGGGTACTCTGCGCCGGCAGAGTTGTACCATAAATTGCCTCATTTGCACTTGTTGCTGCTTTAGTGGTACTTCCGATTGTTGTACCTTGAGTATCATGTGGTGTAGTATGGGCAATAGCAGTTGTACCTGAATTAGTTGTACCTTGTACAACAGCAGGTGTACCTTGGAAGGTTGTACGTTGGTTGATTTCAATAAAAGAGGAGCCTTCCTTATTTGTATCGCCTATTTGCGATGGTGGATTCTTCAACTTAAACAACTCTGAATCCACCTCTGGTGATTCAAAGCAAATATCATAGCCATTGGCAGTTGGCGCTGGGTAGTAATCGACTGATTTTTGTTTGGATTTATTTCTGGGTCGTTTTTGGATTCGAAATTTTGTACGGAGGTTGGGGAAGATGGGTGGGGATTTATGGTTGTTTGTAATTGGTGGAGAGGGGCAGGTTGGTTGATTCGGATGTGGCCCAAGAATGGAATCCGTAGTTGGAGGGGTAGTTTGACTTGAGGTATTTGGGTTGGTTTTGGAATTATACGGTGGGTTGATCAGGGGGACATGGAAATCGGATGGGGAATCATATGGTTCAATTAGATGGCCAAACTGTTGTTGATTCAAACTGATCTGGGGGGGGGATTGAAACCAACGGGTTGGCCGGTTTAGGCGGGGAGCTCGGTTCCTGCAGACCGGCCGGTTCAGCGCAGAAAACATTTCTTCCTTCAGCAGTAGGTCGCCCAGACGAATGCGGCGATTCCGGCATTGCAAAGAACGGCGGCGACGAAGGCAGTGATGACGATGCCGGGGAATGAGGGGTGTTGAACACTGATGTAGTTGTATTGGAAGTGGGGGAGGAAGGAGCAGAATAAAAACGAGTTGTGATGATAGGCGGCAAATCTGCGTGTGAAAATTCCTTCTCAATTGGGGCGGGGGTGGATGAATTGGGACAAGGTATGCATGGGGAAGTGTTGGGGGATATCAGGAGTGGCTGTGGTGAAGAGGAATTGGGCGATTTAGTAGGCTGTGATGCTGAATTGAAAAATGTCGGTGGAGAGGTAGTTGTAGGAGATTTGAATGTAGCGGCGTTTGACTGAGAATCGAGCCTGGGGATGTAGGGGGGAATGCAATTGGGACTAGACCCATGAGGTTGATGAAGCGAATCGAGCGATTCTCGTTCGTTTGAAAACGGATATGGGAGTGGGTGGAGTCGCGTCGCAGGAGACCGACGCGAATAAGTTATATCTCGTTGTTTCCGGCGATTTGGAACTGGTTTTCTGTTTCTTTTGAGTGAGGGAGGTATGGGAGGATGGTAGGAAGGTTCAGGGGAGGTCGGAGATGCCGGGTTCATCGCCGGCGAGTTTGCACGTAAACCAAGGCAGATTTTGACCGGCGATCGGCGGCGATCCAGCCGGCCGATCAGAGATTTTGTTTTGATGTATGGACTCGGGATGAAGAGGCGCTTCACGTGGTGTCCATGCTTTGTAGATCTGATGGTTGGATCAAAAATTCACTGGAGGGGAGATATTTTAGAAAGATTCTTTTAGGCTCTTTTAGGTTTAGGCTCGAAAGTACATATTTTCAATGTTTTTTCTTTTTGCAAATGAAGTAGAGTTTCTACCTCATACTAACGGTTTCAGGTTTGCACGTTGATATTGTTCTCCTCCTTTAGAAATCAGAGTGTCCCACTATTCTTCATTTCTTGATTCTGCGCATGGTAGGTTCTTGGACAAAGCAGCCATAGACGCATCTTCCGAGACCCCAACTCCATGGAAGCTCTGCACAGTAACCCAAGTGGAAAACGGCAAGATCATCCCCATCTTCCTCTGCACCATCATCATGACCCTCTGCTTGGCCCAGCTCCAAACATTCTCCATCCAGCAAGGCGTCACCATGGACAAGCGAATCACCAAAAACTTCCAAATCCCCCCGGCCTCCCTCCCCATCATCCCCGTCGCCTTCCTCGTCGTCATCAACCAGCTCATCGTCCCCTTCATCCGCAAGTTCACCGGCATCCCCACCGGCATCACCTACCTCCAGCGCGTCGGCGTCGGCCTCATCCTCTCCTCCATCTCTATGGCCGTCGCCGCCATCGTGGAGGTCAAGCGCAAGCGCGTGGCGCGTGAGCACAACCTTGTGGATGCGAATCCTCTGCTGCAGCCGCTGCCGATAAGCGTCTTTTGGCTGTCGTTTCAGTACTTCATATTTGGGATTGCGGATATGTTTACTTACGTTGGTCTGCTGGAGTTTTTCTACCATCAAGTGCCCAAGGATTTGAAGTCGATTTCGAGCTGCTTTCTTTGGACTTCGATGTCGCTTGGCTACTTTCTCAGTACGATTTTGGTGAAGGTGGTGAATAGGACGACGAGGGATGTTACGGCCAGTGGGAAGTGGTTGGCCGGGAATAATATTAATAAGAACCATTTGAATCTGTTCTATTGGCTGCTGGCGGCTTTGAGTTTCTTAAATTTCTGTATCTATCTGTTTGTATCGAAGAGGTATGTATGAGTATAGGCAAGAGAGGTCGGAGAGTGCCACCGGGAGCAAGCTGCATGAGATGCAGACTGTGGAGGAGAAGTGAAACCAAAACAAGATGGTGGTGTGTGTTTTTTACTTGATTTTCATTTCCTTAAGGAAATAGAAGGATGATTGTGTTGGTATTATAAACTGCTATTACAAGTAAACTATTAAATAACAAAATGAATCAAAACAACAAAAGGAGAAAAACCGTCGAGTCGAGGAAGGCCTCTCTCCGCAAGACGAAAAACGCCCCGGTAGTGCTCTCGGTTGTGGCGTTTCGTCCCCAAAGATGAAACGACGACGTCTCAAGGATTGCAGCACCGCGAGATCTTTGAGCTCCGTGAACAAGGACTTTTCCGGGCGAGGACAGTGCCGGAGACTTGAGCTAAGAAGCGCTAGGATGAGATGCAGAGCTAACTATGGAATGTTGTTGTTTTGCGGGTGTTAGAATGACATGCGGACCGGTCCTATTTATAGGCGATCCCGGCTCAGTGTTGATTGCAGGGAGCCATTAATGCCTTGGAGATCGTGGATGGTAAGTGGAGTGGTGGAGAGATAGAAAGTTGGGCTGGCGAAGAGCCACTTCCGCATCCTTCCAAAAGATACACTTGGGTGTGGCAAGGTGCAGTGCACCACGGAGAGGAATCCGGTGCAGTCGGCCCACCGCACCGCCCGACCCGGCACCCGACCCGGCGAACGACCCGACGGACCACCCAAAGGACCAATTGCCAAGATCCAAGTCCAAGTCCAAGTCCAAGTCCAAGTCCAAGTCCAAGGACACGGACCGGAACCGAACCGAACCGGAAGCACGGGCACGGCACGGCACGGGCATGGGCGCGGGCGCGGGCGCGGCGCGCCGCGCCGCGTGTGAGGCGGTCGGCGAAAAGGCTCGCACGATGAGCATGTGTGGCCTAAGCCCACCACATGTCACTTAGTTGTCTTCTACAATATTGTAGAGACTTAAATACCACACAAAACATTATTCATTAATCGATGTGGGACATGATTAATGTAATAACTCTCCAAAACCCGAATAAGGTAAGTTTCTCCACTTTAGGTAACATATTAGTTTTGTCCCCCCAAACTTCGAGCCACTATTTCTCACTCACCGAAAATCGGAATCGAGAAATTAAGCACACTATAATTATCTACTCGAAACGTAGATCGACGTCATATATCTCAAAATATTAATCGGTTAAATATCGAGGCTCGAAAATACGATCAAAAAGGGCTGAATTTTGCCCAAGTCAAATTAGCATTTAATGCTAATTGAATTTCCATAATATATATAAATAATATATATATAAACGATTTTTTCCAACAATCCCCCACATGAGTGGAAATAGCCAAATGCATGCATGTAGACACATAGCTCTGTCCTCAAGAGACAATAAAGCATCAGGGTAGGTGGCTTGTGACCTTGAACCTTCCTTAGTCAGTGCTATCGAGCATACCGGCGGATTAGTGGACACGTGGCTTTGAACTATTCCTCCATGGTGTATACTTAGACAATAGCACAAACACTATAAAGTCTCAACCGCGTCCGTTCTCACGTTTGTGTCCTTTACTGGCCATGGACAACCTCTTTGGATTCATAAGTGTTTACATAGAAGCGGCCCTCACTTCTCACTTACATAGGTGATTCTTACGCGAGTATCCTGTCATACTCCACCTTCATAAGGCATCCAAGAATCATTAAAAGTCAAAGACTTAACCTCACCACTGACAGTCACCAACACTCTCGAGCTCTTTTAGGGAATAGACTATTTGAGTGTGGTATCACCGTACTCATATAGCTTAGTTTTCCCATTGAACCAAGTTCATAGGATCTCCAATCTACAAGGTTGGGTATCCACTATAATCGTCTTTAACGTGTGGATTTAACTCCCATTCCCTCTACGAGCTTATACATTTGATCTCGATTCAAATTCTTAGTAAGCGGATCCGCTAAGTTATCTATAGACTTGACATAGTCTATAGAGATAACCCCACTCGTGATCAAATGTCTTACGGTATTATGTCGACGACGAATATGTCTCGACTTACCATTATACAACCCACTCTTGGCCCTACCAATAGTGCTTGGCTATCACGGTGAATCATCACAGTGGCACGGGTTTCGTCCCAACATGGAATATCTTCAAGAAAATTACGGAGCCATTCGGCTTCCTCACCGGCTTTATCTAAAGCAATAAATTCAGATTCCATGGTGGATCTGGCAATGCACGTTTGTTTCGTGGATCTCCACGACACGACTCCTCCCCTATAGTGAACACATAACCACTAGTTGACAACGAGTCTTTAGTGTCGGATATCCAATTTGCATCACGGTACCCTTCAAGTAATCGGGGGATGTCGCGAGTAGTGCGGCCCAAAGTTAAGAGTGTATTTCAAATACCTCGAACTCTTACAAGAGATTTCCAATGTTCTCTACTAGGATTACTAGTATAGCGACTCGCCTTGTTCACCGGACAAGCTAGATCGAGCCTCGTACAATTCGTGATGTACATAAGACAACCAATGACTCTAGCATAATCCTCTTGAGCAACGGGATCACCCCTATTCTTGCTCAAGTGAACATTAACTTCTAGAGGAGTCTTTGCGGCGCACTATCAAAGGCATTAAACCTCTTAAGTACTTTCTCAATATAATGAGATTGAGACAAAACAATCCCTTTAGGAATTCTTTGTATCTTTACTCCAAGAATAACATCAGCAACTTCCATATCTTTCATATCGAAATTTCTTTTAAGCATACGCTTGGTGTCATTTATGACTTGAAGGTTTTGTCCCATAATTAACATGTCGTCTACATAAAGACAAACAATTACAAAGCCATTCTTTGTATTCTTTATGTAAACACACTTGTCACATTCATTAATCTTAAAGCCATTCGACAACATAGCCTCGTTGAATTTCAAGTGCCATTGTAATGGTGCTTGTTTTAACCCATATAGGGATTTCACCAACTTACATACCTTTCGCTCTTGACCGTGTACAACGAACCCTTCAAAGTTGTTCCATATAAATTTCCTCTTCTAAATCTCCATTTAGAAAGTTGTTTTCACGTCCATTTGGTGAATCTCAAGATTGTGCAAAGCAGCAATCGCGAGAAGCACACGGATAGACGTAATCCTCGTTACAGGCGAATAAGTATCGAAGAAGTCATATCCTTCGATTTGCTTAAAGCCTTTAACCACTAAACGAGCTTTATATTTATCAATTGACCCATCTGCCTTATACTTTCTTTTTAGGATCCATTTACATCCTAAGGGCTTGCAACCTTCGGGTAAGTCTGCTAAGACCCAAGTGTGATTCTGCATAATGGAATCAATTTCACTTTGGACAGCTTCTTGCCAAAGTGGGCCATCGGGTCTAGAAAGAGCTTCTTTTATAGACCGCGGCTCTTCATCCAAAAGAAAGACAACATAATCAGGACCAAAGTCCTTAGCAACTCTTGCTCTAGTGCTACGTCTTGGTTCTAAAGTTTCAAGATCGACAGCTTGCCTTTTACGTGTATCGGGTTCTACCCCCACATTTCTAGAACTACTAGCAACTTCTCTTGCTTCACCACTACAGTTTGACTCAATTTTATCATCCTTCTTACAAGGATATACATGTTCAAAGAATGTAGCATTCCTTGACTCAATAGTAGTTCCAACATTCATATCGGGCACAACCGACTTATGAATGACAAATCGATATGCACTACTATTCAGTGCATATCCTATAAAGATACAATCGACGGTCTTAGGTCCGATTGTAACTTGCTTCGGCAAAGGCACTTCTACCTTAGCCAAACACCCCCACACTTTGAGGTATTTATAGGAAGGTTTCCTTCCTTTCCACAACTTCATAAGGAGTTACATCTCTACCTTTCGGAGGTATTTTGTTTAATAAGTAGTTAGCCGTCAAAACGGCTTCCCCCACATGTTCGGGGCAGTCAGAACTTATCAACAAAGCATTCATCATCTCCTTTAGAGTTCGGTTCTTCCTTTCGCCTACACCATTCGATTGAGGCGAATAGGGGGCAAGTGGTTTGATGAATAATACCACTTGTCTTACACAACTCTTCAAAAGGAGCTACATATTCTCCACCTCTATCACTTCGTACCATTTTGATTTTACAATCAAGTTGGTTTTCGGCTTCGCTTTGAAGTTAGAAAAAGCTTCAATCGCCTCATCTTTACTCCTTAAAAGATAAAGAGTACAATACTTGGTGCAAGTCATCAATAAAAGTAATAAAATACTTTTTCCCACCTCTAGTTTGTACAAACTTCAAATCACATACGTCGGCATGAATGAGTTCTGGAGGTTTTGTGTTCCTTTCTACGGAATGAAATGGGCCGCTTAGCCAATTTTGCTTCAACACAAACTTCACACTTGGTTTTGTTAAACTCATTTACTTTAAGTAGATCGAGATTAACTAATCTTTTTATAGCATTTAGATTAACATGTCCTAATCTAGAATGCCATAAATCGGAACACTCAAGCAAGTAAGAGGAAGTAGTTGCGTTTTCATTATCTTTGGCCGCAATGGCCTCTTGGCGTATCGCCATTACAGAGCCGTTTAAAAAGGCCCTCGGAGAGGTAACCTTTTCCTAAAAACATTCCAAATTTTGTCAAAATAAACTTGTCGGACTCAAATACTAGTCTAAAACCTCTCTTAACTAGTACAGAGCCGGACACCAAATTCTTCCGGATATCAGGGACATGCAGCACCTCTCCAAGAGTAAGGTTCTTGCCGGAGCTCAACCTTAGCACCACAGTACCATAACCAACCACCTCAGACGAGGCTTGATTACCCATATTGAGCTTCCTCCCTTGGCAGCTCTTGTACTTGGTGAAGCGGCTTCGGTCACCACAAACATGTGCCGTGGCGGCCGGTATCAATATACCACTTCCCCTCATTCTCCACGACGTTAGCTTCTTAAGTGACCACGGCCGCAAGGTCGGCTTCAGTGAGGTCAATCTCCAACATATTGGCTTGACGAGCCCTCTTCTTCTTCGGCTTTCGGCAGTCCTTGGACATGTGGCCGGATTTGCCAGCGGTTGTAGCAAGTCCCCTTCAAACTTGCGGGATTGCACCTTGCCCTTCCCTTTGGGGTTCTTTGTTTGGACGCCCTCTCTTAGCATTGTTGGAGTTGCCACCTTTCTCAGCAAAGTTGACTCTTGGCTCCACGGGTGCTTTGCCCTTCCCATCTCGAGTCCTCATGTCGGTCTCGATGCGGAGCTTAACCACAAGGTCCTCAGCGTCATTTCCTTTCGCTTGTGCTTCAAGTAGCTCTTGAAGTCCTTCCGGCTCGGGGAAGCTTCTCAATTACGGTTGCCACGATAAAAGCATCCGGCAAAAGCATACCTTCGGCGTGGACATCATGGACAATGAGTTGGAACTCTTGCACTTGGTCCATGACCGGTCGAGAGTCCACCATTTTGTAGTCCAAGAACTTGGCGACTACAAACTTCTTGGTACTGCATCGTCGGCACGGTATTTTCTTTCAAGTGCCTCCCAAATTGCCTTGGAGGTCTTTACATTTGCATATACACTGGCATGCACTATCATCTAGTCCACTAAGCAAGAAGTTTTTACAAAAGTAGTCGAAGTCGCCCAATTATCATAAGGCTATGCGGACTTCCAAGTTCTCTTCGTTGTCACTTGGAGGGGCGGGTGCATTCTCCATCGGCACGTCGTGAACCCCAATGTTGTCAAATAGAACAACATCTTCCGTTGCCACCTCTTGAAGTCGGCTCCACCAAACTTGGCCGGCTTCTCGAAGACGAGCAAGACTCTGCAGACGAGTGCGAGGTGCCGTCGGGGTTGGGTTCGAACCCCCCACCACTCCATGGTGGTTCACACTCCCAAATAGGGACGTTGCTCGCAAGCGGAGGACATAGCGATGAAGTTGAATGCCGTGTGAGCGGCATTAGCACTGGTTAAGTGCTATCCTGGCGTCGGTAGCGGCGGAAATGGAAGCTAGGGTTGGATTAGCAAAGGCCGGAGCGAGTGTAGGGACAGACGTCGGTGGAACAGTGTTGCCGGAGGAGGCAATAACGTCGATCAGTGGGTTGGTGGCGGCGGAAGACGGCCGCGGTAGCATCGGAGAAAGCAGCACTTGAGGAAGACATCTTCTTAGTTTACTTGAAGCAGATATAGTTTATTTTTCGTCTTGCGATTGTTGGTATTATAAACTGCTATTACAAGTAAACTATTAAATAACAAAATGAATCAAAACAACAAAAGGAGAAAAACCGTCGAGTCGAGGAAGGCCTCTCTCCGCAAGACGAAAAACGCCCCGGTAGTGCTCTCGGTTGTGGCGTTTCGTCCCCAAAGATGAAACGACGACGTCTCAAGGATTGCAGCACCGCAGGATCTTTGAGCTCCGGCGAACGAGGACTTTTCCGGCGGGGACAGTGCTTGGAGACTTGAGCTAAGAAGCAAGTTAGGATGAGATGCAGAGCTAACTATGGAATGTTGTTGTTTTGCAGGTGTTAGAATGACATGCAGACTGGTCCTATTTATAGGCAGTCCCAGCTCAGGTGTTGATTGCAGGAGCCATTAATGCTGGAGATCGTGGATGGTAAGTGGAGTGGTGGAGAGATAGAAAGTTGGCTGCTGAAGAGCCACTTCCAGATCCTTCCAAAAGATACACTTGGGTGTGGCGGGTGCAGTGCACCACGGAGAGGAATCCAAGGTGCCGGCCCACCGCACCGCCTCGACCCGGCACCCGACCCGGCGAACGACCCGACGGACCACCCAAAGGACCAATTGCCAAGATCCAAGTCCAAGTCCAAGTCCAAGTCCAAGTCCAAGTCCAAGTCCAAGGACACGGACCGGAACCGGAACCGGAACCGGAACCGGAAGCACCGGGCACGGGCACGGGCATGGGCGCGGGCGCGGGCGCGGCGCGCCGCGCCGCGTGTGAGGCGGTCGGCGAAAAGGCTCGCACAAGATGAGCATGTGTGGCCTAAGCCCACCACATGTCACTTAGTTGTCTTCTACAATATTGTAGAGACTTAAATACCACACAAAACATTATTCATTAATCGATGTGGGACATGATTAATGTAATAACTCTCCAAAACCCGAATAAGGTAAGTTTCTCCACTTTAGGTAACATATTAGTTTTGTCCCCCCAAACTTCGAGCCACTATTTCTCACTCACCGAAAATCGGAATCGAGAAATTAAGCACACTATAATTATCTACTCGAAACGTAGATCGACGTCATATATCTCAAAATATTAATCGGTTAAATATCGAGGCTCGAAAATACGATCGAAAAGGGCTGAATTTTGCCCAAGTCAAATTAGCATTTAATGCTAATTGAATTTCCATAATATATATAAATAATATATATATAAACGATTTTTTCCAACAGATTGTTGTGTGTGAATAATACTAATTTGCTTAGTTTTCTAAGATTGATGTAGATTAATTAATGATATTAGTTTGTAATCAAGTGGTATATGAATTTTCATATGGAGGGAGGCATTTCGGAAAAGTAAAAATATTAGTACTTTGATTCCGTTAGCACTTTGATACTAGTATTTAATTTTAGGGGCGTTTCGTTATTGATGATCAGGAAAGGGAAAAGAAGTCGGGCACTTTGATTCCGTTGGCACTTTTTGGAAAATTCAATTTACCTAAAAAACCCAACTTCCACTTTTTGAAACCCTCCCAAAACCTGGGATTTCTAGTCTCTGGTATCCACAAAGAGAAAATGGAACATTGTTCTTGTCTTCTCCTGTACCACTCTCCCTCCCCGCCGCCTTCTCTCTCCCCCCTTTCTTCTCCCTCTCCGGCTACACCGCAGTCCACTGGTATAACTAAATAATCCTAGAGACGGAGTGGGGAAAGATCGTGGGCGAGAGAGAACATTGCCACCATCGTCGTTGAAAAATGAAGATTTTTTCCTTCTCGTCGACTTTTTAACCGGGTTTATCTTGTAGATTTTGGACTTGTGATGGTGCAGTTGTTCAATTGACTTCTAGTTGAATCCCTTCTTCAATCAAACAACTATAAAGAGAAAGAAATCGAATTGATTCACTTTCTGGAATCGAATACAACAAAATGGTGGAAAGGAAATCATTCAAATCATTTCATTTCCTTTCCATTTCTTGATTCATTTCTCTTTTCCCTTATAAAACAAAACGACCCTTTATATATAAAAGCAATACCACGAAATATTATTAATTGATCACGCTCAACAAATAAGAAGAATATAGTCTTCCATTAAAAAATATCACAAAAATGACGCCACGATCGATCAAAATTTAATTCGAGTTTTTCGGGATAAATTCTGTATTTCAAGATATAAATTTTATGTAGGGGCGAATCTAAAATTTGATAGTAGGGCAGTGACAAGTAGAATTTACTTGAATAGATTAAGGTTGCTAATCAATCTTTGGTCGAATGCTAAGCGCAAGAATTGAAAACTTGGAGAAGACTTATATTATTATTAAAGAGGTGAACATAATTGAGTGATTTATAAATAAGTCTCTAAGAGATCTCCGACCGTCAACTCTATATTGTAGAGTTTTTTCGAATTCATCTCTAACCTTCAACTCTACATTTAACTCTATAATGAAATATTCTATTTTGATACTTTTTATTATTGAATTAATATGTTTATTAATATTTTATTAATTACCAAATATTATATATCTTTAAATATATTTATTTTTGTACTTAATTTCACTAAAATAAATAATCTTAAAATAAATTATTTTATAAAAAATACATTTACAAAATTGCAAAACGATTAATTTATTCCATAATAAATAAACTAACATAAATACAAAAAATATATGATAATAGAAAAACTAATATTACATGATATCATAATTTTTTGAATTTGAATACTCATACCACACATGATCAATCAATGCATCACGAAGAGCAAGATGTGTCGTTTTGTCTTTTATTTTCTTAAAACGTGCAAAATAAGATTGATAATGACTTGTTTTATTTGATATCATTTCAACATCCGGAGTTGACACTTCTCTTACATCTTCAATTGGTGCAGACAAATCTCGTTCATTCTCAATAATCTTATAGTGCATTATAATGCATGCTTTCATTATATGATCCAAATGTTTCTTTTTCCAATATCGGGCTGGATTTGCAACAATTGCAAATCGGCTTTGAAGAACTCCAAATGCTCGTTCCACGTCTTTCCTACACGATTCTTGTTGCTTTGCAAAATGCTTCATTTTTGCAGTACGAGGTTCTTGAAGAGTTTGCACAAGTGTGGACCACTTTGGATATATTCCATCGGCTAAATAATACCCCACATTATACTCTTTGTCTGTATAACATAATGTGTGGGTGGAGTAATACCTCTAGCCAGGTACTTGAAAGATCTTTCCAACACATTAATATCATTATTGGATCCTAGCATACCAAAAAATGCATGACATATCCAAAGGTCGTAATCAGCTACGACTTCAAGAATTATTGATGGAGATCCACTACGACATGAGTACGAGCTTGCCCAACCAGTAGAACAATTTTTCCACTTCCAATGCATATAATCTAGACTACCTAACATGCAAGGAAAGCCAGGTTGTTTACGAATATAAAATAGCCTAGCAACGTCACTAGTTGTAGGAGATCTAAGATACTGATATGAATATATTTCCACAATGGAACGACAAAATTTATTGACTTTAATTGCAGTGGACTCACCGATATTGATGTACTCATCAGTAGCATCTGTAGAGATCCTGTACGCCAATATCCGAAAGACAACATTTATTTTTTGTAGCATGGACAATCCCCATCTTCCAGTGCAATCTCGGCATTGCTCGAAACAATAATTATGATTCTTGACATCATCAACAATTCTGAGAAAGAAACTCTGAGACATTCGAAAACTTCTATGAAACATTCCTTCATTGAATGTTAATAGACGATGAGTTGCTCCTTCTCGATCACGGTGGATCACCCTGTGACCAAGAACTGAGCCTCTGTAGCGTCTTGCAGCTTGAGATCTGATGATATTTGTTACGATAAGATTGTTATTCAAAAGATGTTGACCCATGATTTTATATATGTTCATCATCGTATTTATTGATCAAACGTTCAAGCTCATCAAATGAAGTCGAGCTAGAAGAAGAAAATGTAACCATGGATAGCCCAATGTGATGTATCATGGCCCAACTCGTGCGGAAAAACATTGATTCATGCGGCCCGTTACAATATTCATTAATGAAAATCAAATTAATTATTCTATTTGTCCCGTCCTTACTGTCTTGTTTTCCTCTTTGAGTCGTCCACTAAAAAAATTTATTTCTAAAAAATAAAAAATATCTAAATAAAAATTAAATAATCAAAAGTCAAACTATATACATCATAATTTTTTTTTTAAATTTGTATGCCCAAAGATGATGTTTATTTAACGAGAGAGCGAGAATATCACGATCTCGATTTTTCTATTGATTATTTTGATACATGTTACATATGTATTAGTTTATTAGTAAATATGTGAAGGATCAAGTATTATTACATCATCGGACAGTAGACATGAGTTTTCATTGCTCGACAAGATTCTTAATGTCAACCGGAAATGCGTCGGCGGACAATAAGGCGTTGTATGATCTTGAAGCGGTAGCCTTATTCAAAAGATTTGTTGGATGAAAATTATCGAAGAATGCATACTCATTCCTGTTGCTGCACACGGCGCCGTTCCGAGCGCATTGCCCAGTATTATCTATTTCACAAAGACGGAGCGTTGACCACCTTAATACCGCCAAATAAAAATCAACTTTATTGTTGCGAATAATTGCGTAGAAGAAATGGAATAACTACAAACGAAGAGGAATTTCACTATGCTTAAAAGGATAGAGAATCATATAAAACGGATATTTCCTGAAACACTAAAGCAAGAAAATAAATAAAAAAGATTCAGTTTTTACGATTAAATTACATGATCTAATACTCACTCCATTCCATTATAGGTGACCCGTAATTTTTTTACCGTCTCATTAAAACTAACTCATACTTAAAATAAGATTCTAATATAATAAAGTGGTCATCCTATTTTTACAAAGTTTTGAGCTACTAATAATAGGACGAATGAAGTACTCTCTCCGTCCCACGGGACTTTTCTTGTTTATACATAATATTAATTAATTAATATAATAAATGGTTTGCGTACTTATGCGTGGCACATGCACGCCCTTCAAACACGTTATATATCATCACTTCGTTTAAGTTTCTAGATCACTAATAAAAAATTGTTCTTTAAAATCAAAAGATCATTACGTATAGTCCTAAGGGGTGTTTGCAATAGCTTAAACTTTTTTTAAGTGCTTAAATTAAGGAGAAGTTGGTAAAAGTGGCTTATTAGAGAATTTGGGGTGTGTTTGCAAAAACTGCTTAAAAGAAGAAAAAATTGAAAAAATAGTGTTTGCAAAATTTATACTGTAGTAGCTTATTTTGTGATTTATAAGTAAAATGTCAAATCATAACTTATCCGAAATTACAAATATGCCATTAAGTTGGAGAAGTTGGTAAAAACCTACTTAGCCAACTTCAACTTATTTGACTTAAATGTAAAGAATTTTTACGAATTTAAGCTGTTGAAAACACCCAAAAATAGCTTTTCCTTAAATTATGCTATAAGTTGAATAATTTAAGTGTTTGCAAACACCCACTAAATGAGATAATAACGCATCTCAGTATATAATCGATTGGTCGACCAAAAACTTGAAAACTATATACGTATATAAGAATCAATGAAAAGAAAAACTCGAAAATCTAAAAACTGAAGGAGAGAGAGAAGACAGAAGAATTAATCGGTTTTATTATATAATTCAATACGTGCTTATTAAGAAATACAGAAATATCAAGTTTTTAAACCACCATTGGACTAATTCGCATTAGACATGGTACAGCCGTCATCGAACAAGATTCCGAATATCAACCGGAAATGCGTTTGTTGGCAATAAAGCGCCGTCCGTTGGATGAAAATTATCAAAGAATGCAAACTCATTCTTGTTGCTTGCATACGGTGCCGTTCCGAGCACATTGCCCCGTTGTTTTATCTATTTCACAAAGCAAGGAGCGTTCACCACCTTAATACCTTCAAACAAGAAAAATCAACTTTATCGTTACGAATATTACGTAGAAAAAACCCAAATCCGAAAGAACGACGGGCAAAAGGGAGAATTTCACTATGCTGAAAATCAAGTACACAAGGATAGAAAAACATCTAAAAGAATATTTTCCAAAACCCTAAAACAAGAAAATAATTTCTCCGTTCCATTATTAATATCTCGTCTACCTTTCAGACCATTTTAATGTTGATGTCCCATTTGTAATATGGATACAAATGAGTAGAAAATAATCAAGCTAAATAAGTGGACCCCACAACTTTATACTTTTACAACAATCGTCTTAATCTTTATGCTCAAAAGCAGTTAGACACGAAGACTGGGACAGGAAGAAGCAGTTATATTACTCTATAGATAGCCCTTCTTCCCCTTCCTCACTCGGGCTTTTGATTTCTTCTCTCTACTCCTTTGAAATGGGAGAAGTAAGGACAGCTTTAATTGCTGAAGATAAGGAAAATCCGCCATAAAAATCCAATCTTCTCGAAGATGAAAGTCTCTCTTCTCCCCGCCGTCGCCGTGGTGAGAGACGCCCCAGCACTCATTTCATTCAAGAATGCTGTCTCCGACCCCACCGAGCTCCCAGTAGGGCAGCCCACCGTTTCACGCTGCAACTTATACGGCGTCTCTTGAGAAATCGTAGCTGTCCAATTCCAACCTCAACACTAATTTCTCCACCATCGTAATCATCTGCTCACATGGCATGTGACGAATCTCGATAGGGTGCCGACAACTTTATTGCCCTTTTTAGGAGAGATACCGTAGAGTTGGGAATGCGGTGGAGATGTTGCAAGTATGAAAGATCAAGAATTTGCAGCCGTGGTAGGGCGGCGCGCCGCCGCGCGGGGAAATGGGTCTACCGAATTCATGGAGAGGTTGAGGAGATTCGAGGCGGTGCAAACTCCGAATGCTTGCTCGGACGTCGAAGATTGAGCCGGAGATGGCATTTTCCGATAGATTTAATGAGATCAAAGAGGCGCTGCAGATTTTTTAACCAGAGGGACTGTAGGTTTTGGAGGGAGGGGAGGAAGTGAAGAATATGTATTATCATTTAACGGAATTGATAACAGATTTAGATGGAGTGGGCACTTTGCACCTAAGAGAATAATTGAGAGGAGATATAACCAAATTTAACAATTGAGGGGTATTGTGCACATACCCTAATAACTTGGGAGTTCTGATGAATTTTTTCTTATTTTTTAACTTATTGACTATTGACAACTGATTATATACATACTTAGAGCCGACAAAATGGGCCTAATCCGATAGGCCGACACGGCATCCCCGATAAAAGTTTTGGGTTGGGCTCCAAAATTAAAAACCCGAAAATGTATTTGGGCCTAAAAAGTCCGCCAAAAAAACCGCGGATTCTATGAACTTTGGGCTAAAATGTTTGCCCGATAAAATATACTCCCTCCGTACCGCTGTTATTGTCCTACTATTAATCACGTTGTCCCGCTATTATTGTCATATTTCTTAAAATAACAAAAACTACTATTAGACAAAAAATGAAGTGGGTCCCTCCTACATAATATTCATCCCCGTATTATTATACTTCTCTCTCTCCAAAAATCTATCTCTCACACGATTTTCGTTCTACTCCGTACTCGAAAATTTATGATTTTTAACTTTTTGGAAACTTAAGATTATTTATTAAAATGCAGTATGAAAAAAAATACTCCCTCCGTCCCACTAGAAATGACACGTTTTCCTTATTGGGACGTCCCACTACAATTGACACGATTCTAAAAATGGTAAAGATTGTGTGGATCACATTTAACTTATCAAAAAGTCAAACAATCTACACCACATAACACTACTTTCTTAATTCCCGCGCCCAAAAGAAACGTGTCACATTGGGTGGGACGGAGGGAGTAGAAAAAAAATCGATTGCATCAACTATGCCCTGCAAAAAATTAGATGAATTCTCATTTCTTCCACCAATCACTCCTCGAAATTTGTGCTCATTTCTTAATACAATTAAAACTCATAAAATATACACTTAAACAAAGTTTCTTAATCTCTGTGCGAAACCAAAGGGGCAGTAATAGCGGGACAAAGGGAGTACATATATTATTAATTACTATTAATATTATTCTACAAATACAAATAAAGAAAACGTGGAAGATATAAAGCTATCAAAACTAGATTAAAATGTGATTCATATATGATGAAACTTGATAATTTTAACTTGATTATGGTTTATTTGATGTTTATTTAAGTATGACTTTAAAATGGATGTTTATTGGGACATAAATTTATAATATAATCCATTTAATTTTTTTAATTACTCCATAATTTATATTACTTTATAAAACCATTAACAAATTTAGTTTATTTATTTATTTATTTATTTTATACACTAAAAATATTATTTTTAAAATAAAAAATATTTAAAAATTTAGAATGATAAGCCTGTCCGCCTGCCCAAAAGCCCGGGGTTGGGTTGTGCTTCATATAACACGACCGATAAGGTATCGGGCGTACTCGGGTGGGCTCAAAAAATAGAGTTAGCCCGACAGGCCTGGGGTTGGACCTGAGTGCCCGTCATTTTGCCACCTCTATGCATATTTATTAATGAAAATCAAATTAATTATTCTATTTGTCCCGTCATTACTGTCTTGTTTTCCTCTTTGAGTCGTCAACTAAAAATATTTTATTTCTAAAAAATAAAAAATAAATCTAAACAAAAATTAAATAATCAAAAGTCAAACAATATACATCATAATTTTTTTTTAATTTGTATGCCCAAAGATGATGTTTATTTAACGAGAGAGAGAGAATATCGTGATCTCGATTTTTCTGTTGATTATTTTGATACATGTTACATATTTATTAGTTTATTAGTAAATATGTGAAGGATCAAGTATTATTACATCATCGGACAATAGAAATGAGTTTTCATTGCTCGACAAGATTCTTAATGTCAACCGGAAATGCGTCGGCGGACAATAAGGCGTTGTATGATCTTGAAGCGGTAGCCTTATTCAAAAGATTTGTTGGATGAAAATTATCAAAGAATGCGTACTCATTCCTGTTGCTGCATACGGCGCCGTTCCGAGCGCATTGCCCAAGATTATCTATTTCACAGCACGGAGCGTTGACCACCTTAATACCTGCCAAATAAAAATCAACTTTATTATTGCGAATAATTGCGTAGAAGAAATGGAATAACTACAAACAGAAGAGGAATTTCACTATGCTTACAAAAGGATAGAGAATCATATAAAACGGATACTTCCTAAAACCCTAAAGCAAGAAAATAAATTAAAAAGATTCAGTTTTTACGATTAAATTACATGATGTAATACTCACTCCGTTCCATTATAGGTGACCCGTATTTTTTTTACTGTCTCATTAAAACTAACTCATACTTAAAATAAGATTCTAATATAATAAAGTGGGTCATCCTATTTTTATAAAGTTTTGAGCTACTAATAAGAGGGCGAATGAAGTACTCCCTCCGTCCCACGGGACTTTTCTTGTTTTTTTTTCGGTACAGAGATTAAGATGAGTGGGTGATTGTATATAGATGAGTGTGTGATTGTGTGTAGAAAGATAGACCCCACAAAAAAAGTGGGAGTTTGTATAGTAATTATTTTCCAATTTAAGAAACAAGACAAGTCAAACAGGACAATTCAAAAAGGAAAACAAAACAAGTCAAGCGGAACGGAGGGAGTATTAAATAGTTTACGTACCAACAAGGGAAGGATCTCCGAGTGCAATGTTGGTGGTGTTTATGTAAGTAAAAGTAGCATTAGGTAGATAGGTATTGAGGTCTTTGATGAGTGAAACGAGTCTGTCATTGAATAGCCCTACAGCATTATTGATGGAATCTACACATGGAGATCCATTGGTCGGATAAAGAGACAGCTCTTGTGGAATGCAACCTATCAAACCACCTCCGTAAACCGCAACCTTCCTCGCTCCAAGCTTGTACAATGTCTTAAAACAAACCCAAATAAAATAAACTTTACATATATTATAAATATATGTGTGTATTGTGTTTATGTGGTACTAACCGTTAGTTGTTTATTGAAGGTGTTGATCAATATATCCGCGAATATGTTGGGTTTAAATAAAATACGAGACGGTGATAGTGGTAGATAGTAGTTGTTAATGTAATCGTTGTTGCCTATGTTGACGGCGTACAGACACTGCCGCAGGTAGCTGCCCGCTGCAGTCCGGTTTCCGAGTAAGCTGGCGATTTCACCAATCGTTGCTACATGGTTTTGCAACTGCCTATTCATGCTGAACCGTTCGCCCTAAGGAAAATATGTGGTTTTAAATAAAACCTTTTTATGGTTTAGTACTATTTAAAGGAAAATTATTACATAAAACACAATTTTCTCCTTCAAAAAAAATTATGAATGTGTGTGTGTGTGATTGGTGTGGACCGTCACCAGTTGTATGCCGGAGATGTCAAGGATTCCAGCTGCTCCAGATGCATAGTTCAATCCTTTGAGAACGTCGGAGCCGCTCGTCGTCACAAACGGTGGAATTGAGTTGTTAAACCCTAGTAGCTCAGCTGCAAAAATCAAGAAACATGTACATGTTCAATCATGATTGTCTTGATAAGTTTATCCCAATTGAACAAAAAAATCAAGATTGTATAAACTTAGCGGCGGAAACGATAGTAAATTGTTACCCAACGTCATTACAAATGTTGTGTGCAACTTAATTGTACCGACGGAATTTCCGTCATTAATCTTAGCGATGAGCATTTTTTCAACAGACTCTATCCGTCGGTAAAAGTACGTACTGATGGAATGTGTTGTATTACCGACAGAAATATTAGTCGGCAAAAAAGAATTTTGCACGTCTATTATAAAAGACGAAGAAAAATAAAAATACCGAGAAAATCGGCAATGTTTAGGTCATTGGTGAACCTTCCGGTGGGAACAGCACCGGGATAATCAATCCCATATGGTGGATAATTTACTTTAGCCTTTGTGATTAGGCCATTGTTGTTGCCGTTGTCGAACTGGGAGTCTCCAAAGATGAAGAAGCAAGGAACTTGTTGACCATTGATTAATATTTGGGGCGTATTTGCTACGGATATGATAGCTATGATTATCCATTTTGCAAAAGTAGTCATCGTCATTAGGAAATATATGTTTGATGTAATAGAATTATAGCAGCCAATTGGAGTCTTATATATACTTAATTTCCAACCCCTTCTAAGCATTCATTTCACGTTGAAAATGAAACTAACAAATCTTTAATTTCATTAACTTCCTATTTTTAGGGGCGGCAAAGCCCATTTCAACTTCGTCAACTAAGCAGTAAAACTCTTACGGAAAAAAAATAATAATAATTCTGAAAGACATTAAGAAGGAAATTAATTAAAAAGAAATATGGAAAATATGTTTAAATTAATTCGTCCAAATGGTTCATTACAAAACAATGGGGAGCGGCTTCTCTGTCGTAATTTTCATGTCTCAATGTTGTGCCATTAGCGCAACCACTTAGATGGTTACAATGTAGGTTTACAAATAGGTCGTAACCATCCAAATAGTTATACTAATAAGACAACATTGAAACATGAGAATTACTATAGGGAATCTATCCCAAAACTATGTTATCAAACATCTTAGTTTAAAAAACAAAACTTGGTGGAATTTTCTGAAAATATATATTTGGTGGAAGTCAACGATTTTTAAGATAGTAAAACACAAGTTAAGACCCCAAAAGTGATCGAGGTGCATATTTATTGGTCTGAATTCCAAATTAAACCATTTCGCAAAAATATTAATTATATATATATATATATATATATTTAAATAGTGAATTCTATAAAAACACACTCAAATAGGTTATAAATAAACAGTCTACAAAGCCTAAACAGTATTAAGGAAGATGATTATCAGTACTCTATTCAAATTTTGTCAAATCATGAATTGGTAACTTCACCCAATTTCCTAACAAAATCTCAATTGTGTCGAACTTTCAAATTTTCGGAATGAAATAGGATCAAGATTCAATACTTAATTTATATGCTGACACAATTGTCTTGTTTTTTCAATTAAGTTTTTACACTTATATGTGTCACACTTTTTATATGTAAAATATTTAATAATAATTTTTAGAGATTTACATTATGGGATAGGGTAACCATTGTAGGTTTGCCAAAGTTAGGGGTAGAAGAGAATTTCCCAGCTGCCTAACTAATATAAGTAATAATAAACTTGACTTTGAGATATATTTCTCCATGATCTTCACATGGCATTCTTCTTCCATAAAAGAGCTTAATTCTATTCTTACATATAAATAAACTCATTACCGTTGAAAGGCTTCATTTAATTATTCAAATATCTTTCCGATCCCTAATTAAAAGTTATTCTTTAAAATCAAAAGATAATTCCAACTCTAGTTACGAAATAACCAAGCTTTAATTAATTTAATGACAATTCATTAAACTAAAACCTAATATAAATTATTAATCGCGTTTTAAATCATAAATAAATTATAAAATTAGAATACGCTTACCTATTGTTGTTCTTTCATTATATTGGTTGCTAATGAAATTAACTTTCTAAATAGTACTTATTACCTGGAAATACCTCAAAATATAATTATAACTACGAAATTACTAAGCCTTAACGTAATCATCATTAACTAAACTAAAAACTGTAAGACTACAAATCCTTTTTTTTCATTTAAAAAAAATAAATAATAATAATAATAATAATAACAACAATAATAATAATAATACTCAGAACAGCTGGCAACTAAAGAAAAGGAAATTTGACTAGAAAGTGGCTTATATTAATTGTTTGAATCTGGAAATGCCGACGGACAAAAATGTGAGCAGATCTGGTGTCTCAAAACCCATGTTCCTTATATACTGCGAAGAACGGACGGTTTTATTGTCTGCATAGTATACCCGTCTGATTTTATAGAGTACATTTTGGAATTCAACTTCTCATTTTGTCTTTAACAAATTCCAATTCACTACAAACATATAGCTTAATTGATATTTTTCACTCCTACGTGAGTAGTTGATGTAGGACTGATTCAATTCCGTTAGGAATAGGATAGATTTAAAATTAATAATAGTTTTAAAAAAACAAATGAAAATACAAAAAATGGTTTTGTTTTTTTTTTTAAACAAAACTTCTCCCAGTGCGGTACGGTACTCAGCAAAGAATTATGCACAACTGATGGTATCTTGACTTTGAGATATATTTCTCCATGATCTTTGAGATATATTTCTCCATAACTAATATAAGTAATAATAAACTTGACTTTGAGATATATTTCTCCATGATCTTCACATGGCATTCTTCTTTCATAAAAGAGCTTAATTATGTTCTTACATATAAATAAACTCATTACCGTTGAAAGACTTCATTTAATTATTCAAATATCTTTCCGATCCCTAATTAAAAGTTATTCTTTAAATCAAAAGATAATTCCAACTCTAGTTTAATTAATTTAATGACAATTCATTAAACTAAAACCTAATATAAATTATTAATCGCGTTTTAAATCATAAATAAATTATAAAATTAGAATACTCATGACCGAAAATAGAAGAAAATAAAAACTAAAAAACTTAAAAACTGAATGAGAGAGAGAACACAGAAGAAGATTATCTCGATTTCATGCTTAGAGAATGTTGTAAATTGTAATGCTATGGTAAATCTGTTAATTATTTAGATACATGGTTATTCATAATACAAGAATTGATCAAGTTTTATTGCTGAACAAGACTCTGAATGTCAACTGGAAATGTGTCGGTGGAAAAAAAAGATTTATATGATCTTGCATCTATAGCTTTATTCAACAAATCTGTTGGAGGGAAATTATCAAAGAATGCATACTCATTCCTGTTGCGTCATACTGATCCGTTACGAGCACATTGCCAAATTGTCTTATTTATTTCACAGCATGGAGCGTTCACCACCTTAATACCTGCAAAACAATCAACCTTATTATTGTTCACCACGGGCAAAATGTCGAAACTCGAGTACTATAGAAAAACATCTACAAAGAATATTTCTTGAAACCCTAAAACAAGAAAATAAAGAGTTTCTATTTTTACGATTAGAAGTTGCATGCATGGGTCTAGTATTATAAATAGTGTACGTACCAATGAGGGAAGGGTCTCCCAGTGCAATTAATGTTGGTGGAGTTTATGTAAATAAAATTAGCGTTAGGTAGAATGGTCTACGATGAGTGAAACCAGTCTCTCATTGAATAGCCCAACTGCAATGTTGATGAAATCAACACAAGGAGATCCATTACTCGGATAAAGAGACAGTTCTTGAGGAGTGCAACCTATCAAACCAGCTCCGAAAACCGCAACCTTCCTCGCTCCAAGCTCGTGCAATCTCTAAAAATACACAAAAAATAATCTAGGGTAGGAAGACAGACTTATATGAAAAATACAAAGTATGTATATGTAATCGCTATAGTTTTTATGCATAGTTCTCATCTTTTAATGCATAAATCCTATAATTTTATAGTTTTGTCCTTATGCATAAAACAAATAAGTATGCATGTGTGTGTTATGTTTATGTAGTAAGTAACCTTTAGTTGTTCAGAGAAGGTTTGTCGATCAATTTCTTTGCCAATTTGTCCGGTGTAAATGAATCACGCGACTCCGACTCTGGCAGAAAGTAGTTGTTAGTGTAATCGTTGCTGCCCATGTTGACGATGTAGAGACATTCACGCAGATCGGCAGTTGCACGCCTGTGTCCGAGTACGTTGGTCTCGACGTGATTTTCCAACTTCATGTTCATGGGCTTTTATATCCACTCTATTAAAAGCAAACAACAATTTTCAACTCTTGACCCTACAAAATTGTTCACGTTTTAGTGTATATTACAATATATATACCAGTTGTGCCCCGGACTGGTCAAGGATCCCAGATCCTCCAGATGCGCGTAATTTAGTCCCTTGAGAACGTCGGAGCCATTCGTAATCGAAAACGGCGGCAATGAATCGTTAAACCCTAGTAGCTGAGCTGCATGAAAATCAAGAAACTTGTACATGTTCAATCATGACTTTCTTAATTAGTTAATCAAGAACATATATATATATAACATGAAATCTCTTGTAAAAGATGAAGACAGAGATATATATACCTAGATAATCGGCACTATTTCGATCATCGGTAAACCTACTGGTGGGGATGGCGCCGGGATAATCAATCCCGTAGGGTGGATAATTAACTTTAGCATCTGTGTTTAGGCCATTGTTGTTGCCATTGTCAAACTGTGAGTCTCCGAAGATGAAGAAACAAGGAACTTGTTGGCCATGGATTAATATTTGGGGCTTTGTTGCAACGGATAGAATAGCCAGGAATATCCAATTGGAAAAAGTAGTTACTATCATCTTTGGGAAAATACATGTTTTAGCAGAGAATCGGAGTCTTATATACTTCATTTGCAACCAACAAGAATTCATTCACATTTTTTTAAAGTGAAGAAACTGCAATTTTGCTTTAGCATAATTTGATCTAAATCCTAACTAATTACGCAAAGTTCGCGGGTATATATTGTTATTATTATTACACACTTCCGTTACATTTCTAAAACATTGCACCGTAAATAGACCTATTGTAACGTCCCAATTTTCATAACTTTTAAGGGAATGTCACCTCATGCATAAATTTAATCTTCTCAATTTAATTTTCAAAAATAATAGATTTATAAAGACAATAAGGTTTTAATGCATTTCATAAAAGCGGAAGTCTTGAATCAGAAACATGTGCAACTTCAAGTTCAGTGAATTAAATAGAAACAAAATGCATAGTTCAATATTAAAACTAAATTAAAGCATTAAAAAGAAAATATTTTAGATCCTTTCATGATTGTGACCATCACCACCCGCCACTTCAAGCACCTGTCGGACCATGATCTGAAAAAGGTGAAAATATAAGGGGGTGAGTACGACTACTCAGTAGGGTCAAACATTATCCAAACTATAAACTATAAAGGATTTAACATTAGAAATTAGACATGCAAGCCCGGAGGCTTAATCCGAAGGTTTTATCGCGTGAATTGCCCAAAGGCTAACTCGAAGGTTTTACCGTCGTGAATTGCCCGAAGGCTCGCCTCTTGAATAACGCATGAGAAAAATTGTATAGTGTATAATAAGGATAAAGAAAAACCTCACCTTAACCTTTTTGAGTGAATGAAAAAAATGTATATCAATGGATTAAGTACTGCGCGCCAATCCTAACATGAAATAATTCAAATCTTAATGTCGTGATATGCATGAAAAAATATCATATCTATATACTAAGTTTCTATGTTTAACTCGTACAGAATACCTATTTTAAAAGAGTTCCACAGAACATGAATTCATTCCATAAATTCTAATTTTCTATATATATATTCTTTAATGAGTCTAAATCATTCCAGATTTGATTTCATATAAAAATAATAAGTCCTCTAAGAGTTATAACCAAAACAGTACCTACTGCATCGACAGAGGCGATTTCTGACCTACTGACCTTTAATTATAAGCTTCGGGAACTAAACATATCTTAAAAATTCTAAGATTTAACACACATCTAGGGGACATACGTAGAAATATCATGTCAAAATTTCAATCTCTATAGATAAGTAACGACTTCATAAAATACAGAATAGTTTCCACCAAAAATTGAATACGAAAATGCATATCGAATCCCTCCTCGCCCACAACCGGCCCAAAAGGGAAGTACCTTTCCCTCTGGGGGTAGGAAAATCATGATCGGGATAGCGGACCAAAAGCTAAATAAATATTTTTACAAATCCCTACGTGTTTAGAGTATTTAGGAAAAAGAATCAAGTGAAAACCATTTTTGTAGAGTGAGATATAAACATTTTACTAAGCCCTATCCAGATAGCATGGTTTCTCAGTAGTGTAAAAGTAAAAATTCATTAAAAATATAAAGACTTGTTTAAAGATTCCCAAAATTTACAGAAATCTTAAAGACATCCTAAATTGCATCTCTATAATTTTTCTGGAATTTTTCAAGTAGCTTAAGATCATGTATTTGGCCTTGGAACTTCTCGGCCGAAAATGTAAAATTGCTGGACAAATTTATGTTCTCATTAAACTTAAACATTTTAACAACCAAAGTATTGACATAATAGAATCAAACACATCAACAAAAAAAATTAACAAATATATAGTACACGTATCCTAAAAATTCTATATTTTTAACATGAATGACCTAACATATAGTATATCCTATTAAAATTCAGCATGGTCGAAAATAACATAAAGAAAACATGAAAAATAATTTTCCTATCAAGCTCATGAACATGCTGTAAAAAACTGGCAGGTTACGAAGAACAATTTTTAACAAATATTTATCGTGCTTGTAAAGTTCTAAAAATATTATTAAGTATACTAGACATACCGAGGAAGATGATCCTAAATTTTCACGACAATATGACGAGGGTAAGATATGGAAATAATTCTTGAAACAGTTCGCTGATATGCTGGCTCGAAAATTTTATGGGATGCTATATTATGAGCGACCAAGGGGTATTTATAGGCCTAGAAATCATTATCTAAAGATCCCTAATCCTAAAAGGTATCAAATATATTTTATCCATAATTATTTTCGTCCATATATAATTTATATAGAATTTAGTCTATCACCTACCATATAAGAGATTCAATCCTAGTTGGTTTAAGAAATCCAAAATAAATAAATATTATTCTTGTCTAATAATTCTAATATTATTTCTATCTCAACAAAATAATATAATCATAATATTATATAAATAAACATATTCAAAGTTCAAAATAAATTTACATAATAAAAATAATTTAATGAAAAATAACATAGATGTTTTAATTTTCATTCTCATTTTTCTAAGACGCGACTTACGTAACTAAACCCGTGATATTATTCATGAAATGCAAATGCATTTTATTTATTTATTTATAGGTAAAATTTCGGGGTGTTACACCTATAAAAACATGATAATATTTCATGAGTCGTTATTGGCGGGAGAAGTTAATATTGGGATGAATGTTTTTACATCGATATTATGTTGATGAATATTTTTAGCAAGTGAACAATTTTTATATTTTTTATATCAAATTTTACATTAATTGGGTGTAAATAGCGGAGGTTTTTGCCCAACACAAAATTAGGGATAGAAAGAGGTTCAAATTGGCCAGCCCAACAAACTTAACTTTGAGAAATATTGCTCCATTTCACATCCATTCTTCAATTTTCATACGCTTACCTATTGTTGTTCTTTCATTATATTGGTTGCTAATGAAATTAACTTTCTAAATAGTACTTATTACCTGGAAATACCTCAAAATATAATTATAACTACGAAATTACTAAGCCTTAACGTAATCATCATTAACTAAACTAAAAACTGTAAGACTACAAATCCTTTTTTTCATTTAAAAAAAATAAATAATAATAATAATAACAACAATAATAATAATAATACTCAGAACAGCTGGCAACTAAAGAAAAGGAAATTTGACTAGAAAGTGGCTTATATTAATTGTTTGAATCTGGAAATGCCAACGGACAAAAATGTGAGCAGATCTGGTGTCTCAAAACCCATGTTCCTTATACTGCGAAGAACGGACGGTTTTATTGTCTGCATAGTATACCCGTCTGATTTTATAGAGTACATTTTGGAATTCAACTTCTCATTTTGTCTTTAACAAATTCCAATTCACTACAAACATATAGCTTAATTGATATTTTTCACTCCTACGTGAGTAGTTGATGTAGGACTGATTCAATTCCGTTAGGAATAGGATAGATTTAAAATTAATAATAGTTTTAAAAAAACAATTGAAAATACAAAGAATGGTTTTGTTTTTTTTTTAAACAAAACTTCTCCCAGTGCGGTACGGTACTCGCAAAGAATTATGCACAACTGATGGTATCTTTCTTGGGGATTGCGGGAAAATATGAGTGGCATTAATGCAGTTTTATTGAAGGAATATTGAGTTGCAGGTGAATCATACGTGTAAATGAACGGAAACAATCAAGAATAAGTGAATAACGGAGAGATGTCGTTATAGATGGTACCGGCGGCGGCAACCACCGCCGCCTCCGTGGGATGGATTTCATCCCAGAACCTATACTCGTCTCTGTTGCTGCACGGAATACTTCCTTCAATACACAGCCCCGTTCCCACAATGCAGCACGCCTCACTCACAATCTTTATATTACCTGATCAAAATCAAAATCATCATCATCCTACAACTCCATGATTCCAATCTTAATCTAAGCTGTATTAGAGATTCATACCATTCGACGCATCCAGAGCGGTATCTCTAGCTTGAACAAATTTCGCCTTTGGATAAACATGATTTAAGCTATTCACCAGAATCTTGAGATCTTGATTGAAGATTCGGACAATATCGTTGGTGGTTTCGAGGCAGGACGAGGAATTTGGGGAGCCGTACGCGGCTATAACCACCGGCATGCATCCTAATTTACCGAGTTCGATGACGGCGATTCTTCTTGCTCCGTTTTTGTACAGCCTCTAATATTTAATACAAAAATTTAAATAAATAACAAAAGACTTAGTATTATGTAGGAAAAAAGACAAAAGAATTAATGAAGTTGTAAGAACTTACTCGAAGATAAGTTGAATATTGAGTGATGAGAAGTGCGGCGAACTGTTTTGGTGTGTAATTAGTGGATGATGAATAGAATTGGGGTAGATAGTTTAGGATGTAATCATTGGTGCCAATTCCAACGTAGTACAAACACGAACTTAGATGTTTCTTGGCTGCACTTTGCCCTTCTAGTAACTTCTGGATTCTCGAGATTGTAATGCCGTGATTCATTAGCTGCTCGGTCAAACTGAGTACTTCACCCTAAGGAGAGAGAAAGAGGGTGAAATTCATCTCAAAGTTGTTTCTGTTGACATGCATGTATAATTTTATGTGTGTGGGGGGAGAGAGAGAGATTATACGAATTGACTTCCGGTTTCATCAAGAATTCCACCTCCTCCCGAACCATAGTTGAGGCCTCCGAGGATGTCTTGAGTTGTACCGTTAGCAAATGGTGGAGTGGAATCTTTGAAGCCCAACCGTTTTGCTGCAAAATTTCGTGATTCTATAAGACATATCGATCATATATTCACTCATATTCTATTAACTTCAATCTTAAATATAGTATAGAATACGATCTTTGGTAAATATAGTGTTACAAAATAGAATCAAATACCTTCAAACTATAAGCAAAAAAAAAATCAAGAAAAGTATATACATGTATATATATACGTACCAATAAAATCAGCGATATTTTGTCCGTTGGTGAATCGACCTGTTGGACCGGTCGGAAAATCAATACCATAAGGTAAATAATCAACTTTTAAGGTGGTTTGGAGATAATTGTTGTTGCCATTGTCGACAAATGAGTCTCCGAAAATGAAGAAGCATGGGAATTGTGGCTCTGCAGAAATTAGGGTTCGGAAAATCACAAGACTTTGCAAGAAGAAGGATATATAAAACATAAAACAATTCTTTCTAACGGAAGCCATAATGAAAAGTTGAATGACACCGCAAGAAAGCAATTTTGAATTGTCCTTTACAATCTAAACTCCAGATCAATTTAATCAATCATTTTATATATAAGTGAGACTAAAACTAAGCTGCATACGGTAAGTTATCTTTTATTTAAATAATAAAATTGTGCTGGAAAAAATTCGAAAGCGACGCATAGCTCAAAAGAATTCGTGTCCTAGCATCCTTCTCTAATATGAGTTGAATTCTTAAATTGTTGGGCTGATTCCACAACGATTACAAAAATCAAATGGATGGGCTGACCACGGCAAGTTCAAGGTTTAGATAAATATATATATAGGGAATGAATCATTTGAGAAGCCTCCTTAAAATAAGAAATAAGAAGGAATCTGCACCCTTGATTTCATTTTTTGATGGTTTAGATTGAATATGCTGTAGAATATTCCTTTTGCATATTCCTTATATGTTTTATGCATAAGAGCAAAAATGTAAAAAATACAAGATGTATACATAAAAAAAATTAAAGAATATGCATAAAACATATAAGGAATATGCATACTTCTCACCTTCCTACATAACTATGTCTTCCCACCGGATCCATACCCTATATATATATATATATAATAAAAATGATTTGATTGGATTTGATTGGTCTTTAGCCTAAGGAATATTTGATTGATCCTTATGTATATATACAAAAAGAACCCTTACATATTTTAACAAGAGAAAATAAAATAAAATTAAAACTTTTGCAAACATATTGATTTGTAGGTAAAAGAAAAGGAGTTTTTTGAAATACATGATTTTTCTGTAATGAAACTATTACTAAATTTCATAAAATAATAAAAATTAAAATTTCTGCTTTTAGTAACACATAACCTCAAAAAGAAAATAAACTATGTCCAAATTTCTATCTTTCTCTATAATTATTTCGTGCCTTGCTTACATATCTTTCCTATCAGTGTGTCAAATTATAATATAATCTATTAATATATTGCAGTATTGCTAATTAATACTAACTTGTTACCAGTAGGGCCCAAGTAGGAATGTCAAACCAAAGATGGTGTCTTCGACTTGCCAACAATTCTTCCTTTTTTTGTTTAAAGATTTTGCGTGCCTTTACACTCTATCAATAAAAATGATACAATTTGAGAATATGATTAAATAAGTTTGGCTATATTATACATAACAATCATCCATGTAGTAAGATAGAGATTAGGAAAGTATTTTTTGGGCCTTCTTTTTACGTCATAGAATTAATGGGCTTCTATTAGGTGGGAAGAAGCCCATAACGAATAATGAGTTAATGAGAAATATCCTACTGGGTTAACACATAAATGACCCAACCAACCGGTTCTCTTTTTTCTTAATGACGAAAAATCCTCAACTGCTATTCGATTTCAATAAATATTTATTTTTAAATTTGATTTGTCAATTACTCTCTCCCTTCCACTATTAACGTCATCTTTCTTTTCGTCATAGAGATTAAAATTTTTTGTTTAGGTATAAATTTTATAAGCTTCAACTGTATTAATAAATAAATAAAGTTTTCGAGGAACGATTTGTGTGAAAAAAATAAGAATTCCTCCAAATTTTATTAAGGAGTAGTTCAAGCAATTGATACTTTTTTTATTTTTTATTTTTCATGTAGTAATTGAAGAACTAATTTAAAATTTTCAAAAAATTACAAATTATAAATCTCTTAGTTTCGAGTGGAAAAGAATCGCGTGAAGATAAATTGTTGGAGAGAAAGTATCCGAATGTGGGGTGAATATTGAATAAGGGGCCACTTCTTAGGATGAAAAGGTAATTTTTATAATTTTAAAAAACAAAATATTAAAAATGGGACAGAGAACATTAATAATTGGACGGTAGAGTACTCAATCGTCTATCCCGCCGACATATTTTATTTCCAACCGAAGAATTTATTTAATACCAATCGGGTACTTCGCTACAACCAAATTCCAAAAAAAAAAACAATAAAAATCCTAAATTACAGATAATGCCACACGAAAGCGATCCAATCGCGACGACGTCGTTACATAACGTCGACAAGACGAGTATACAACGGCGACATAGCATCGAAGAGGTTCTTCGCCGACACCGAAATGGCGGCCTCCGTGGGATGGTAATAATCCCAGAAATAATACTCGTCTCTGTTGCTGCAGGGATCGCTGCCGGGGACGCAGTGCCCCATGCTCTCCACCGACACCGGGCAGCACGGCTCCGCCACAACGGTGATGTTAGTACTATTAGCCATTGTTGCGTCGTCGGAGACGTCGGACACGTAGAGGAATTCGGCGTTTGGGAGGAGGTTGAGGATCTTGATGAGAAGCTGGAGCTTATCCTTGAAGATCTGAACGACGTCGTTGCTGGTCTCCACGCAGGCTGAGTCGGAGGAGCCGTACGTCGATATCTGCTGCGGAACGCAGCCTAGTTTGCCGGGTGCCGGGACGACGATTTTTCTCGCGCCATTTAAGTACAGCCTCTGGTCAAGATATTATTGCATATATAAAATAAATTAAATAGGGAAAAGGAAAAAAAAATACAATGAATGCATTTATTGCAAAAAATACTGTGTTTTTTGAAAAATATCTCATGAAAACACCTCTAAAAAATATCTCATGAAAAAAGATTTCATGGAAAGCAAAATAATACTAATATATTGAGGATTCTCAGTTCTCACCGCAAATTTAAGTACGTGGATATCTCAAATGCTCTCAAGTTTTTCACTTCATTAATTTTCAATAAATTAACATTTGTACCTTTATTTGTATAACTAAATTCCAAACCAAAAAAGAAAAGAAATACTTTGTATTCAAGTGAAATACATAAAACTATCTTATAATTTTATTTTATTTTATTTTGTGAAAAAATACTCTTGTATTTCAAGAATTTGTAAAAAAATGTTTGCACAATTAAGGTGGTGTTTCAGCTGCAGCTTATAGTTTTCAGATGTAGTTGGAGTGTTTAATAGAAATTCCCTACCAAATATAGTCAAAATAGAGAAGTTGATTAAGTTGCTATGACCCAACTTTCAGCTTATCTAATTTATTTGATTATTTTATCATTTAAATATTTCACGCAATATTTTTTAAAGAAATGAAGTAGGAAAGTGAGAATATGGAGAAATAAATTTAGGGAAGAGAGAGAAATCTAACTCGAAGCTGCTTGTAGTATTGTCTGATTACAAGCGAAGCAAAGTGTTTGGGAGTGTATTTTGAGGTAGAAGCGTAGTATTGTGGCAGATAGTTTCCGAGGTAATCGTTGTTGCCCAATCCGACATAGTATAGGCACGAAGTTAGATGATTCTTTGCTGCTCTTTTACTTCCTAATAATGCCGTTAATCTCGAAATCGCCGCCTCGTGATTCGTCAGTTGCTCGTTAAACGTTATCACATCACCCTAATTAAAACCACCACAAAAATGAAGATAAGATAGATGGTATCGAGACTATATAGATAGATAGATAAATAGATAGAGATGGGAAGTACGAAGACGCCTCCAGATTCGTCGAGAATCCCAGCTCCACCGGAGGCGTAGTTGACGCCTCCAAGGATGTCTTCATCCGTAGCGTTGACGAATGGTGGGATTGAGTCTTCGAATCCCAACATTTGAGCTACCAAATAAAGTATATTAAAAACTATTATTATTATTATTAAATTGATTGATACTAATAAAAATTGAACATTAGACTAACCATCCATAAAATAATGGATATACCAACTAACTATATGTTATCACGCAGTCTAGCAATATATTTAACTCTACGAACAACTTCATTTAATTCCAGCTAAAAGATAATTGAAAAAAAGATGGTTTACTCAATTTAACATTTACCAAGGAAGTCTGCTATATTCCGACCGTTGGTGAATCGACCGGTAGGCCCAGCCGGAAAATCGATTCCGTAAGGCAAGTAATTAACTCTTGCCGTCGACTCGAGGTAGTTGTTGTTGCCATTGTCGACCAAAGAGTCCCCAAATATGAAGAAACAAGGAAACTGTGATTCGCCAACAACAATGGAGAATCCGAATATTGCAAGGAGAAAGAAGAATGTGATGGAAATGTTGGAATAAGACATGATGAGGTGAGAGAAAGGTAAGGTTAGTCCCCTCCATAAATAGGCCTTGAATTGAAAGGCCAGTACTGTTTAGCAGATTTGCACCATCTTCACATGCAAATAATGCAACTCTAGGAGAGAGAAAGCGACGAGGACGGACCAGCTGTCTGTTTCGTAGTGGTATTCTCCAAAGATCATTAAAACTCAGGTAAGTGAGAAGATTTTAAGTTTTATTACTATATCCGTCATGCTAAAATTGGATATTTTTCTTTTCAGGACTTGGGTTGTCCTATGAAAATTAATTGGTTCATTTAAAAAAATGTAAAGATTGTGGTATCATATTTAACAATAAAAAAAGTCAAACAATCCATACCATCAAAGATCACTTTCTTAAATTCAATACCGAAAAAATCTTGAACGGCTTTTAGCGTGACAAGGGTAGCATTTTTTAAGTTTTAACTATTAAATTAGCATTTGGTTAGGATGTTTACGGACCAAAAATTGATACAAACCTCATATAAGGTGTTTAGATTAGATTTGTCAGAATCAAGATTTGAAATTTTATTGGAAAAATTGGACTTCTTCAAATCTCTAATTCTGGATATTTTGTCCAAACTCGCATATAATTATCATTCGGAATTTAGAGTGAATTATCATGAACACACATCATATGGAAGTACTTGATAACCTCGTATAACCAAAAGTGAGCCATAATGTAATGTAAGAGTGATAAAATTAACAATAATATAAATGGATTAAAGAAGAATAAATATAAGAAGATATCGTTGGATTTCCAAAATCTGATAGGAGAAATATGATTGGCTAGCTATCAAGAGAGCTTAGAGAAACGTGGTAGATTTTGGCCCACCATTTTAAAAAACATGGTAGAAAGAAACAAAATACTACGGAAAGGAATGGTCCACGTCAAGTACGTAGATGTGCGTGATTAAATATTACCACAATGTTTTAAACTGGGAAACAAGTAATGCAAAGGAAATTGAGCACGTGAATTAAGCATCTCAATATGTGTTGGGTGATGATTCAATCCTCAGCATGATCATACTTGTGGGAAATGACTCTATCTTCTATACTTGATCACGCTCAGTAGCCTCGTGCTCTGAACTGTTGAGAAGATTTGAAGATCCCAAAACCCTATCTGATTGGTGAACCATTCCTTTGTATTCGTATTTGTCTCACGAGGTTTCGGACTCGGCAGACACTCGCTTCTGGTCAAGGCGCTCGGCAGCTTATTTGCCTCAAGCACCGGTTCGAAGACTCGGTGATCTTGGACTCAGCGGGAGCAAGATATGCGAGAGAGTCGATTGAACCGAACTCAGCGAGAGTAGTTCACCTGGACTCGGTAGCCGATCATCAGTAGACTTATCTCAGCAGTCTATCTACTGAATACAAGGTCAGACTCAGCAACGGCAGATAGTCTTCATGACTGTCAAAATCTTTTGAAAGACAATCAGCATTGTCATGTACGAGGAAGAGAGAAGTCAGCTTCGGTCGTCTCGAAGTTTGTCTTTGTCTCAACCACTTCATCCACCTCAACGAATGACAAGCATACACGTGTCTTCTCACCGCTAAAGCTGCAGTCAACCTTTTACCTAAAAAGGTGGGAAAGTACACCGTTATTACCTACACCCAAAAGAGCCGTTTGCTACCAAAAAGAGAGAGAGAGAGAAGAAGATCGTCTCCAACGGATCTATTTTCAATCTCTCGCTCTATAAATAGAGGGATCATTCAAGATTTGAAGCACTCAAGAAACCAAGAACTAGAGAGAGCGCGAAAAGAGCGAATTCCAAAGAACAAAGTCTTAGCAAGAACTCGAAGAACAATCTCCCGCGAAAGACTACATTCTAGCTCATAGGGAATCAAGCTAAACCAACATATAAAGCCTCTAGTATCCAATCGACGTTACTCGAACTTATAGCTTACCTTCGGTTGTTCGTCGATCTAGAAGCTACTCTCTCATATTCCCTATCCCTCTAACCCTAAGCTCAACCGTTCTTATCTATAGCTTAGACGAAGGAGTTCACATTTGAACCCAATCCTTATTGTATAAGGACTCCTTCATTTGTTGGAGAAGTTTGTCAAACACTTTAAGTTTGATAGTGTTGTAACCGAGACTTGGATCGAGTATAAAAACCAAGACGCGGCTTTGCCCAGTGTGCAAGCCGACCGAGACTAACTCGGGATAATAAATAGCCTCCCGATCATTCGGGGACGATGGACGTAGGATTTGAGCGATATCCGAACCACTTTAAAAATCCCTGTGTCTCTTCGCTTTCTTAAGCTGTTGCATTGATTTTACTATTCATACTCGAACATCATATTTAAAATCAATCAACTGTCTCAAAGATATCGAACTTTTAAATCTACTCGAACCGAGACTTGCATAAAACGTTTTCTCACAAAAACCGATTTGGGCCTACACAATTCCGCGCACACCGAACTCTCACCGATCGATCTCGAATTCGACCTAGTCGGTTAGCAAATCTCGGTGAGTCGGTATTTTTTAGCCTTTAACTCGATTCGGAACGGTTATGCAGTCTGCTTGAACAAGCTTTGATCGGACACCATCCCGAATAGGACTGTTCGAGTTCGAAGTTGAGAAATCGAATCGTGTGTATTCACCCCCCCTCTACACCCGACCGTACACTCGGGACCCAATAATGCGTGTTGTTGCTAGGAAGAGATTGAGGGTAACTCGAACAAACAATCGATATATACGACAAATTATTTCCGAAAATGAAATAACTTCAGCTTCTCTAATACCATTAATATCACATAACGAGCAATTGCTTAGTGGTTAAAGCATTAAACTTGTAATTAAAAATTCTGGTTTCAAATTCCATCGAAGTTGCTATGTATGAAATTATCTTGTACGCATCAAAGATAGCGGCAGCAAATTCTTCAATATTTAAAAAAAAATCCAACTATCAAAAAAATTAAAAATTAAAAATGCAACAATGACAAAACCATTATATGAAACGTTTCAATAAAGTAGGAATCGGGCAGTAGATAGTTTTAGACAAAATCAACGAAATGAGTGGTATTTTACTAGTAAATTTATCATGGATATTTTGGCAATTCAATACGGTAAAAATAGCTATAAAATTCATACGTTTACAAGATTCATTATAAAACTTAAAAATGTACAACTATCTAATAAAGTGACTAATTATATATTTTCAACACTTAAAAACCTGAGTTGATATTGTTGAATGTTCATGAGATTTACATTCATGTTTCTTTTATGAAATAAATAAAAACTCAATATCACTTTAAAATACATAAATGATATAATTATGACTACTTGTCCGTTGCTTTGTATATTGGCATGCACGTTGAACCAAGGGTCCATAATAGATAGCTACTTTGTACTAATACGTCCCCCAATGAATGCAACAAGACAACTTTCTTACCTGTCGGTCTTGTATGAATAGTAGTAAGTACATTATATGAATTAAGTATGATTGTTGAGTTTTGTTGAATTTGCAAAAGTTATATACCACTCAAAATCTATTCCAATTTCAGAATTAATCAAATTTACCAAGTTTGAATTTGCTTCTTTTTGTTAATTACACCCTCCGTTCCATTGAATTTGTCCAATTTCTTTTCGTCGCAATTTTTAAAAAATTGTTAGTTATGTGTAGAGTTGTGTAAATTGTAGGTCCTCAAAAATAGTGTTTGCTATAAGAAAATTAAAACTTCAATAGAATGGCATGAAAAGATATACATGGCGACTTTAATGGGATGTAAAGAATATATTTAAGTCTTAACTAGCATATGATAGATTAATTAGTTAGCCATAACCAATTATATGCCCAATGGATATATGACACCCTTTTAGTTTGTATTATAAACGTGCAGAACAAAAATAAATCAAATTAGTTGAAAACTTAAAGAACTCCAGCTCAGAAAGCCATTAGCAATTAAAGCACAAATAACTAAAACCTACATTTAATAAGTTACCTTCTTCATCCGCTAAAGTATGCAAGTCCCGCGTAATAGTAGTGTATACATATTCAACCTCTAACTTTAACACTTCTCAAAAGAATTTGTTAGATTTTAGAGTGGGAATTAATTGAAATGTCCACTTAAGAGCAACTCCAAGAGGCACGCTAAATTGAAATTTAACTGGACTTAAGCGTGGCCTAATCCTCCAAGAGGATGATCCACTTTTGCTTAGATTTTTGACCAAGTTGATATTTGTGTGCCTTATCTTAAATTTGCAACTCTACTTGTTTGTTGAGATTCATATTTGCATGGTTGGACGTGTTTTGCTAGTTCATTGAGTGCTGATATTATGGAGATGATTGGTATTGCTTCTTTCGTATGTTGTGTCTTGTTTCTCTTGTCCGTGTCCTGTTTTCGTCCTTGTCTTGTTTTCGTTTTTAGAGTCTTGAGTCTTGGGGGAGGAACGGAATTTGGATAGTACTTATGATTTTATTTTCCTTATACTTGAGGGCAAGTATGTTCTAAGTGTAAGGAGGTTTGATAGGTCCATTTCGTACTAACCATATTCCGTGTAATTTGGCATACTTTGTGGCGTTTGGAATTGTTTTGATGTTTGTTTTGCACTGTTAATTGATGATGTGGCGTTGACGAGGCGTTGATGTAGCGGTTGCACGATTAAGGAAATATATACTCAATTTGGAATAAATCAAGAAGGAATTTAAGTATAGAAAGAAAATAAATTAATTTATTTTCTTCTATATTTGATTATCCTAATTGAGGATGATTAAGAGGAGTATATATTTATAATTTGAGGGCGCCAAGAAGGAAGGGAACGGAAGATGGAATTAATTAATTCCATATCTTCCATATCACACGTCCAAGGAGATAATTAAGGGAGAAATCATATCTTGATCCTCTTTGATATCTCACGGCGGTTAGACGAAGGGGAGGATTGATTATTATTATTATAATCATTCCATACCATATTATTATTTTATGGGAGAGCCAGCGAGAGATTAATAGAGGGGGAGAGTTGTACCTTGGGGAGAAGATATTCATTCTTCATCATTATCTGTCCGTCAACGCATGAGGGAGGAGAGGACAAACCTTGATTATTTTATTATCATTCCATCATCATCATCTTATTAACACCACCAAAACCGAGAGTCGCCGAAGCCGAACACCTAGAGAGATCCAAAAGCCAAGGGAGATCTGAGTCAGAAGGAGTATTCATCATATTTTTAGAGTTCGTATTTCAGTTCTAATTTCGTTGATTGTAGTTGATTTGGAGAAAACAACATGTTCTTGCTTCCGTTTTACATTCCCGTATTTGGATTGCTTCCGCTTAATTTTCCTGTTGGATTGATTTGAAGACTTTAATTTATGATCTCAGAATTTCTTGGGTTTAATTTCGTTCCTATTGGTATTCTGATTATTTATTATTGTTTGAATTTTCGTGCATAATTATTTCATGATTTTCAGCATATTTTGTGTTCTGTCCAGTAAACCGGTCTGTCTGTCCAGTCCGACCGGTATGCGCGGCTAAGTCTTTTTAGGGTCGGCGAGATGTGAAACACACACCACCTTAAATTCGTGAGACTAGGGCTTAAAATTAATCATTTGGGTTCTGAATTAATCTAGGTTTAATTAATTGAATTAATTAATTTAGGCTTGATCACCCTAGTTAATTTAATTCATTGCTAATTTAGTACTTCCATCGTTTCTCATGGGATTAGGCTAAATAAGTAGCAAATTGTCTTAGGGCAATTGGATTAATTTGGTAGGAGACTATTAGATGCCCACCATACGAGTAGACTCCTAAATTGGGTTCCCCTAGTTCTTAAAGCTGACTAGGTGTTAAATCTATTGCTTGCCCACCAACGTAGGTTGCATCTAGTTTAGAGTATAATTGTTTCAATGCCCACCATGGCGATTATCGAATACTTAAGGGGGAATAGGGGTTATGTCAGTTTAATTACGGTAGCCCACAACTAATTGATTTAAGTGGATTAATTAATTAATAGTGTCAGTGATCGATTGTGTGTGTGTGTGAATCATCTTGCTGGACCCATTTTATTTGCATAAGTCTATTTCGTGTTTAATTCCTGCTATTTACTTTCTTTTGTTTTAGGTTAGAAAAATTCTCAAAACTTGCGTGGTTGCTAACCAAACCCTGATTGATAGGAAATTTAGGTCTAAAATACTTCGTTCCCTGTGTTCGATACCTGTTGCTATACTAAGTCTAGTTCTAGCAATTTTGCAGGATTATTTGGTGTAAACAGCGACCACCACCACCTGTGCCTACACTCCACAACAGAATGGAGTGGTGGAGCGCAAGCATCAATCTCTTCTTAATATAGCAAGAGCATTGATGTTTCAAGCTTCTATGCCTTTATCATTTTGGGGAGATTGCTTGCTAGCTGCCACATATATACTTAATCGTATTCCAACCCCAATTCTTCAAAACAAAAGTCCACACGAAATACTATATGATAAACCACCTCTCTATACAAATCTCAAAGTCTTTGGTTGTCTGTGTTATGCAGCTAATTTAGGGCAACATAGACACAAGTTTGATCCTAGAGCTAGAAAATGTGTGTTCATAGGATATCCTCTTTCTTGTAAAGGTTATAAACTTTATGATCTCCAAACACATTCTTTTCTTATTTCTCGAGATGTGACTTTTCAAGAAGAAATATTTCCCTTTCTTGATTCTTCCAATAATTGTAACACATCGGATCTGGTTCTACCAAACTCTCTAGATGCGGTATCAATGATTCTTCAAACCAAACATCCATATCGAAAATTCCGTCCATGAGTCCGTCAACGTAAAAATCCGCTAGAAATAGACGACCTCCCGCTCACTTACAAGATTATGCATGCTCATATGTTCAAAACACTATGTCAAAACCTACCTCAACATGTGTACAAAAGCCAAAGGCAGGTAACACAAAAGCAGGAAAATCATCCTACCCTCTCTGTAATTTCATTTCATATTCAAATTTTTCTCCTTCCCATGCTTGCATTTTCAGCTTCTTTAGTTAATATAATCGAACCTAAGACATATAAGCAAGTTTGCTTCCAATTCAAACCGGGACAAAGCGGCTATGCAATCCCGAGATTCAAGCTCTTGAATCAAACAAAACTTGGATAATCACTGAGCTACCTGATGGAAAAGTGCCCATCGGTTGTAAATGGGTATACAAGGTGAAATACAATGCCAATGGGTCTGTGGAAAGATACAAAGCACGGTTAGTAGCCAAAGGATTTACTCAGCAAGAAGGAATTGACTATGCTAAAACGTTTTCCCCTATTGCAAAGCTCACTACAGTTCGCAGCCTACTAGCTCTAAGTGCTGCTCAAGGATGGTATCTTGAGCAAATGGATGTTAACAATGCATTTCTGCACGGTGATCTACATGAAGAGGTCTATATGACCATACCCCCGGGATTCTCTAAGGTTGGAGATAATAAAGTTTGCAGGTTACTCAAAAGCTTATACGGATTAAAGCAAGCAAGTCGACAATGGTTCTCAAAATTATCTACTGCCTTATTATCTTATGGATTTACTCAGTCTTATGCAGATCAGTCTCTCTTCACAATACATACAGACAAGTTTAATCTTATACTATTGGTGTATGTGGATGACATTCTAGTGGCTAGCAATGACATTGATCAAGTTCAGAAGATCAAACAGTTTTTGGACTCTGCCTTCAAGATTAAAGATCTCGGTGCAGCCAAGTATTTCCTTGGTTTGGAAGTGGCAAGATCCTCCTCTGGTCTCTCAGTCTGTCAACACAAGTACACTATAGAGCTTTTGTAAGAAGAAGGTTATAGTGATTGCAAGCCTGCAGCTACTCCTATGGATTGTAAACTACGTCTTACTTCAACCGATGATCACTACTTAAGTGATCCCACTGCCTACCGAAGATTGATAGGCAAACTAATGTACCTCAGATCACCCGTCCGGATATCGGCTTTTCGGTTCACTCTTTAGCCCAATTCATGCAAAAGCCAGGACTCAGCCACCTTAATGCCGCACATCGCATATTAAGGTATCTAAAAGGCTCGATTGGACAAGGATTGTATTACCCTAAATCATCTGATCGTCGCCTCAAAGGTTTTAGTGACTCAGATTGGGCTTCATGTATTGACACACGCCGCTCCATCACGGGTTATTGTATGTTCTATGGAGATTCTCTGATCTCTTGGCGATCGAAGAAACAAGTGACAGTGTCACGAAGCTCCGCCTGAAGCAGAATACCGAGCTCTCGCCGCAGCAACTTCAGAAATTATCTGGCTTCAATCTTTATTCAAGGATCTTGGTTTTCCTTGTTCCTCTGCTTCGATATATTGTGACAGTAAATCTGCTCTGGCACTAGCAGCCAATCCGGTTCATCACGAAAGAACAAAGCACGTGGAGATCGACTGCCACTTCATCAGATCTCACATACAGACAGGAATCCTACGTACGTTATTTGTCCCTTCATCAAATCAACTTGCGGACTTATTCACAAAACCTCTTGGTAGAAACCAGTTCCAGTTTCTATTATCCAACTTGAGTGTGCACGACCTGCACCCTCCACTTGCGGGGGGGTGTTCCAAGTCTCACCCTAAACAGCCGCCTCAACCAACTTCACAACCGCAAAGAATGAAGATCAGATCAGTTGGAGAGCGGTTATCAGACGGTTATCACCAGTTTCAATCCAAGCCGCTCGATCAAATCATATTAGATAAACGGACGAGATGTATACTTATAAAGGCGCGTTTTAGTCTTTTACGTTTTCTAGCCTAGTGAGTCATCCGATTGTCAAGGCGGTTAGAGTTAGTTAATCCCCCTTATATACCCCATTGATAGCTATGTTGTAAATAACTTTTCTGAATATTCATTCTCGCAATTTTACAATTCAATGAAGATAGTTTTCTCCATTTGTTCATCGTCTCCATGAGTAGGATCTTGATGTTCATCGCAAACTCAAATTCGTTTCTCATCATATCATCGGACAGTAGACATGAGTTTTCATTGCTCGACAAGATTCTTAATGTCAACCGGAAATGCGTCGGCGGACAATAAGGCGTTGTATGATCTTGAAGCGGTAGCCTTATTCAAAAGATTTGTTGGATGAAAATTATCGAAGAATGCATACTCATTCCTGTTGCTGCATATGGCGCCGTTCCGAGCGCATTGCCCAATATTATCTATTTCACAGCACGGAGCGTTGACCACCTTAATACCTGCCAAATAAAAATCAACTTTATTGTTGCGAATAATTGCGTAGAAGAAATGGAATAACTACAAACAGAAGAGGAATTTCACTATGCTTAAAAGGATAGAGAATCATATAAAACGGATATTTCCTGAAACACTAAAGCAAGAAAATAAATAAAAAAGATTCAGTTTTTACGATTAAATTACATGATCTAATACTCACTCCGTTCCATTATAGGTGACCCGTAATTTTTTTACCGTCTCATTAAAACTAACTCATACTTAAAATAAGATTCTAATATAATAAAGTGGTCATCCTATTTTTACAAAGTTTTGAGCTACTAATAATAGGACGAATGAAGTACTCTCTCCGTCCCACGGGACTTTTCTTGTTTATACATAATATTAATTAATTAATATAATAAATGGTTTGCGTACTTATGCGTGGCACATGCACGCCCTTCAAACATGTTATATATCATCACTTCGTTTAAGTTTCTAGATCACTAATAAAAAATTGTTCTTTAAAATCAAAAGATCATTACGTATAGTCCTAAGGGGTATTTGCAATAGCTTAAACTTTTTTTAAGTGCTTAAATTAAGGAGAAGTTGGTAAAAGTGGCTTATTAGAGAATTTGGGGTGTGTTTGCAAAAACTGCTTAAAAGAAGAAAAATTGAAAAAATAGTGTTTGCAAAATTTATACTGTAGTAGCTTATTTTGTGATTTATAAGTAAAATGTCAAATCATAACTTATCCGAAATTACAAATATGTCATTAAGTTGGAGAAGTTGGTAAAAACCAACTTAACCAACTTCAACTTATTTGACTTAAATGTAAAGAATTTTTACGAATTTAAGCTGTTGAAAACACCCAAAAATAGCTTTTCCTTAAATTATGCTATATGTTGAATAATTTAAGTGTTTGCAAACACCCACTAAATGAGATAATAACGCATCTCAGTATATAATCGATTGGTCGACCAAAAACTTGAAAACTATATACGTATATAAGAATCAATGAAAAGAAAAACTCGAAAATCTAAAAACTGAAGGAGAGAGAAGACAGAAGAATTAATCGGTTTTATTATATAATTCAATACGTGCTTATTAAGAAATACAGAAATATCAAGTTTTTAAACCACCATCGGACTAATTCAGACAGTAGACATGAGCTGTCACTGCTGAACAAGATTCCGAATATCAACTGGAAATGCGTTTGTTGGCAATAAAGCGCTGTCCGTTGGATGAAAATTATCAAAGAATGCAAACTCATTCTTGTTGCTGCATACGGTGCCGTTCCGAGCACATTACCCCGTTGTTTTATCTATTTCACAGCAAGGAGCGTTCACCACCTTAATACCTTCAAACAAGAAAAATCAACTTTATCGTTACGAATATTACGTAGAAAAAACCCAAATCTGGAAAGAACGACGGGCAAAAGGGAGAATTTCACTATGCTGAAAATCAAGTACACAAGGATAGAAAAACATCTAAAAGAATATTTTCCAAAACCCTAAAACAAGAAAATAATTTCTCCGTTCCATTATTAATATCTCGTCTACCTTTCAGACCATTTTAATGTTGATGTCCCATTTGTAATATGGATACAAATGAGTAGAAAATAATCAAGCTAAATAAGTGGACCCCCACCACTTTATACTTTTACAACAATCGTCTTAATCTTTATGCTCAAAAGCAGTTAGACACGAAGACTGGGACAGGAAGAAGCAGTTATATTACTCTATAGATAGCCCTTCTTCCCCTTCCTCACTCGGGCTTTTGATTTCTTCTCTCTACTCCTTTGAAATGGGAGAAGTAAGGACAGCTTTAATTGCTGAAGATAAGGAAAATCCGCCATAAAAATCCAATCTTCTCGAAGATGAAAGTCTCTCTTCTCCCCTGCCGCTGTCGCCGTGGCGAGAGACGCCCAAGCCGACTCATTTCATTCAAGAATGCTTGTCTCCGACCCCACCCGGCTCCCGAAGAGGCGGCCCCACCGTTTCACGCTGCAACTTATACGGCGTCTCTTGAGAAATCGTAGCTGTCCAATTCCAACCTCAACACTAATTTCTCCACCATCGTAATCATCTGCTCACATGGCATGTGACGAATCTCGATAGGGTGCCGACAACTTTATTGCCCTTTTAGGAGAGATACTGTAGAGTTGGGAATGCGGTGGAGATGTTGCAGTATGAAAGATCAAGAATTTGCAGCCGTGGTAGGGCGGCGCTGCCGCCCGCGTGGGGAAATGGGTCTACCGAATTCATGGAGAGGTTGAGGAGATTCGAGGCGGTGCAAACTCCGAATGCTGCTCGGACGTCGAAGATTGAGCCGGAGATGGCATTTTCCGATAGATTTAATGAGATCAAAGAGGCGCTGCAGATTTTTTAACCAGAGGGACTGTAGGTTTTGGAGGGAGGGGAGGAAGTGAAGAATATGTATTACTCCCTCCGTCCCGTTATTTGTGGCTCAATTGGTTTCGGCACGGGAATTAAGAGAGTAGATGATAAAGTATGAGAGAGAGAGTAGATAATAAAGTATGAGAGAGAAGATGAGTAAGATAATGAGAGAGTATGAGAGAAAGATGATAAAGTAGGAGAGAGAATGCAATAAAGTAGGAGAGAGAAGATTATAGAGTATGAGTAATTTTTTACTAAATTAGGAAAGTGGGCACAAATAATGGGACACCTTTTTCGGGAAAGTGAGCCACAAATAGCGGGACGGAGGGAGTATCATTTAACGGAATTGATAACAGATTTAGATGGAGTGGGCACTTTGCACCTAAGAGAATAATTGAGAGGAGATATAACCAAATTTAACAATTGAGGGGTATTGTGCACATACCCTAATAACTTGGGAGTTTTGATGAATTTTTTCTTATTTTTTAACTTATTGATTATTGACAACTGATTATATACATACTTAGAGCCGACAAAATGGGCCTAATCCGATAGGCCGACACGGCATCCCCGATAAAAGTTTTGGGTTGGGCTCCAAAATTAAAAACCCGAAAATGTATTTGGGCCTAAAAAGTCCGCCAAAAAAACTGCGGATTCTATGAACTTTGGGCTAAAATGTTTGCCCGATAAAATATACTCCCTCCGTACCGCTGTTATTGTCCTACTATTAATCACGTTGTCCCGCTATTATTGTCATATTTCTTAAAATAACAAAAACTACTATTAGACAAAAAATGAAGTGGGTCCCTCCTACTTAATATTCATCCCCGTATTATTATACTTCTCTCTCTCCAAAAATCTATCTCTCACACGATTTTCGTTCTACTCCGTACTCGAAAATTTATGATTTTTAACTTTTTGGAAACTTAAGATTATTTATTAAAATGCAGTATGAAAAAAAATACTCCCTCCGTCTCACTAGAAATGACACGTTTTCCTTATTGGGACGTTCCACTACAATTGACACGATTCTAAAAATGGTAAAGATTGTGTGGACCACATTTAACTTATCAAAAAGTCAAACAATCTACACCACATAACACTACTTTCTTAATTCCCGCGCCCAAAAGAAACGTGTCACATTGGGTGGGACGGAGGGAGTAGAAAAAAAATCGATTCCATCAACTATGCCCTGCAAAAAATTAGATGAATTATCATTTCTTCCACCAATCACTCCTCGAAATTTGTGCTCATTTCTTAATACAATTAAAACTCATAAAATATACACTTAAACAAAGTTTCTTAATCTCTGTGCGAAACCAAAGGGGCAGTAATAGCGGGACAGAGTGAGTACATATATTATTAATTACTATTAATATTATTCTACAAATACAAATAAAGAAAACGTGGAAGATATAAAGCTATCAAAACTAGATTAAAATGTGATTCATATATGATGAAACTTGATAATTTTAACTTGATTATGGTTTATTTGATGTTTATTTAAGTATGACTTTAAAATGGATGTTTATTTGGACATAAATTTATAATATAATCCATTTAATTTTTTTAATTACTCCATAATTTATATTACTTTATAAAACCATTAACAAATTTAGTTTATTTATTTATTTATTTTATTTTATACACTAAAAATATTATTTTTAAAATAAAAAATATTAAAAAATTTAGAGTGATAAGCCTGTCCGCCTGCCCAAAAGCCCGGGGTTGGGTTGTGCTTCATATAACACAACCAATAAGCTATCGGGCGTGCTCGGGCGGGCTCAAAAAATAGAGTTAGCCCGACAGGCCTGGGGTTGGACCTGAGTGCCCGTCATTTTGCCACCTCTATGCATATTTATTAATGAAAATCAAATTAATTATTCTATTTGTCCCGTCATTACTGTCTTGTTTTCCTCTTTGAGTCGTCAACTAAAAATATTTTATTTCTAAAAAATAAAAAATAAATCTAAACAAAAATTAAATAATCAAAAGTCAAACAATATACATCATAATTTTTTTTTTTAATTTGTATGCCCAAAGATGATGTTTATTTAACGAGAGAGAGAGAATATCGTGATCTCGATTTTTCTGTTGATTATTTTGATACATGTTACATATTTATTAGTTTATTAGTAAATATGTGAAGGATCAAGTATTATTACATCATCGGACAATAGAAATGAGTTTTCATTGCTCGACAAGATTCTTAATGTCAACCGGAAATGCGTCGGCGGACAATAAGGCGTTGTATGATCTTGAAGCGGTAGCCTTATTCAAAAGATTTGTTGGATGAAAATTATCAAAGAATGCGTACTCATTCCCCGTCTTTGCATACGGCGCCGTTCCGAGCGCATTGCCCAGTATTATCTATTTCACAGCACGGAGCGTTGACCACCTTAATACCTGCCAAATAAAAATCAACTTTATTATTGCGAATAATTGCGTAGAAGAAATGGAATAACTACAAACAGAAGAGGAATTTCACTATGCTTACAAAAGGATAGAGAATCATATAAAACGGATACTTCCTAAAACCCTAAAGCAAGAAAATAAATTAAAAAGATTCAGTTTTTACGATTAAATTACATGATGTAATACTCACTCCGTTCCATTATAGGTGACCCGTATTTTTTTTACTGTCTCATTAAAACTAACTGATACTTAAAATAAGATTCTAATATAATAAAGTGGGTCATCCTATTTTTATTAAGTTTTGAGCTACTAATAAGAGGGCGAATGAAGTACTCCCTCCGTCCCACGGGACTTTTCTTGTTTTTTTTTTCGGTACAGAGATTAAGATGAGTGGGTGATTGTATATAGATGAGTGTGTGATTGTGTGTAGAAAGATAGACCCCACAAAAAAAGTGGGAGTTTGTATAGTAATTATTTTCCAATTTAAGAAACAAGACAAGTCAAACAGGACAATTCAAAAAGGAAAACAAAACAAGTCAAGCGGAACGGAGGGAGTATTAAATAGTTTACGTACCAACAAGGGAAGGATCTCCGAGTGCAATGTTGGTGGTGTTTATGTAAGTAAAAGTAGCATTAGGTAGATTGGTATTGAGGTCTTTGATGAGTGAAACGAGTCTATCATTGAATAGCCCTACTGCATTATTGATGGAATCTACGCATGGAGATCCATTGGTCGGATAAAGAGACAGCTCTTGTGGAATGCAACCTATCAAACCACCTCCGTAAACCGCAACCTTCCTCGCTCCAAGCTTGTACAATGTCTTAAAACAAACCCAAATATAATAAACCTTACATATATTATAAATATATGTGTGTATTGTGTTTATGTGGTACTAACCGTTAGTTGTTTATTGAAGGTGTTGATCAATATATCCGCGAATATGTTGGGTTTAAATAAAATACGAGACGGTGATAGTGGTAGATAGTAGTTGTTAATGTAATCGTTGTTGCCTATGTTGACGGCGTACAGACACTGCCGCAGGTAGCTGCCCGCTGCAGTCCGGTTTCCGAGTAAGCTGGCGATTTCACCAATCGTTGCTACATGGTTTTGCAACTGCCTATTCATGCTGAACCGTTCGCCCTAAGGAAAATATGTGGTTTTAAATAAAACCTTTTTATGGTTTAGTACTATTTAAAGGAAAATTATTACATAAAACACAATTTTCTCCTTCAAAAAAATTATGAATGTGTGTGTGTGTGATTGGTGTGGACCGTCACCAGTTGTATGCCGGAGATGTCAAGGATTCCAGCTGCTCCAGATGCATAGTTCAATCCTTTGAGAACGTCGGAGCCGCTCGTCGTCACAAACGGTGGAATTGAGTTGTTAAACCCTAGTAGCTCAGCTGCAAAAATCAAGAAACATGTACATGTTCAATCATGATTGTCTTGATAAGTTTATCCCAATTGAACAAAAAAATCAAGATTGTATAAACTTAGCGGCGGAAACGATAGTAAATTGTTACCCAACGTCATTACAAATGTTGTGTGCAACTTAATTGTACCGACGGAATTTCCGTCATTAATCTTAGCGATGAGCATTTTTTCAACAGACTCTATCCGTCGGTAAAAGTACGTACTGATGGAATGTGTTGTATTACCGACAGAAATATTAGTCGGCAAAAAGAATTTTGCACGTCTATTATAAAAGACGAAGAAAAATAAAAATACCGAGAAAATCGGCAATGTTTAGGTCATTGGTGAACCTTCCGGTGGGAACAGCACCGGGATAATCAATCCCATATGGTGGATAATTTACTTTAGCCTTTGTGATTAGGCCATTGTTGTTGCCGTTGTCGAACTGGGAGTCTCCAAAGATGAAGAAGCAAGGAACTTGTTGACCATTGATTAATATTTGGGGCGTATTTGCTACGGATATGATAGCTATGATTATCCATTTTGCAAAAGTAGTCATCGTCATTAGGAAATATATGTTTGATGTAATAGAATTATAGCAGCCAATTGGAGTCTTATATATACTTAATTTCCAACCCCTTCTAAGCATTCATTTCACGTTGAAAATGAAACTAACAAATCTTTAATTTCATTAACTTCCTATTTTTAGGGGCGGCAAAGCCCATTTCAACTTCGTCAACTAAGCAGTAAAACTCTTACGGAAAAAAAATAATAATAATTCTGAAAGACATTAAGAAGGAAATTAATTAAAAAGAAATATGGAAAATATGTTTAAATTAATTCGTCCAAATGGTTCATTACAAAACAATGGGGAGCGGCTTCTCTGTCGTAATTTTCATGTCTCAATGTTGTGCCATTAGCGCAACCACTTAGATGGTTACAATGTAGGTTTACAAATAGGTCGTAACCATCCAAATAGTTATACTAATAAGACAACATTGAAACATGAGAATTACTATAGGGAATCTATCCCAAAACTATGTTATCAAACATCTTAGTTTAAAAAACAAAACTTGGTGGAATTTTCTGAAAATATATATTTGGTGGAAGTCAACGATTTTTAAGATAGTAAAACACAAGTTAAGACCCCAAAAGTGATCGAGGTGCATATTTATTGGTCTGAATTCCAAATTAAACCATTTCGCAAAAATATTAATTATATATATATATATATATATATTTAAATAGTGAATTCTATAAAAACACACTCAAATAGGTTATAAATAAACAGTCTACAAAGCCTAAACAGTATTAAGGAAGATGATTATCAGTACTCTATTCAAATTTTGTCAAATCATGAATTGGTAACTTCACCCAATTTCCTAACAAAATCTCAATTGTGTCGAACTTTCAAATTTTCGGAATGAAATAGGATCAAGATTCAATACTTAATTTATATGCTGACACAATTGTCTTGTTTTTTCAATTAAGTTTTTACACTTATATGTGTCACACTTTTTATATGTAAAATATTTAATAATAATTTTTAGAGATTTACATTATGGGATAGGGTAACCATTGTAGGTTTGCCAAAGTTAGGGGTAGAAGAGAATTTCCCAGCTGCCTAACTAATATAAGTAATAATAAACTTGACTTTGAGATATATTTCTCCATGATCTTCACATGGCATTCTTCTTCCATAAAAGAGCTTAATTCTATTCTTACATATAAATAAACTCATTACCGTTGAAAGGCTTCATTTAATTATTCAAATATCTTTCCGATCCCTAATTAAAAGTTATTCTTTAAAATCAAAAGATAATTCCAACTCTAGTTACGAAATAACCAAGCTTTAATTAATTTAATGACAATTCATTAAACTAAAACCTAATATAAATTATTAATCGCGTTTTAAATCATAAATAAATTATAAAATTAGAATACGCTTACCTATTGTTGTTCTTTCATTATATTGGTTGCTAATGAAATTAACTTTCTAAATAGTACTTATTACCTGGAAATACCTCAAAATATAATTATAACTACGAAATTACTAAGCCTTAACGTAATCATCATTAACTAAACTAAAAACTGTAAGACTACAAATCCTTTTTTTCATTTAAAAAAAATAAATAATAATAATAATAATAATAACAACAATAATAATAATAATACTCAGAACAGCTGGCAACTAAAGAAAAGGAAATTTGACTAGAAAGTGGCTTATATTAATTGTTTGAATCTGGAAATGCCGACGGACAAAAATGTGAGCAGATCTGGTGTCTCAAAACCCATGTTCCTTATATACTGCGAAGAACGGACGGTTTTATTGTCTGCATAGTATACCCGTCTGATTTTATAGAGTACATTTTGGAATTCAACTTCTCATTTTGTCTTTAACAAATTCCAATTCACTACAAACATATAGCTTAATTGATATTTTTCACTCCTACGTGAGTAGTTGATGTAGGACTGATTCAATTCCGTTAGGAATAGGATAGATTTAAAATTAATAATAGTTTTAAAAAAACAAATGAAAATACAAAAAATGGTTTTTGTTTTTTTTTTAAACAAAACTTCTCCCAGTGCGGTACGGTACTCAGCAAAGAATTATGCACAACTGATGGTATCTTGACTTTGAGATATATTTCTCCATGATCTTTGAGATATATTTCTCCATAACTAATATAAGTAATAATAAACTTGACTTTGAGATATATTTCTCCATGATCTTCACATGGCATTCTTCTTTCATAAAAGAGCTTAATTATGTTCTTACATATAAATAAACTCATTACCGTTGAAAGACTTCATTTAATTATTCAAATATCTTTCCGATCCCTAATTAAAAGTTATTCTTTAAATCAAAAGATAATTCCAACTCTAGTTTAATTAATTTAATGACAATTCATTAAACTAAAACCTAATATAAATTATTAATCGCGTTTTAAATCATAAATAAATTATAAAATTAGAATACTCATGACCGAAAATAGAAGAAAATAAAAACTAAAAAACTTAAAAACTGAATGAGAGAGAGAACACAGAAGAAGATTATCTCGATTTCATGCTTAGAGAATGTTGTAAATTGTAATGCTATGGTAAATCTGTTAATTATTTAGATACATGGTTATTCATAATACAAGAATTGATCAAGTTTTATTCTTGAACAAGACTCGAATGTCAACTGGAAATGTGTCGGTGGAAAAAAAGATTTATATGATCTTGCATCTATAGCTTTATTCAACAAATCTGTTGGAGGGAAATTATCAAAGAATGCATACTCATTCCTGTTGCGTCATACTGATCCGTTACGAGCACATTGCCAAATTGTCTTATTTATTTCACAGCATGGAGCGTTCACCACCTTAATACCTGCAAAACAATCAACCTTATTATTGTTCACCACGGGCAAAATGTCGAAACTCGAGTACTATAGAAAAACATCTACAAAGAATATTTCTTGAAACCCTAAAACAAGAAAATAAAGAGTTTCTATTTTTACGATTAGAAGTTGCATGCATGGGTCTAGTATTATAAATAGTGTACGTACCAATGAGGGAAGGGTCTCCCAGTGCAATTAATGTTGGTGGAGTTTATGTAAATAAAATTAGCGTTAGGTAGAATGGTCTACGATGAGTGAAACCAGTCTCTCATTGAATAGCCCAACTGCAATGTTGATGAAATCAACACAAGGAGATCCATTACTCGGATAAAGAGACAGTTCTTGAGGAGTGCAACCTATCAAACCAGCTCCGAAAACCGCAACCTTCCTCGCTCCAAGCTCGTGCAATCTCTAAAAATACACAAAAAATAATCTAGGGTAGGAAGACAGACTTATATGAAAAATACAAAGTATGTATATGTAATCGCTATAGTTTTTATGCATAGTTCTCATCTTTTAATGCATAAATCCTATAATTTTATAGTTTTGTCCTTATGCATAAAACAAATAAGTATGCATGTGTGTGTTATGTTTATGTAGTAAGTAACCTTTAGTTGTTCAGAGAAGGTTTGTCGATCAATTTCTTTGCCAATTTGTCCGGTGTAAATGAATCACGCGACTCCGACTCTGGCAGAAAGTAGTTGTTAGTGTAATCGTTGCTGCCCATGTTGACGATGTAGAGACATTCACGCAGATCGGCAGTTGCACGCCTGTGTCCGAGTACGTTGGTCTCGACGTGATTTTCCAACTTCATGTTCATGGGCTTTTATATCCACTCTATTAAAAGCAAACAACAATTTTCAACTCTTGACCCTACAAAATTGTTCACGTTTTAGTGTATATTACAATATATATACCAGTTGTGCCCCGGACTGGTCAAGGATCCCAGATCCTCCAGATGCGCGTAATTTAGTCCCTTGAGAACGTCGGAGCCATTCGTAATCGAAAACGGCGGCAATGAATCGTTAAACCCTAGTAGCTGAGCTGCATGAAAATCAAGAAACTTGTACATGTTCAATCATGACTTTCTTAATTAGTTAATCAAGAACATATATATATATAACATGAAATCTCTTGTAAAAGATGAAGACAGAGATATATATACCTAGATAATCGGCACTATTTCGATCATCGGTAAACCTACTGGTGGGGATGGCGCCGGGATAATCAATCCCGTAGGGTGGATAATTAACTTTAGCATCTGTGTTTAGGCCATTGTTGTTGCCATTGTCAAACTGTGAGTCTCCGAAGATGAAGAAACAAGGAACTTGTTGGCCATGGATTAATATTTGGGGCTTTGTTGCAACGGATAGAATAGCCAGGAATATCCAATTGGAAAAAGTAGTTACTATCATCTTTGGGAAAATACATGTTTTAGCAGAGAATCGGAGTCTTATATACTTCATTTGCAACCAACAAGAATTCATTCACATTTTTTTAAAGTGAAGAAACTGCAATTTTGCTTTAGCATAATTTGATCTAAATCCTAACTAATTACGCAAAGTTCGCGGGTATATATTGTTATTATTATTACACACTTCCGTTACATTTCTAAAACATTGCACCGTAAATAGACCTATTGTAACGTCCCAATTTTCATAACTTTTAAGGGAATGTCACCTCATGCATAAATTTAATCTTCTCAATTTAATTTTAAAAAATAATAGATTTATAAAGACAATAAGGTTTTAATGCATTTCATAAAAGCGGTAGTCTTGAATCAGAAACATGTGCAACTTCAAGTTCAGTGAATTAAATAGAAACAAAATGCATAGTTCAATATTAAAACTAAATTAAAGCATTAAAAAGAAAATATTTTAGATCCTTTCATGATTGTGACCATCACCACCCGCCACTTCAAGCACCTGTCGGACCATGATCTGAAAAAGGTGAAAATATAAGGGGGTGAGTACGACTACTCAGTAGGGTCAAACATTATCCAAACTATAAACTATAAAGGATTTAACATTAGAAATTAGACATGCAAGCCCGGAGGCTTAACCCGAAGGTTTTACTGTTGTGAATTGCCCAAAGGCTAACCCGAAGGTTTTACTGCTGTGAATTGCCCGAAGGCTCTGCCTGTACTAAATAACGCATGAGAAAAACTGTATAGTGTATAATAAGGATAAATAAAAACCCCACCTTAACCTTTTTGAGTGAATGAAAAAAATGTATATCAATGGATTAAGTACTGCGCGCCAATCCTACCATGAAATAATTCAAATCTTAATGTCGTGATATGCATGAAAAAATATCATATCTATATACTAAGTTTCTATGTTTAACTCGTATAGAATACCTATTTTAAAAGAGTTCCACAGAACATGAATTCATTCCATAAATTCTAATTTTCTATATATATATTCTTTAATGAGTCTAAATCATTCCAGATTTGATTTCATATAAAAATAATAAGTCCTCTAAGAGTTATAACCAAAACAGTACCTACTGCATCGACAGAGGCGGTTTCTGACCTACTGACCTTTAATTATAAGCTTCGGGAACTAAACATATCTTAAAAATTCTAAAATTTAACACACATCTAGGGGACATACGTAGAAATATCATGTCAAAATTTCAATCTCTATAGATAAGTAACGACTTCATAAAATACAGAATAGTTTCCACCAAAAACTGAATACGAAAATGCATGCTCCGACTGACTACCCGGACATTTGTATTAAACTGCTTTCATACACATATGTTAAAAATACTAAATAAATATTTTTAAAAATCCCTACGTGTTTAGAGTATTTAGGAAAAAGAATCAAGTGAAAACCATTTTTGTAGAGTGAGATATAAACATTTTACTAAGCCCTATCCAGATAGCATGGTTTCTCAGTAGTGTAAAAGTAAAAATTCATTAAAAATATAAAGACTTGTTTAAAGATTCCCAAAATTTACAGAAATCTTAAAGACATCCTAAATTGCATCTCTATAATTTTTCTGGAATTTTTCAAGTAGCTTAAGATCATGTATTTGGCCTTGGAACTTCTCGGCAGAAAATGTAAAATTGCTGGACAGATTTATGTTCTCATTAAACTTAAACATTTTAACAACCAAAGTATTGACATAATAGAATCGAACACATCAACAAAAAAAATTAACAAATATATAGTACACGTATCCTAAAAATTCTATATTTTTAACATGAATGACCTAACATATAGTATATCCTATTAAAATTCAGCATGGTCGAAAATAACATAAAGAAAACATGAAAAATAATTTTCCTATCAAGCTCATGAACATGCTGTAAAAAACTGGCAGGTTACGAAGAACAAGTTTTAACAAATATTTATCGTGCTTGTAAAGTTCTAAAAATATTATTAAGTATACTAGACATACCGAGGAAGATGATCCTAAATTTTCACGACAATATGACGAGGGTAAGATATGGAAATAATTCTTGAAACAGTTCGCTGATATGCTGGCTCGAAAATTTTATGGGATGCTATATTATGAGCGACCAAGGGGTATTTATAGGTCTAGAAATCATTATCTAAAGATCCCTAATCCTAAAAGGTATCAAATATATTTTATCCATAATTATTTTCGTCCATATATAATTTATATAGAATTTAGTCTATCACCTACCATATAAGAGATTCAATCCTAGTTGGTTTAAGAAATCCAAAATAAATAAATATTATTCTTGTCTAATAATTCTAATATTATTCTATCTCAACAAAATAATATAATCATAATATTATATAAATAAACATATTCAAAGTTCAAAATAAATTTACATAATAAAAATAATTTAATGAAAAATAACATAGATGTTTTAATTTTCATTCTCATTTTTCTAAGACGCGACTTACAGAACTAAACCCGTGATATTATTCATGAAATGCAAATGCATTTTATTTATTTATTTATAGGTAAAATTTCGGGGTGTTACACCTATAAAAACATGATAATATTTCATGAGTCGTTATTGGCGGGAGAAGTTAATATTGGGATGAATGTTTTTACATCGATATTATGTTGATGAATATTTTTTAGCAAGTGAACAATTTTTATATTTTTTATATCAAATTTTACATTAATTGGGTGTAAATAGCGGAGGTTTTTGCCCAACACAAAATTAGGGATAGAAAGAGGTTCAAATTGGCCAGCCCAACAAACTTAACTTTGAGAAATATTGCTCCATTTCACATCCATTCTTCAATTTTCATACGCTTACCTATTGTTGTTCTTTCATTATATTGGTTGCTAATGAAATTAACTTTCTAAATAGTACTTATTACCTGGAAATACCTCAAAATATAATTATAACTACGAAATTACTAAGCCTTAACGTAATCATCATTAACTAAACTAAAAACTGTAAGACTACAAATCCTTTTTTTCATTTAAAAAAAATAAATAATAATAATAATAACAACAATAATAATAATAATACTCAGAACAGCTGGCAACTAAAGAAAAGGAAATTTGACTAGAAAGTGGCTTATATTAATTGTTTGAATCTGGAAATGCCAACGGACAAAAATGTGAGCAGATCTGGTGTCTCAAAACCCATGTTCCTTATACTGCGAAGAACGGACGGTTTTATTGTCTGCATAGTATACCCGTCTGATTTTATAGAGTACATTTTGGAATTCAACTTCTCATTTTGTCTTTAACAAATTCCAATTCACTACAAACATATAGCTTAATTGATATTTTTCACTCCTACGTGAGTAGTTGATGTAGGACTGATTCAATTCCGTTAGGAATAGGATAGATTTAAAATTAATAATAGTTTTAAAAAAACAATTGAAAATACAAAGAATGGTTTTGTGTTTTTTTAAACAAAACTTCTCCCAGTGCGGTACGGTACTCGCAAAGAATTATGCACAACTGATGGTATCTTTCTTGGGGATTGCGGGAAAATATGAGTGGCATTAATGCAGTTTTATTGAAGGAATATTGAGTTGCAGGTGAATCATACGTGTAAATGAACGGAAACAATCAAGAATAAGTGAATAACGGAGAGATGTCGTTATAGATGGTACCGGCGGCGGCAACCACCGCCGCCTCCGTGGGATGGATTTCATCCCAGAACCTATACTCGTCTCTGTTGCTGCACGGAATACTTCCTTCAATACACAGCCCCGTTCCCACAATGCAGCACGCCTCACTCACAATCTTTATATTACCTGATCAAAATCAAAATCATCATCATCCTACAACTCCATGATTCCAATCTTAATCTAAGCTGTATTAGAGATTCATACCATTCGACGCATCCAGAGCGGTATCTCTAGCTTGAACAAATTTCGCCTTTGGATAAACATGATTTAAGCTATTCACCAGAATCTTGAGATCTTGATTGAAGATTCGGACAATATCGTTGGTGGTTTCGAGGCAGGACGAGGAATTTGGGGAGCCGTACGCGGCTATAACCACCGGCATGCATCCTAATTTACCGAGTTCGATGACGGCGATTCTTCTTGCTCCGTTTTTGTACAGCCTCTAATATTTAATACAAAAATTTAAATAAATAACAAAAGACTTAGTATTATGTAGGAAAAAAGACAAAAGAATTAATGAAGTTGTAAGAACTTACTCGAAGATAAGTTGAATATTGAGTGATGAGAAGTGCGGCGAACTGTTTTGGTGTGTAATTAGTGGATGATGAATAGAATTGGGGTAGATAGTTTAGGATGTAATCATTGGTGCCAATTCCAACGTAGTACAAACACGAACTTAGATGTTTCTTGGCTGCACTTTGCCCTTCTAGTAACTTCTGGATTCTCGAGATTGTAATGCCGTGATTCATTAGCTGCTCGGTCAAACTGAGTACTTCACCCTAAGGAGAGAGAAAGAGGGTGAAATTCATCTCAAAGTTGTTTCTGTTGACATGCATGTATAATTTTATGTGTGTGGGGAGAGAGAGAGAGATTATACGAATTGACTTCCGGTTTCATCAAGAATTCCACCTCCTCCCGAACCATAGTTGAGGCCTCCGAGGATGTCTTGAGTTGTACCGTTAGCAAATGGTGGAGTGGAATCTTTGAAGCCCAACCGTTTTGCTGCAAAATTTCGTGATTCTATAAGACATATCGATCATATATTCACTCATATTCTATTAACTTCAATCTTAAATATAGTATAGAATACGATCTTTGGTAAATATAGTGTTACAAAATAGAATCAAATACCTTCAAACTATAAGCAAAAAAAAAAATCAAGAAAAGTATATACATGTATATATATACGTACCAATAAAATCAGCGATATTTTGTCCGTTGGTGAATCGACCTGTTGGACCGGTCGGAAAATCAATACCATAAGGTAAATAATCAACTTTTAAGGTGGTTTGGAGATAATTGTTGTTGCCATTGTCGACAAATGAGTCTCCGAAAATGAAGAAGCATGGGAATTGTGGCTCTGCAGAAATTAGGGTTCGGAAAATCACAAGACTTTGCAAGAAGAAGGATATATAAAACATAAAACAATTCTTTCTAACGGAAGCCATAATGAAAAGTTGAATGACACCGCAAGAAAGCAATTTTGAATTGTCCTTTACAATCTAAACTCCAGATCAATTTAATCAATCATTTTATATATAAGTGAGACTAAAACTAAGCTGCATACGGTAAGTTATCTTTTATTTAAATAATAAAATTGTGCTGGAAAAAATTCGAAAGCGACGCATAGCTCAAAAGAATTCGTGTCCTAGCATCCTTCTCTAATATGAGTTGAATTCTTAAATTGTTGGGCTGATTCCACAACGATTACAAAAATCAAATGGATGGGCTGACCACGGCAAGTTCAAGGTTTAGATAAATATATATATAGGGAATGAATCATTTGAGAAGCCTCCTTAAAATAAGAAATAAGAAGGAATCTGCACCCTTGATTTCATTTTTTGATGGTTTAGATTGAATATGCTGTAGAATATTCCTTTTGCATATTCCTTATATGTTTTATGCATAAGGGCAAAAATGTAAAAAATACAAGATGTATACATAAAAAAAATTAAAGAATATGCATAAAACATATAAGGAATATGCATACTTCTCACCTTCCTACATAACTATGTCTTCCCACCGGATCCATACCCTATATATATATATATATAATAAAAATGATTTGATTGGATTTGATTGGTCTTTAGCCTAAGGAATATTTGATTGATCCTTATGTATATATACAAAAAGAACCCTTACATATTTTAACAAGAGAAAATAAAATAAAATTAAAACTTTTGCAAACATATTGATTTGTAGGTAAAAGAAAAGGAGTTTTTTGAAATACATGATTTTTCTGTAATGAAACTATTACTAAATTTCATAAAATAATAAAAATTAAAATTTCTGCTTTTAGTAACACATAACCTCAAAAAGAAAATAAACTATGTCCAAATTTCTATCTTTCTCTATAATTATTTCGTGCCTTGCTTACATATCTTTCCTATCAGAGTGTGACAAATTATAATATAATCTATTAATATATTGCAGTATTGCTAATTAATACTAACTTGTTACCAGTAGGGCCCAAGTAGGAATGTCAAACCAAAGATGGTGTCTTCGACTTGCCAACAATTCTTCCTTTTTTGTTTAAAGATTTTGCGTGCCTTTACACTCTATCAATAAAAATGATACAATTTGAGAATATGATTAAATAAGTTTGGCTATATTATACCATAACAATCATCCATGTAGTAAGATAGAGATTAGGAAAGTATTTTTTGGGCCTTTCGAAAAATGTGTCGCGCTTTATGACTATCTTTTTACGTCATTGAATTAATGGGCTTCTATTAGGAAGGAAGAAGCCCATAACGAATAATGAGTCAATGAGAAATATCCTACTGGGTTAACACATAAATGACCCAACCAACCGGTTCTCTTTTTTCTTAATGACGAAAAATCCTCAACTGCTATTCGATTTCAATAAATATTTATTTTTAAATTTGATTTGTCAATTACTTTCTCCCTTCCACTATTAACGTCATCTTTCTTTTCGTCATAGAGATTAAAAAATTTTGTTTAGGTATAAATTTTATAAGCTTCAACTGTATTAAGAAATAAATAAAGTTTTCGAGGAACGATTTGTGTGAAAAAAATAAGAATTCCTCCAAATTTTATTAAGGAGTAGTTCAAGCAATTGATCACTTTTTTTATTTTTTATTTTTCATGTATTAATTGAAGAACTAATTTAAAATTTTCAAAAAATTACAAATTATAAATCTCTTAGTTTCGAGTGGAAAAGAATCGCGTGAAGATAAATTGTTGGAGAGAAAGTATCCGAATGTGGGGTGAATATTGAATAAGGGGCCACTTCTTAGGATGAAAAGGTAATTTTTATAATTTTAAAAAACAAAATATTAAAAATGGGACAGAGAACATTAATAATTGGACGGTAGAGTACTCAATCGTCAATCCCGCCGACATATTTTATTTCCAACCGAAGAATTTATTTAATACCAATCGGGTACTTCAAATTCCAAAAAAAAAAAACAATAAAAATCCTAAATTACAGATAATGCCACACGAAAGCGATCCAATCGCGACGACGTCGTTACATAACGTCGACAAGACGAGTATACAACGGCGACATAGCATCGAAGAGGTTCTTCGCCGACACCGAAATGGCGGCCTCCGTGGGATGGTAAGAATCCCAGAAATAATACTCGTCTCTGTTGCTGCAGGGATCGCTGCCGGGGACGCAGTGCCCCATGCTCTCCACCGACACCGGGCAGCACGGCTCCGCCACAACGGTGATGTTAGTACTATTAGCCATTGTTGCGTCGTCGGAGACGTCGGACACGTAGAGGAATTCGGCGTTTGGGAGGAGGTTGAGGATCTTGATGAGAAGCTGGAGCTTATCCTTGAAGATCTGAACGACGTCGTTGCTGGTCTCCACGCAGGCTGAGTCGGAGGAGCCGTACGTCGATATCTGCTGCGGAACGCAGCCTAGTTTGCCGGGTGCCGGGACGACGATTTTTCTCGCGCCATTTAAGTACAGCCTCTGGTCAAGATATTATTGCATATATAAAATAAATTAAATAGGGAAAAGGAAAAAAAATACAATGAATGCATTTATTACAAAAAATACTGTGTTTTTTGAAAAATATCTCATGAAAACACCTCTAAAAAATATCTCATGAAAAAAGATTTCATGGAAAGCAAAATAATACTAATATATTGAGGATTCTCAGTTCTCACCGCAAATTTAAGTACGTGTCTCAAATGCTCTCAAGTTTTTCACTTCATTAATTTTCAATAAATTAACATTTGTACCTTTATTTGTATAACTAAATTCCAAACCAAAAGAAAAGAAATACTTTGTATTCAAGTGAAATACATAAAACTATCTTATAATTTTATTTTATTTTGTGAAAAAATACTCTTGTATTTCAAGAATTTGTAAAAAAATGTTTGCACAATTAAGGTGGTGTTTCAGCTGCAGCTTATAGTTTTCAGATGTAGTTGGAGTGTTTAACAGAAATTCCCTATAAGTTGATTAAGTTGCTATGACCCAACTTTCAGCTTATCTAATTTATTTGATTATTTTATCATTTAAATATTTCACGCAATATTTTTTAAAGAAATGAAGTAGGAAAGTGAAGAATATGGAGAAATAAATTTGGGGAAGAGAGAGAAATCTAACTCGAAGCTGCTTGTAGTATTGTCTGATTACAAGCGAAGCAAAGTGTTTGGGAGTGTATTTTGAGGTAGAAGCGTAGTATTGTGGCAGATAGTTTCCGAGGTAATCGTTGTTGCCCAATCCGACATAGTATAGGCACGAAGTTAGATGATTCTTTGCTGCTCTTTTACTTCCTAATAATGCCGTTAATCTCGAAATCGCCGCCTCGTGATTCGTCAGTTGCTCGTTAAACGTTATCACATCACCCTAATTAAAACCACCACAAAAATGAAGATAAGATAGATGGTATCGAGACTATATAGATAGATAGATAAATAGATAGAGATGGGAAGTACGAAGACGCCTCCAGATTCGTCGAGAATCCCAGCTCCACCGGAGGCGTAGTTGACGCCTCCAAGGATGTCTTCATCCGTAGCGTTGACGAATGGTGGGATTGAGTCTTCGAATCCCAACATTTGAGCTACCAAATAAAGTATATTAAAAACTATTATTATTATTATTAAATTGATTGATACTAATAAAAATTGAACATTAGACTAACCATCCATAAAATAATGGATATACCAACTAACTATATGTTATCACGCAGTCTAGCAATATATTTAACTCTACGAACAACTTCATTTAATTCCAGCTAAAAGATAATTGAAAAAAAGATGGTTTACTCAATTTAACATTTACCAAGGAAGTCTGCTATATTCCGACCGTTGGTGAATCGACCGGTAGGCCCAGCCGGAAAATCGATTCCGTAAGGCAAGTAATTAACTCTTGCCGTCGACTCGAGGTAGTTGTTGTTGCCATTGTCGACCAAAGAGTCCCCAAATATGAAGAAACAAGGAAACTGTGATTCGCCAACAACAATGGAGAATCCGAATATTGCAAGGAGAAAGAAGAATGTGATGGAAATGTTGGAATAAGACATGATGAGGTGAGAGAAAGGTAAGGTTAGTCCCCTCCATAAATAGGCCTTGAATTGAAAGGCCAGTACTGTTTAGCAGATTTGCACCATCTTCACATGCAAATAATGCAACTCTAGGAGAGAGAAAGCGACGAGGACGGACCAGCTGTCTGTTTCGTAGTGGTATTCTCCAAAGATCATTAAAACTCAGGTAAGTGAGAAGATTTTAAGTTTTATTACTATATCCGTCATGCTAAAATTGGATATTTTTCTTTTCAGGACTTGGGTTGTCCTATGAAAATTAATTGGTTCATTTAAAAAAATGTAAAGATTGTGGTATCATATTTAACAATAAAAAAAGTCAAACAATCCATACCATCAAAGATCACTTTCTTAAATTCAATACCGAAAAAATCTTGAACGGCTTTTAGCGTGACAAGGGTAGCATTTTTTAAGTTTTAACTATTAAATTAGCATTTGGTTAGGATGTTTACGGACCAAAAATTGATACAAACCTCATATAAGGTGTTTAGATTAGATTTGTCAGAATCAAGATTTGAAATTTTATTGGAAAAATTGGACTTCTTCAAATCTCTAATTCTGGATATTTTGTCCAAACTCGCATATAATTATCATTCGGAATTTAGAGTGAATTATCACGAACACACATCATATGGAAGTACTTGATAACCTCGTATAACCAAAAGTGAGCCATAATGTAATGTAAGAGTGATAAAATTAACAATAATATAAATGGATTAAAGAAGAATAAATATAAGAAGATATCGTTGGATTTCCAAAATCTGATAGGAGAAATATGATTGGCTAGCTATCAAGAGAGCTTAGAGAAACGTGGTAGATTTTGGCCCACCATTTTAAAAAAACATGGTAGAAAGAAACAAAATACTACGGAAAGGAATGGTCCACGTCAAGTACGTAGATGTGCGTGATTAAATATTACCACAATGTTTTAAACTGGGAAACAAGTAATGCAAAGGAAATTGAGCACGTGAATTAAGCATCTCAATATGTGTTGTTGCTAGGAAGAGATTGAGGGTAACTCGAACAAACAATCGATATATACGACAAATTATTTCCGAAAATGAAATAACTTCAGCTTCTCTAATACCATTAATATCACATAACGAGCAATTGCTTAGTGGTTAAAGCATTAAACTTGTAATTAAAAAATCTGGTTTCAAATTCCATCGAAGTTGCTATGTATGAAATTATCTTCATGACGCATCAAAGATAGCGAAAGAAATTCTTCAATATTTAAAAAAAAATCCAACTATCAAAAAAATTAAAAATTAAAAATGCAACAATGACAAAACCATTATATGAAACGTTTCAATAAAGTAGGAATCGGGCAGTAGATAGTTTTAGACAAAATCAACGAAATGAGTGGTATTTTACTAGTAAATTTATCATGGATATTTTGGCAATTCAATACGGTAAAAATAGCTATAAAATTCATACGTTTACAAGATTCATTATAAAACTTAAAAATGTACAACTATCTAATAAAGTGACTAATTATATATTTTCAACACTTAAAAACCTGAGTTGATATTGTTGAATGTTCATGAGATTTACATTCATGTTTCTTTTATGAAATAAATAAAAACTCAATATCACTTTAAAATACATAAATGATATAATTATGACTACTTGTCCGTTGCTTTGTATATTGGCATGCACGTTGAACCAAGGGTCCATAATAGATAGCTACTTTGTACTAATACGTCCCCCAATGAATGCAACAAGACAACTTTCTTACCTGTCGGTCTTGTATGAATAGTAGTAAGTACATTATATGAATTAAGTATGATTGTTGAGTTTTGTTGAATTTGCAAAAGTTATATACCACTCAAAATCTATTCCAATTTCAGAATTAATCAAATTTACCAAGTTTGAATTTGCTTCTTTTTGTTAATTACACCCTCCGTTCCATTGAATTTGTCCAATTTCTTTTCGTCGCAATTTTTAAAAAATTGTTAGTTATGTGTAGAGTTGTGTAAATTGTAGGTCCTCAAAAATAGTGTTTGCTATAAGAAAATTAAAACTTCAATAGAATGGCATGAAAAGATATACATGGCGACTTTAATGGGATGTAAAGAATATATTTAAGTCTTAACTAGCATATGATAGATTAATTAGTTAGCCATAACCAATTATATGCCCAATGGATATATGACACCCTTTTAGTTTGTATTATAAACGTGCAGAACAAAAATAAATCAAATTAGTTGAAAACTTAAAGAACTCCAGCTCAGAAAGCCATTAGCAATTAAAGCACAAATAACTAAAACCTACATTTAATAAGTTACCTTCTTCATCCGCTAAAGTATGCAAGTCCCGCGTAATAGTAGTGTATACATATTCAACCTCTAACTTTAACACTTCTCAAAAGAATTTGTTAGATTTTAGAGTGGGAATTAATTGAAATGTCCACTTAAGAGCAACTCCAAGAGGCACGCTAAATTGAAGTTTAACTGGACTTAAGCGTGGCCTAATCCTCCAAGCGTGGCCGCCAAATCACGGTAGTTGAGCGTTCCTGCAACTCCACACTCCACCACTACCGTGTAACTGTTCACACGGTAGTGGGCTTTATTTTTTTTCCTTTTGTTTTAATTATTGTTTTTTTTATTAATCACATATTTTAATTAATTTTAAGAATATTAAATATTAGTACACTAAAATAAAAATACACATAAAATTTAATATAAATTACAATGAAGCAGAGTTAAATTTAGAGTTAAATTTAATATAAATCACATATTATAATTATTGTTTTTTTATTAATCACATATTTCAATATAAAATTTTATGTAGAGTTAAATTTAGAATTTATTGTTGGAGATAAATTCGAAAAAACTCTACATTTTACTCTACAATGAAGCAAAGGACACTCTAAACTAAAGTTTTCTTTTGGAGATGCTCTAATTAATTAGAAAGTTTTCTTCTACTGTTTACGTCATCTAGAGAATTGGACCAAATCCAAATGAGCTGTCTCAAAATCTAATTGGGTGAACTCACGAGTGGCTAAGATTTCAAGGCATGGTCAAGTGTGTCTGCACTTAATCTTTTTGGATGGATGATAAGGGTGATTTCGTAAAGGGTGTCATGTGAAGAACATGTTCATATATAGCAGTAATATGTTGAACAATATATTAATTGATATCATAATTGACAACGTTTCATACTCAATTTTTGTCCCACAATTTATTTTCTAAATATATAGTAGGTAAGTCTCTTCTCTTAATGAGGCATTTATGAATGCAGATGATCGACTCAATTCTACGTCATATTTGAGAACGGGCCAAGCAGCTAATATCCTCCGTTCTATATGCTCGTCTTCAAAACACCATGTTTGCAGCTTCCGTTGGATGGAAATTATCCCGAAACACATACTCCTCTCTATTTCCACACACACTTTGCAGAGGAAAACACACTAAATCCCCGTAGCATCAAGTTTTGGTTACTCTAAAACCTTCAACAAAATAAATAAAAATCTATTTTCAAACTATAAAAAAAGAAAAACACGAGTGTCATACTCTAATTTACCATAAGCTGATCCATTGTTGATTACATCAAGGACAGAATTGTAGCAGTTGATGTAGACAAAGCGTGCATCCTTATAACGTTTATTGAAACCATCCACCAGATCTATGAGTTGTTTGTTGAACATCTGGCTTGCATGTTGGGATTTTGTATACTGCAAGCAGTTTTTTATTATTGTATACAATGTGTTTTTTGTTCTTACCATTATTTTATTCTCTTATCTGATAAATATATATATTTGCACATGTAATCATTTATCTTGTATAAAAGTTAGATTTGTGTAGTGTGTCGGGTATCATAGAAGACTACACAAATTGGTTGAACTGACAAGATATAAATAGTTATCACAGCTGAGACAACTTCAGGATAAGTTGTCGCTTTAAGGTGCAGCTTAGATAAGAAGTGGCTTGTCTTGGTTGCTTGTCTTTACTGGTACACTTAAGGTGGTGTATTGATGGATCACAGTGAGATGTATTTTCCTAACTGACCTTAGTGGAGAACAAAGATCTCGGTGACTTAGTTGGTCTTAAGTTTGGTAAGACTTGAGCTGAGTGCATTTAGCTATTGATCACTTTGACATGCTATGGTGAACGTCATCGCGACCGGATCTACGTATCTTGGGTGTTAGTAGCTTTTTGTGGCTCAGGCTGGTTGTCTGTATTTTACAACCGTATCCTAGTAAAATGGGTTGATAATATCCCCTGAGGAACTCGTAAGGATTAGCACACTAAACCCGGCCGATTGATTAAGTTTAGGTGTGTTAATGAGGTCGAGTGGTACTACTCATGAACATAATAAGATGTTAATTAATTTAAGCTGTCAGTGAGCTTAATTTAATTAATGGATATTTCTATCTTAAATACGGGGATCGATTAAGTCAAAAATACAAGCACTTGCTCAATTTGGGATAAAGCGGTAAGTCAGCACGAATTCTCTAGTGGAATGAATCTGTGTTTATTAATTAATTTTTGTAACACCCTGAAATTTCCTAAATAATAATAATAATAATAATAATGATAGTAAAATGCATTTGCATTTGCATCTAATGCACGATATCTTGTGGGTAAGTCCTATAAGTCGCGCTCTAAGATTTAATTAAATGATAAAATATGATCATGACATTTGTTTTTATTTTTTTATTTTTTTGTGCTAGATTGTGTAATTAAAATCTTCGTGTGATTGAGTAGGTAGAATTTATCGGCTAATTATGTGATTTATTATAGGAATTACGTGGGGAATTTTTGGATAAAGTTATAATTACAAAATTCTCACATAATTGGAGAACCTTTTAGACCAAATCTTTTGGAAAATTTATTTTTGGATAATGTGGTCATCTATATTATCTTTCAAACAAAAAATATATAATAATAATAATAATAATAATAAATAAAATATTTTAAAATTTGAATAGGTATTTATATATGCACGCATACACCTCTTTGAGTTATTAAATTAAGCTTATTCCTTTTACTGCGACCAAGCCTCTCAAAGTTGTTAGTTATTACAGATATTATATTATATATATATATATATAGGGAAGAGATCTTATGAGAACTATAACCTCAAATGAGAACTAGGAACTGATCTAAATCGTACATATATTTTAATCTACGGTTGTTAATAAACACTCATTTAATTCATTATTTTTAATGTAAAATTAGTAAAGGTTATTTTTGTACTTTACATTGTATACTATAACAAACATATCTCTTATTTATGGAATACATTTTTTGATATGATAAATTTGGTAATCAACCGTTATTTAGCTATATAATAAATTATCATAAATAGAATCAACTAAACATGATAAGATTGAATAAATCACGGCTAGTAATTCAATCTATATACGTATGAACTATCAAAACATATAACATTTTAATAACTTAATTTCTTATTTTTAGTGAAGATTAACATACATCATAAATAAAAAATCATTGCATATCATAATATAATATAATGCATAAAGAAAATCAAATTTAAGGAATACAATAATTACTAATTTTTTGTTATTATTATATTCTTATTTTATAGTTTATATGCATTATGAATATAGATCGATGCATTCAAAGATATAAAAGAAATGCATATTATATTTATGGATGTACTCACTCTGATATTAAACATTATATTTTAATGCATCTCACTCTGATATTATGGATGCATTCAAATATATAAAGAAATGCATTAAACGTTATATTTTAATGCACCTCATTCTGATATTAATGTATGTTTGATGCATCAAACATTATATACTTATGCATCGGATTTTTTTATTTTTTGGGATGCATTGCATTATTACGTGTAATGCATATAATTAATAATTGAATAATTTATTTTTTATTTTGGAATCTAAGAAAATTAAAACAAATACAAGAAAATTGTATATGCATCAAAACTATATTTTAATGCATCATAATTCTAATGTAATGCATTTTAATTTGTGTAAATCTGGAAAAAAAAAATTAGACTAGATTTGTGTAAATCTTTCCTATTTCAAAAATATTGGTATCATTAATGTTACAAAATTACCCCTACTAAAGTATAAAAATATTAAAATACTAATAAATTGGTTTCAAATCTGACTGTTTATAAAATCAAAATCTATGATTAATATTGGTTCTTAGTTCTCATATAGGAGTTGGTTCTCATGAGAACCCTACCCAATAAATATTTATCATATAAGATCTAATCCAAAGCATGAATAAATTAGGGGTTAGGAATTATATATAAATATATCCCTTAATTGATGCACCCCACGGTTTACAAAATTTCTTCCACCCGCAACATACTTTCAAAAATATTTTTCCTAGCCTGCACCATCGTTTTTTTGTTTTGTCTGTCAAGTTTCAGTTCTTGATTTTGGCTATTCTTCTATCAGAGGTACAAGTGCGGTTTCATTAAATACATGTTAATTTTTTCCAATGATTATTTTTTTTTCAGAAATTGTTTTTAGTATGCATGCTGTATAAATTTTTCCTTTGGATTAGTAGCATTTTTTTTATATGAAATAGAGTAGCCAAGACTCCAATGTGATACGAAGAATTTAATTCATAATTTCTTTTTCCCCAACTTTCATGATGTTATTGAAAACATAACTCTTAAGATTTTATGGTGCGGTATTGCTAGCTCCTTGAGGTTAAAAATTTAGGTAGTATTGAGAAATCAACCATTTCCTTCTATTTTATTTTGCCGTCGGCCACGGCCAGTCTTTTAATTTGGTCAGATGACTAGGTAACTGGGTTTATAATAATAATGATGTTACTATATTTTCTCTTGAATATTTTATTTTAGGTATTATCTAGTTAGTGACGAGAGGTTAGGGATGTTTAATAAATATAGATATTCTTATGCTACAAGAATTCGAGGATTTTATAGTTCCTTTATTACTTTTATTATTTTTTTTTCTTCTAGAGAGCCGTGGCTTCACTTAAAAAAATTTAGAGGAGTTTTAATAGGTCATAAAACCATGTATCCATTAGTAATAAAATAAGAAAGCCGAGGAAGTTAATTAGGACCTTAACTTTAAATAATTTGATTTTTCTTTCAAGAGGTTAGTTCTATCATGTTGTTGAGTTACAACTTTCCTTGAATTCTGTAACCTTGTCATTATCGAATTAGGATTTATGATTTATATTATTTGATCGAGTGAAATGCATGTTCATACATGAATCATTAAGTATAAATTATTTAATATTTAGGACAAGCGCGCGAGGCTTAAACACTTGATATACATCATTCATTCACTCAAAAAGTTTAAAGTGGGGTTTTTCTTTTATTCTTATTATACACTATACAATTTTCTCACAGGCAAAGCCTTCGGGCAATTCACGCAGAAAAACCTTTGGGTTAGCCTTCGGGCAATTTACGCAGTAAAACCTTCAGGTTAGCCTTCGGACAATTCACGCAGTAAAACCTTCGAGGTTAGCCCTCGGGCATTCACGCGGTAAAACCTTCGGGTTAAGCCTCCGGGCATGCATGTCTAATTTCTCATGTTAAATTCTTTATAGTTTATAGTTTGGATAATGTTTGACCCCACTGAGTAGTCGTACTCACCCCCTTATACTTTCACCTTTTCAGATCATGGTCCGGCAGGTGCTTGAAGTGGCGGATGGTGATGGTCACACATGAAAGGATCTAAAATGTTTTTTTAACACATTAATTTAGTTTTATCTTGAACTACGCATTTGTCTTTATTTAATTCCGTGAACTAATAGGTGCACATATTTTTTATTCAAGACTTCCGCTATTATGAAATGCATTAAAACCTTATTGCTTTTATAAATCTATTATTTTTTAAAAAATTAAATTGAAAAGATTAAATTTATGCACGAGGTGACGTCCCCTTAAAAGTTATGAAAATTGGGGTGTTATTTTGCTCTGGGCTGAGCATAGATAATTAATTAATTTGAGGCTCTGCTTTATTTCTTGTATTAGATCCCTAATCTGGCTCAATTAGTTGTCTAGTTATTTATTGTCTCTTAGAAATCATTATTAATAGATTAATGTATTTTACATTATTTAAAATATTATTTATCTGAAATTAATTGGCTGAGCTAATTAATTGATAAATATTAATAGCCCAATAGATTAATTAATTATATTATGGGTTGATTATGTAGAAGCTCATTAGGGATATAATTAAATTAATGGACTACAAATATTAATATAATATTGGCTCTTGAATCCTATATATATTAGTATTCTGTTCATAATTAGAACAGACATAATCTCATACACGTTGATAACGCCGTTTGTGAGAGAGAGACGGTAATCTTAATTGTCTTCAGTTATCTGACCACCTAGAGGGAGAAAAAGGTCGGGACACAGATCTGAAGATCTGAACAGGAACAACAATCACAGCTACACAACATACGAAGGAGGAAGGTATAAAATCCACACATGTTGAGTCATCGGAGTTGTATCGCCATAATGTGGTAGGGGCTAATCCGAGTAAAGTGAACTTCCTAGCTCCGTACGTGTATAAAATCTGAAGCATTGTAGATAATAGGTTAAGTAGTCCGAGGTGAAGAGATTAGGGCTACTTAATTACCCTTAGTTGGTGGGAATATTGTTGGATGAGGAGAGTGGTGAATTGCTAGAGCGAGTAGCGGTGACTAGTTGTGTAGAGGCTAGGCAAGTAGTAGTTGTTAATGAAGTCGTTGTTGCCAACTTCGATCATGTGTATGCACCTGTTCGTGTAGTTTGTAGCACAACGTTGATCGCCGAGTATGCCCGCGATCCGTGCGAATGTGCTCTTGAAGTTTTTTTACTTGTCCGGAGAAATCAGTCCGGTCGCCCTAATTAACATTGCGGTGGGTATGGCTTATTGACGCAAAATGGAAGTAAATAAATTATATGTTTTGTAAGAAAGTATACATAAGAATGGAATCAACCACTATTGAAATAATTTCGGTTTTTATTGAGTTATATCAAAATTTATGAAAAAGATAGCTCCACAAAAAGTATAGCCCTAATAGGAGAAGATTTCCTAGTTACTAATAACACTTGAATTATAAATTCTAATATGAGAAGAAATCCTAATACTACTATTTAAATCAGAAATCCTAATCACTAGTAATGTACCTTTCTTGATGGCAAGAAGTGAGGGAGGGGTTCTTACCAATTGGTGGTCGAATTCCTGTCTGATTCCGGCGGCGGCAAATGCGTAGTTGACTCCCCTTAGTATTTGTCGGCCGTATTAAGGATATTTAAGAGTTAGAAATGTAAACCCTCTTTGTGTATTTTTATTAACTCTCTAGAATCTTCTTGTACAATTATAAATACTGTACATAAGTCTCAAACAATGAATGGACCAATTCCTTCCTTTCAATATGAGACCTTTCATATTTCTTCCCAAATATTAAACCTTAATTTGGTATCAGCTGTCATTCACTCCACCGTGTAAGCCCTTCTTTTTTTTTTCAACCGCCATGACAACTGAATTCTGAATCTGAATCTACCATTGCTTCATCCGATCACACAACAACCCTATCGTCTTCCACTATCATCCCCATCATTGCCCACCATCATCTACCCATTAAACTCACTTCTACCAACTTCATCTCCTGGCGAGCACATCTTCTTGCTCTCTTAGATGGATTCAACCTTACCGGTTTCATCGATGGCACGTTACCATGTCCTCCTAAAGGAGACACTTCAACACCGTCTGCTGCCTACTCTTTATGGTTCCAACAAGATCGTCTTTTACTTGCTGCGTTATTTGGCTCCGTCTCCCCCGAGATCCTCCCTTTAATCGATGCATGTCGCACTTCTACTGAAGCTTGGAATTCTCTCAATCATATGTACACCAGTACATCCCGTGCCCGCGTATGTATTTTAAAAGATGAACTCACTACTTCCACTCTTGGCGACAAATCTGTGAGTGCATTCCTTCAATCCATGAAAGCCAAGGCCGACGAACTTGCACTAATCGACAAGTCGATCCCTATTGACGACCTTCTTATCTACATCTTGAACAACATTGGGCCCTCATACCGTGAAATCGCCACTCCCCTTCGTATCCGCAAATAACCATTCACCTTTGAAGAACTTCACGACCTTCTTGTTTCTCATGAAACTTATGTAAAAAAGATAGATGCAGCAAGTCAGTCTCTTGTTGTCTTTGCCAATAATGCTCAAACTCAAATCACATCTTACAACGCATTTCCTAACCGTGGCAGTTTCAACTTCCATGGTGGTGGTCGTCAGACTCGTGGTCGTGGACGTGGTACTAGGGGTCGCAACCACTCTAACTATAATTGGCAGTCTCCCAGATTTAATGGTTGGCAATCCCCCTCTTCATGGCAGCAGACTCCCCATTTTCAAGGTAGCTTGCAGCAACAGCCCCGCCCTATTTGTCAAACATGTGGGATTGTTGGTCATACGTCTCCTATGTGTAGTCGGAATATTTCTCCAGCTCAAGCTCATAATGTTCAGTCTCCAACTAGGGGTGTACATGGGCGGTTTTGGGCGGGTGACAAACGGAACCGCAAACCACCCAACTACTTGCGGTTTACAAAATTATCCAACCACAACCGCCAAATATAAATAGAAAATCGCATGTTGGTGGGTTGAACGGTTGCGGGCGGTTTATCGGGCGGTTTAGCGAGTTGATAAGTTTAAAAAAAAAAAAAAACAAATCCTACACAGTTTAAACGATTATCAAAAGCAATAAATGATATTCTAAAAGTATTCCCAAAATATTTTAGGGTTTAGAAGCTGCGCATGACTCGCTTTGGCCTTTGAGAATTGTTGTAGACTTGTAGTCGAGAATCTTCAGAAGAATTCACATATTGCATTTCTTTTTATTTTATGTGAATTTATTAGTCATTTTTTAATTTTTTTTATTACAAGTAAATGACTTTGGAAGTAATATTGATACACGTACTGCAACTCAACTTTTTCATATAACTTAGTTATTACTATTTTAATACTGTTAATTTGGCATAGTGAATTAATTAATAAAATCCAGTTTTTAGATTAAAGTGTTCATATAATTATATAAATATGATATTATTGTAATTAAAATAAATATGCGGGTGGGCGGTTTAAATGCGGGTTTTCTAATTCAAATCCGCAACCCACCCAATACTTTGCGGGTTGTAAAAATTTAAATCGTTAATATGCACATAAAAATTTAAACCGCGCGGTTGCGGGCGGTTACGGGCGGGTGCGTGCGGGCGGGCGGTTTTGCGGTTTTTTTGTACACCCCTATCTCCAACTGCCTCCCCATACTCTCAAACTTGTCTTATGGACAATGGAGCCTCCCATAATACTACTGGTGATCTCAACAATTGACAATTCACTCCGAATATGACTGGATTGAAGAGGTTCATCTTGCCGACGGCACGAGTCTCCCCATTACACATACTGGTACATCTTATTTATCTTCTACGCCTCATAATTTTCGGTTGTCTCAAGTATTATACGTGCCGTCAGCCTAATCTATGTGCATCAATTTACTCGAGATAATAACTCTTTTGTTGAATTTCATCCTTATTATTTTATTGTCAAGGATCGGTCCACGGGGGCGTCCCTAGCACGTGGTAATTGCACAAATGGTGTTTACCATATCCGCCCACCAACATTCTATTTGAAGTCGTCCTCAAATTTTGCAAGATTGGGTGTTCGTACGACTCCTTCTTGTTGGCATGCTAGACTTGACCACCCCTCTTCTCGCATCAATTCTTTTATTTTAAATAATTTCAGTTTACCAGTATCAAGTAAGTCTCTTGTAGTGACAAGATTCTGTGACTCATGTTTGGTTAGCAAGACCCACAAATTGCCTTTTACTGAAACCTCATTTGAGGCACAACATCCTTTACATTATGTTTTCGCCGATGTTTGGGACCGGCGCCCGTTCTTTCGTGGATGGTTATCGTTACTATTTATTATTGGTTGATTTATATACCAAATATTGTTGGCTCTATCCATTATCTACAAAGTCTCAGGTCTCAACTATTGTTCAAACCTTTAAATCAATTGTGGAAAAATAGTTTGGACACTCGTTGAGAAACTTCTTCAGCGATAATGGTGTGGAGTTTCTGGCTTTTCGTACTTATTTTGCACAAAATGGCATTTCTTGGTTAACCACTGCACCTCATACCCCGCAGCAGAATGGTCTCTCCGAGCGCCGACATCATCACATCATTGAAACTAGTCGTGCTCTCTTGAGCTATGCCTCGTTACCCCCGGAGTTCTGGTCTTATGCTTTACAAACCGCCATCTATTTAATCAACCGCATGTCGACTCTTATTCTCCAGCATAAGAGCCCTTTCGAAGTTCGTTTTCATCGTCCACCAAATTATCTAAAATTATGAGTGTTTAGGTGCCTTTGTTACCTTTGGCTCCGTCCTTATGCTAACAATAAATTGGATTTCTCTTCCAAACCGTGTGTTTTTCTTGGTTATTCATTAACTCAAAGTGCCTATAAGTGTCTCGATCCCGACACTCAACGAATATTCCTTTCCCGGCATGTCTGTTTTGTCGAGCATGAGTTTCATTTTCTAAAAATTTACGACTCACTACTGTCGCCCCAAATTCCCACCCACCACATACAACCTTTATTCACCTATCCATACGTCCAACTCCATCCCTTCTCAATCAACCTACTGACTCACCTTCCCCAAACTCCCAGAACACCACTCCTATCAACCCTCCTATGACACATAGTCTATCTTCCTTGTCATCTCATGGTGATTGCTGTATTGCACCAAATAATCCTGCAAAACTTGAGAATTAAATCAGTATAGTTTGCAGGGTATCAAAGACAAGGAACGGAGGACTAGACACATTATTTTTCTACTTATCTATGGTTTTGGTTAGCAACCACACAAGTTTAATTTTTACTAAACTAAGAAATTATAAAAACTGAACTGAAATGAAAACTGTATTAACTGGGCAACTGAGAGACAGGTCCAGCAGAATATTCACACACACATAATTCCAATCATCGGCACTTAATATGAATTAATCTTAAGAATCCACTAGTTATAGATTGTCGTAATTAAACTGATACAACCCTCACTCCCACTTACTTAGTCGGTAACCGCCATGTTGGGCATCGAAACAGATACTTCCCTAATCTAGCTACAACCTACGTTGTTGGGCAATCAATAGATTTAATAACTAGAAAGCTTTATCGAATTAAGGGAGTCTAGTATAGGAGCCTACTCGTATGTTGGGCATCTAATAATCTCCTATCAGTTTAATCCAATTACTCTTACGAATAATTTTGCTACTTACCTAGCATTGTTCCATGAGAAACGATGGAAGTACTAAGTTAGCTACAGACTGTGCAACCTAAGGTGATTAAGCCTAAATTACTAGTCAGATTAATTAATTCAGAATTAACCCAAAATCCTCTTGATCAATTATTCGAACCTAAGCCTCATGTACTGTTCACGTGTGTATTTACATTCTGTCGGACCCCTAAAAACTTAGCTACTCATGCAGACGTATCGGTTGTGCAATCGGGACAGTTCGCAGAACATAAACATAAACATGAATAACCCTAGGTCTAGCATGCACGAAACCTAAAGGCAATAAAATACGAAATTGCAGAATAATATAACCTACGAATCTAAATTGAAATACTTGAATTAAAGCGAAATAAGAGTACCGGACATGAATCCAATCTCTCCTACTCCAACGGAAACGAACGAACGGAATTAAGAACTAGTCTTCAACAACAAAATCATAAAACATGAAAGTAAAAGTGTTTCTTCTCTTCAACTAACTACAAACTGCATCAGATCTTGAATGGAAGTGGATCGTCGGTGTGGATCTCCAGTGGATTAGGGTTGCGGCGTGGAATGGGCGATCGGGATTTAGGGTTCGAAATATGAAGTGACGGCGTGTATGAACGTGGGCAAAAAGGCTCTCATTTTCGTCCCCTTCTTCTCCTTTATATGCTCCCTTTCTTGATCCCTAAGTTAGGTTAAATCCCTCCTTGATAAGGAAAATGATTTGGATAGATAAGATAAGCAAATCTTTCCTTATCCATCACGATTTTTATCCAAATATTTCCCTCCTCTGAATTTCGCGTCCACATTAGCAATTTCGTGCCCTTTTCATCATCAAATATTGCCAAATAGCATCCTAGTCACCTAGCCACGTCAGCACCTAAAAACCTGCATTTTCACCACTGCGAGTGCACTGATTGGTCAATTAAGACACTTTTCGCCAGAAATAACTAAGTACAGAAATGACTCATCATCCACAATCTAAACTCCCCAACCCACTCTCCAAACTCCATATCTCCTAGCTCCTCCCCTCCACGTTCTCCTCCTCCTCCTCGTACAACTTTAGAGAGCATCCAATGATCACTCGCGGTCGTCGTGGCATTTTTCGACCTTGCCTATTTTAGTCCTCTACTAAGTTTCCTTTAGTTACAGACACCGAACCTACATCCGTCTCCCAAGCCCTTTCAGATCCTCGATGGCGCTCAGCAATGGCGGATGAGTTTACAGCCTTACTTCGTCATGATACTTGGTACCTAGTTCCACATCGCCTAATTTAAATGTTATAGGCTGCAAATGGATTTTCCGTATTAAAAAGAAACCAGATGGAACAGTGGACCGCTTCAAAGCCCGTCTTGTGGCCAAGGGTTTTCACCAACTCCCTGGTGTGAACTATAATGAAACTTTCAGTCCCGTCATCAAACCAGTCACTATTCGCTCCATATTGACCCTCGCTCTTATGCACAATTAGAAGATTAAGCAGATGGATATCAACAACGCCTTCCTTCACGGTGAGCTACAAGAACCAGTCTACATGTCTCAACCGCCTGGCTTTATTGATGATCGTTTTCCGCAGCATGTATGTCATCTCAAAAAGTCTCTTTATGGACTTCGTTAAGAGCCTCGTGCTTGGTATCAAGTGTTAAGTTCAGCCCTCATTAGCTTTGGTTTCCGCAAGTCCCTTGCAGATGCCTCCCTCTTCACTCTTCTACGTGGGACTACACACATTCTTGTTCTCGTGTATGTAGATGATCTTATAATTATTGGTTCTAACACCAATGTTTTAGCCTAGGTCACGCGCCATCTTCATATCAAGTTTGCTCTCAAGGAACTTGGTGATATCACTTACTTCCTCGGCGTTGAAGTCGCCCGCTGTCAAGATGGTCTCTTCCTTTCCCAACATAAATATATTGTGGATCTCCTACGCCGTCATCGTATGGATGGCTCCAAACCTGTCTCCACACCTACGGCTCCAAAACAAATTACCTCAACCGATCTGTTCTCCAATCCGACTGAATTTGACAATCCATTGGTAGTCTTCAGTATCTTACTTTAACTCGTCCTAACATCGCCTTCACCGTCAATCGCCTTGCTCAATCCATGGCCTCACCCACCGAGGGGGACTGGGGGCTGTCAAGCGTCTCTTCCGATATCTAAAAGGATCCTTGCACCATGGGCTCTTACTTCGTCGGACGACCTCCTTAGATATTACGGCATTCTCTGATTCCGACTTCGCCGGCTCTCCGAGTGATAGCAAGTCCACCTCTAGATATATTATATTTCTCGGCCCAAATCCAATTTCTTGGCGTTCTCGGAAGCAGAATGGTGTGGCACGATCATCCACAGAAGCGGAATATCGAGCCTTAGCTTCCACGGCCGCCGAAGTATGCTGGATATCACATCTGTTTCGCGATCTTGGCATCCTTCTTCAAGCACCTAGACTCCTTTGTGACAATATTGCAGCTACTAAACTCTCCTTAAATCCAGTTATGCATTCCCGAATGAAGTACATTGTCGTGGATGTGCACTTTGTCCGTGATCTTTGTAATCGAAAGGCACTATATGTTTCTTATGTCAATACCTTGGATCAACTTGCGGATGTGCTAACCAAGCCACTCCACCGGACTCGTTTTGCCACTCTTCGATCCAAAATCTCTATCGCCGATGGGACGTCGATTTTGCGGGGGCGTATTTAGGATATTTAAGAGTTACAACTGTAAGCCCTCTTTGTGTATATTTATTATCTCTTTAGAATCTTCTTGTACAATTATAAATACTGTACACAAGTCTCAAACAATGAATGGACCAATTCCTTCCTTTCAATACGAGATCTTTCATATTTTTTCCCAAATATTAAACCTTAATAGGCCGTGAGCACTCGCATAAGAGGGAATATTGTTATTAAAAATTAGGTGTGAAGAAATGTAGCGACAATAAACCAAATGTTAGTATAAATACTACAACAATATAACAAACAATATATGAGAATAGATTAGCGAAAATAGCGAAATGCAAACCGAGGCGAGAGTTAGACTCTCTCTCCGCAAGACGATAATGCTCCACTACTCGGTGCAAGCGGTCTATAGCACTCGTCTCCAAGATACAACGGTTTTTCAATTACGAGTAGTTGCACTACTTCTCGTAATTCCGGCGAACTACTTGATATTTGGGACTAAGGAAATGAAAGTATGTGATGAAAGGAAACACAAATAAATTGGAAAATTTAATTCTTAATAATCGGATGGAATGGTCTATTTATAGATTTGAAGCACCCATTCATAAAAGACATAACTCTTCACAAAGGTCGCAACTTTTCGTAATGGACACAATGGACACAATTCTTCACAATAAGATGAATTGTGAATGGTTGCATTTGTTCAACTTCCAAGTACTTCTTGGCATGAACCAATATATCTCTTCAGGAATCAACACATTCGTTCATCATTTAATTTATGAAATAATATGTCCATTCCACGAAGTAACATGTCCATTCATCTAGGAACCAACGCATCCTTTCAATTAATTAATTTAATAATCTAATTTCCATAATAAAAATCTAACAAATATAATCATCAAACCCTAGGAGTTGAGCTGAAATTGGCAAGTAATTCATTCAATTCATCAAGTTCATATATGAACAAGGGTTGATAAGGATGGAGAGAGTATTAGAAATGACATCGGCTGTAGTTTTGCTGTTGGTGATTCTCCCCATCGGCCCGTCGGGAAAGTCGATGCCGTAAGGCAAGAAGTTGCTATTGTCGATAAGCGAGTCGCCGAAGATGAAGAGGCATGGGACTTGTGGCTCCGCCGCCACCGCCGCCGCTGCCATGCACATGCACATCATCACCGTCCATTTGTTAGTCCTCGTCATTGTTAGATGCAAAAGTCTAGATCTAGAATGCACGAGAATCATCCATGCACAGTGATGAAGAATTAGGAACCGAGGCATGTGTTTATATATGTTTCGAGTTCAAGAGTAAACAAATTGCAAATTAAATTGATTTAGGTTTTTGTTTTGTTTAATTAAATTATGTGATTGTTGGACCATGAATTGAATTGGAGTAGCACGGATTACCGAGGAATGAAGTCAGAAATTTCTAAATATATGAGAGATTCGTCACGTAAATATATGAGAGAACGTCGTGCTAAACTCTTGATTGGAGAAAGATTATAAATGAGCACACAAATATTAATACAGGTTAATTAAGTTTTCCAATAATTAAATTAAATTATTTTATTAGGTAGATACATTGTAGTTGAGACATGGAAAACCGAGTACGCTGTAGTCTACTAGTCTTTTAATTACATAGGATAAGTTTTACCTTTTAAATTAAGAGTCATAGTACGTTCATAAAGAAAGCCCATAATATCACATATACACTTTTATAATTCGAATTTTGATTTATTATAATTAGCCTATTTACTCAATCGGCACATCAAATAATATATGAAAAATGAGTTCTCCATAGTTGGAATTATGTCATATCGTTTTGTAGACTAAATTTTTAGATTACTACAGGCTTGCTCTCAAACCTATGGGCCGATTGATAAAGTCCAATAAGAACACCACAGATCGAGCATCCGCGCATCGTTCAATTTCTACGAATATTATCTTTTAATTATATATATGATCATTATTCTTAGTTCAAAAAAAAAATCAGAAGATTATTATATCTCCAAGTATATGTTAATATCACATTTATTAATTGGAAGTACTCCTCTGGGCCTCTGGCAGTGTTGCTCAATAATCGTCTACTAGAGCTAAGAGCATCATCAATTAAAAGATAGACCGAACGAAGATCAAGCACGTAATACGGGATACGAAACATATCTTTTTCTAGAAAATTAAGCATACGACACGTGATTGAATATAATTATTAGATTGTAAAATTGTTTTTTAAATTAAAAATAGGTGTAATATGTTATATGTTGAGTTCAATGGCGGAGCCAGAATTTTACAGTGGAGTGGGCTGGAAAAAAGACTTCATTATATATTTTAATATATATATATATATATATATATATAATATAATAGAGTGGTTTTCCGTATGAACAGTCCTTATTGTGTGAACGTACCAACACTGTACTTTCAAGGCCAATATAATGCACTTTATTTGTTAGATTTAAAAAAATGTCTCTTAAGTGCAGTCTGATCATTTTGAAAGTGCAGTCTTAAAGTGCAATATTATCCTCTATAAAGTGATGTACATTTGTCTTTAAAATGCAGTGTTCACACGTTCACACAATAAAAATATGTTCACATTTGAACCTCCCCTAGTAAAATAAAGGTATATATATATATATTATATTTACATGTTACTATTTTTCGAATGACCAAAACTCAATATAAATTCGAAAAGGAAGCGTGGGAATAAAAACGAAGAAGAAAAAAAATTGAAATGAACTTGTTTAAAAAGAAAAAGAGAGAGAGGAAGAAAGAAGTTAGAAAAGAATATGCACAACTGCAAAAGGAATTAAAAAAAGAAATGGAGAAATTTGAAAAAAAAAATACAAAAATAGAAAAGAAATAAGATAAGAATTAAGGAGAAAAAAAATCTAAATACAGTTGGAAAAAAAAAAAGGAAGAAAAAAATTACTAGTATGGAAATTGAAAAGTATGAAATAAATAAAATGAATAAATAAGGGAACAAAAGAGATAAATAAAAGAGTATAGAAAATAAAGTACAAAGAAATAAAAGGAAAATAATAGTATAAATAGAAATAAATTATAATAGGAAGGGAATTGAACTCGGGTCGCATGGAAAAAAATGCACACTTCAACCACTCGGCTAATGGTCTAATTCTTCGTTTAAATACTAATGTATATATTTATCTGAGATCTGTAATGGGCTGGAGCCTAAACCAGTAGATCCGCCCTTGGTTGAATTAAAATAAATTGAACCAATAAAAAAGGAAACTTCTTCCATATATATCATTAGAATCACAAAACAAAAGTATGGCAATATTAACTGCAAATAAACATTACATGCAAACACAAATCACACATGAATCCTATATTCTCTTCAACCACATAAATGTTGTTTAAGTTATGCGGTGGTCAGAGCTGAGCCAAACGGCTAATATCAAAGGGATAAGCATCAGATCCCCTCTCAGCTCTGTACGATCTTCTCCCCACCACAATATTCGCCGCCTCCGTTGGATGAAACGCATCCCAGAACAAGTACTGATCTCTGTTCTGGCACGGCGTTTGCAGCGGCAGGCACGTGATCTGCCCGTTGTTCCACCCCACCCCGCAGCATCCCACGTTCGTCACTCTCAAACCTAATCCAAACCAACACAGCAAGCATTGATGAACAAACAAAAAAGATTAAGAACTATAAAACCGTTATTTTCGGTTAAAGATTACCGAAAGCGGAAGGGTTGCTGATCGGATCCTGAAAAATCCCGTAACCGTTGATGTAGATAAACCGCGCATCGCGTGAGTTTCGGTTGAACTGATCGACTAATCCTCTAAGTAAGTTGTTGAATATCTGGTTTGCATTATTGATTCTTGCAACGCACGTTCGTCCATCCGGACTGTTCTGTGCTAACGCGTTCGGACTGCACCCGATCTGCCCGATTCCGATCAGAACAAACTTCCGAGCTCCGTAGTTGTACAATGTCTGTCACCAAAACAAAATTTGTAAGACAAGAAATAGTTCAAATCTCTTCTATCATTACAATGATCGTCAGAAGCCGATTTACCCTTAGCTGCTCGGTGTACTGTTGGATGAGGACGTTGGCATACTGTTGAGGCGAGTATCGTCGACTAGTTGAGTAGTATTGAGGCATGAAGTAGTTGTTGAGGTAGTCGTTGCTTCCTACTCCGATTGAGTATATACACTTGCTCAAGTAGTTTGCAGCAGACTCCTCATCCCCTAATATGTCCACCACTTGTGCAACTGTGTTCTTGTAGTTGTTTACTTGGCCAGTGAAATCGATCCGATCGCCCTAATAGTGCAAGAAAACGGTTACTCTCTCCTTCCCATTAAAAGTGTCTTGTATTTTTTTAGCTGTCCCATTACAACTGTCGTATATTTAAAATAATACTCTAATCTAACCTAGTGGAGCATACTACTTTACACACAAAACACAAATTTTCATTGTACGTGTCGTAAAATAACAAGACACCTATAATGGGACGGATGAAGTGCTTACTAGTTGCTGGCCGGTTTCTTGTCTGATTCCAGCTGCAGCGGATGCGTAGTTGACTCCCCTTAGTATTTGTTCGCCTCTTGCAAAAGCGTACGCCGGAATGTAGTTGTCAAATCCTAGCAGCTCGGCTGTAGGATGGAAGAAAAATAGCATTAGTTTCTTATGGATAAATTTAGTGTTTGAACTTTGAATGAAGAATGTTTCTTACTAATGACATCGACTGTAGTTTTGCCGTTGGAGAATCTCCCTGTCGGCCCGTCTTGGAAATCAATGCCGTAGGGCAAGTAGTTGGCTCTGGCTAGAGACCGGATGTTGTTGTTGTTTCCATTATCCACCAATGAATCTCCTGTTGGGATCTTACACAAGTCACAATATAGATGAACAATTATATAGATCGAGTGTATTACAGGCTCAGACCACCGAATACAACCACCACACCACTACACTCAAAGCACCAACAGGCCCAAACAACTATTACACCAAATCCTCTCTTTAATACACTGAATCGCTCAAAGAATGAAGATCGAAAGTATGCAGAGAGAAGGTCAAGTTCAGAAGCTGCGCCCCTATCAACAGTACACGAAGCCAACCTATTTATAGGTAGGTTTTAGTAACGGCTCAGCACAGTATGCGGAGCGGTTCAGCGTAAACCGCGCGGCGGTTTCGCTCAAACAGGCCAATCGGACTGGATCACAAAAGAGGGCCAGAAGAGATGGGCTGGGCAACTGGAAGATGGGCCTGGGCACACTTAGTGCGGGGCCTATCAGCTCAACAATCTCCACCTTAGGCCCAATGTGGTGTGCCCTTTCTTAAAAGAGGGAAGGTTTGTATCGGCATTGTTTGTCATCATCGCCTCCTCCCCCTTCTTCATTGAGCCATCACAAACCTGCAAAACAAAAACACAAACACACAGTAGAAGGGGTAGATACACAACAACTTATTTGATGTTCAATATCTTGAGGCATGTTTGTAGTTTTTCCGGACTCAAGGGTTATTAACCCATATCTGCAGGATTTAAATCTGTATGAACTTTATCAAGGATAACTATACCTTTGTCAACCAAGTCTCTAATATAATGAAACCTAACATCAATATGTTTGGTTCTATCATGAAACACAGGGTTCTTACTCAACTGAATAGCAGATTGACTATCAGAGAATAAAGTAACATTTTTATCCAGAAAATTAAGTTCGACAGCAGGCTCTTTAACCAAGCCTGCCTCTTTCAAGGCTTCAAAGAAGAAGCCAACATACTCGGCACGGTGGTAGACAAAGCTACAATAGGTTGAAGCCGAGATTTCCAACTTATGCAAGAGCCACGTAAAGTAAAAACATAGGAGGTAGTAGACTTCCTATTATCTCTATCATTTGCATAGTTAGAATCCACATAACCCACTAGTTTAGTGCTATCAGTACATTTAGAGAAACGAGATGCCCACATGCTTAGTGAATTTTAAATATCTAAACAACCACTTTAAAGCATTCCAATGAGCCAAACCGGGATTAGACATGTATGCGCTCAAACAACTAACAAGATATGCAATGTCAGTGCAGTACACACCATAAGATACATTACAGAACCTATAGCATTTGCATATGGGATCTTTTTCATATCAAATCTTTCAGAATCAGTTTGGGGAGACTGATCCTTACTTAACAGTATATGCGAAGCAAGAGGCACAGTTACATGTTTAATCCTGGTTTGGCTCATTGGAATGCTTTAAAGTGGTTGTTTAGATATTTAAAATTCACTAAGCATGTGGGCATCTGTTTCTCTAAACAGCCTGATAGCACTAAACTAGTGGGTTATGTGGATTCTAACTAAGCAGAAGCAGACTTAGTATAGTAGAGACAATGATCAAAAGAGCTTCTACAGAAGTTTAATGAAAGCATACACTGATCAAATTTCTTGTTCCACTGTCTAGGGGACTGTTTTAAACCATATAAGGCTTTCTTCAATAAACAGACATGATTAGGTTTAGCAGAATTAACAAAACCTTCAGGCTGAGACATATAAATCTGCCTATCTAAATCCCCATGAAGGAAAGCTGTTTTAACATCCATTTGTTTTAATTCCCAGTTAAAATGAGCCACCAAAGAAAGCATAATACACACAGTAGTCAGTTTAAGCTTGAAGAGCCTTTTTGAGTAAAACCCTTGGCGACTAACCTAGCCTTGTACCTAACAGAGTCTAACTCAGGTTTAAGCTTGAAGAGCCATTTACAATCCACAAGAGAACAAGAAGCAGGTTTAGGTACAAGTATCCAAGTTCTGTTCACATGCAAGGAGTGTATTTCAGACTGCATAGCTTCTAACCACTTAGAAGAGGATGGGGATTTCATAGCAGCAGAATAGCTGGTAGGTTCATTATCCAAAGATTCACAGACAGATAAGGCATGCATCACATAATCATCATATTTAGAGTGAATATGAGGTGTTCTCCTAACTCTATCCCTAGAGAGCATATAATCACTCTGATGTGAATCAGACAGATGAGAGTCATGCACAGGATGAGTGAGCTCAGAGCCAGAGGAATCATGCACAGGATCAGATAGAGAATCAGACTCACTAACAGAAACAGAAGAGTCAGAGAGAGAGTCATCTGCACAATTATCAGACACAAATTCTGAAGTAACAGATTTAGGCAAAGTATCAACAGGCTCCACCTCAGAAGGAGCAGTATCAGCAGAAGGAACAGCAGGTAAGCATGGAAAATCACACTCATTAAACACCACATCTCTACTGATAATCACTTTAAAGCCAGGGACACTCCTATCCCACGTCCTATAACCTCGACTCCATCGGGATAACCTATGAAGACACATTTCTTAGACCTAGGACCTAATTTATCACCCTTTTGATGAACAAAGGCAGCACAGTCAAACACTCTAAGGTGAGACAAGTCTAGAGATTTCCCAGTAAATACAGTTTCAGGGCATTGGCCCTTGAGATGACTAGAGGGCAGCCTATTTATAAGATAAATAGCGATTAAAGCGATAATTCCCCAAGCGGTTTTAGGCAAACCGGCAAGTCTCCAAAGCATACATCTAACCTTGTCCAATAGAGTTCTATTCATCCTTTCCACAACCCAATTTTGTTGTGGGTTGTAAGGCACAGTTTTGTGCCTTCTAATACCTGACTTAACACATAAGTTATCAAAGGGGAAATTGCAAAATTCAAGCTCATTGTCTGTCCTAAGAACCTTAATCTTCTTCCCAGTTTGGTTTTCTACTCTCACCTTCCATTCAGAAAACATTTTGAAAACTTCTAATTTTTGCTTTAAAAGGAAAATCCAAGTCTTCCTAGAAAAATTATCCATTATAGACAAATAAAACCTACAGCCACTATGTGTAGAAGTACTAGAGGGCCCCCACACATCAGCATGCACATACTCAAGAATATCAGAGGCAATAGGTTTGTCAGAAGAATTAGAAACAGGGAAAGAAACCTTATGTTGTTTACCAATAATGCATGAATCACAGAATGGTAAATCAGAGATCTTATCATTTCCAAATACACCAGTTTTGTTCAAACCAGACAAATTCTTTGAACTAGCATGCCCAAGTCTTAAATGCCACAACACGGTTTTATCATGAAGAGCAGTATTCACATTTGATGCAGGTAAGATAGGTACAACAGTGAATGGATACAAATTGTTTGTTCTTTTAGACTTAAACACCACCAAAGAACCTCTTTTTACCTTCATCCACCCATTCCCCCAACTTCCCCCAAACCCATCATTTTCCAAGGCGATGAAAGACGGGAGATTACATGCCACATCGGGAACATATCTCACATTTTTCATGGTATACTGAAAACCAGTTTTAAATTTTAAACAAATATCACCTATCCCTAGCACAGAACATTTATCTCTATTTGCAACAATAACAAACCCAAAATCACCAAGTTTCAGATTTGAGAAACATGCTTTGATAGTAGAGACATGATAGGCACTTCCAGAATCCATAAGCCATTCATTTATTTGCACAGAGTTCACAGAATTCACAGAGGAGAGGTTATTTGGTTCAGTAACCATAAAATATTTGCCAAGCACATTTTGTTCTGAATCATCACCAAGAATAGCATTTGACACACCCTTATGGTCATTATTATGTTTTCCTCTCCTAGGTGAAGTACACTCCTTTTGGTAATGCCCATATTCTCCACAATTAAAGCATTTTCTACCCTTGGATCTGGACTTAGATCTAGTTCTAAAGGTATTTTTCTTATTCCCTTTATCAGAACTAGAGGCAGAAGTGGTTCTCTCTGTGTTTCTACCTCTCACCTGATAAGAGGTACTCTGTTCACTGACCCTAACCTCTCTACTGAATTTCAAATCCATTTCCTTACTCTTTAAGGCACTGACCACAGTTTCTACGTCAATTTTATCCCTCTCATACTTAATGGCAGATTGAACATCACTATAGGTCTCTGGAATGGAGTTCAGTAAGGCAATAGGGGCATAGTAAGGCAATAGGGGCATAGTTGTCTATACTAGTGTCACCAGTTTGCTTAATTAACTGCAGCAGCTTATTAAATTCATCTAGGTTCTCATCAATGTCCCTAGACATGTCTAGCCTGAATTTAAAGAAGCTCTGAAGGAGGTACATTTTTGATGGAAGGGAAGTTTCAGTATAAAGATCCTTTAACTTATCCCAAACCTCTTTTGCAGAATCAAGATGTTCTACTTTTCTCAATACATAATCAAATAAATTCAGAGTAATAGCAGATAGAGCAAGGTCATTCATCTCAGTTTTTTTCTTCTCAGATAAATCAGACTCATAAGTATGATTAATAGCAGGAAACACACGTTTTTCCACAAGGATAGCAGTCATTCTTTTCTTCCACAAGTTAAAATCAGTTTTTCCAGTGAATATGGCAATTCCACTTGAGGATACCAAAGCCATGATAACACAAATCAAGATATTGACCCTTTCAAGGGTTGATATCTTACAGTATATATGCAAGGGGATTTCCCAGTTCACAAAACGCAGGGTCAAGCCCTGGGCGCAGAGGTTCACCCAAGCTATTGCTAGGATAGAAAAGAAAAACCGTAGAATTCGGTTAAAAGAACCGATCTTTACAGATCAGAGACAACCAAGATAGTTTCAAGCTCACAGATTTATCACAGAAAAACAGCGGAAGCATAAACAGAAAAAACAGAGACTCAGAAATCGCAGCACAAAGAAAGACAGTTAGATCACATAGTCCTAACTGCACCAGTCGGCAGAACTAGCAGCAAACAATCCCAAGCCTAACTGCACCAATCGGCAGATCTAGGAACAGAGAGAACAAGAGGTTTACCCGCTTTACCTGAGCGAGGCTCGGAGATTTGAGCCTCGATCTTACCTTTGGAGTGGACTACCGTCGATCTAGGGTTACAGTTCAGAAACTGCCCTTTCACAATCGCGGCAGTCAAGGTCGAGGTGGCTGAGCGGAGATGAAACCCGCTCTGATACCACTGTTGGGATCTTACACAAGTCACAATATAGATGAACAATTATATAGATCGAGTGTATTACAGGCTCAGACCACCGAATACAACCACCACACCGCTACACTCAAAGCACCAACAGGCCCAAACAACTATTACACCAAATCCTCTCTTTAATACACTGAATCGCTCAAAGAATGAAGATCGAAAGTATGCAGAGAGAAGAAGGTCAAGTTCAGAAGCTGCGCCCCTATCAACAGTACACGAAGCCAACCTATTTATAGGTAGGTTTTAGTAACGGCTCAAGACAAGTATGCGGAGCGGTTCGGGCGTAAACCGCGCGGCGGTTTCGCTCAAACAGGCCAATCGGACTGGATCACAAAAGAGGGCCAGAAGAGATGGGCTGGGCAACTGGAAGATGGGCCTGGGCACACTTAGTGCTGGGCCTATCAGCTCAACATCTCCAAATATAAAGTAACATGGTACTTGCGGCTCCGCCCTCACCACCACCACCACCGCCAAAAGCAACACCACCCATCTCTTCAACTCACTTCCCACTATATGCAACAATATAAAGTTGTATGTAAAGGGAAATGTAGAAAAGAAAAGGCAGGAATAGGAGATAAAGAAGTAAAGGTGGCAGTGGTGTTGCGCGTGATGAAATTTATGGAGAGGCAAGATTATGTATATATATTAAACAAGATTATAAGGTGGAAGTTGACTTATAAGAGGATATGGGAGTTGGATAGAGGCATTGATTGCACGCGGAGATAATCTTCTTCATTTCAAGATTTCATTTTGCTTTCAACATTCAATTTGCTGCTTCATTTTCAAATCCCATCCATTTGATTGTAATTTCTCTCTCCTTTTGCCTTCTCTACTTTTACTGTAAAACAGAGAGAGAATGCATAAATATGCAGAGAGTAATGGATGTTAATGGCTATTGCCTAATAAATGTAACATGTATGGAAGGAAATCTTGAATTAATTATGATGTCAACAATTTGAAAACTGAAATTCGAGCATGTAAGAAGGGTTAGCTGGAGACCAACTACTCCATTTAATGTTGAGACCAAGTCATAATAATATACGAGCTGATAGAGTTCTACCACACATAAAATTATTGCCTGTTTGAATTTCCTGCCGACGAACTATCGGATTTGTATTACATGCTACACGGCCTACACACAATGCATGTACAAAATGAGCATCTTCTAGTTGAGAGAAAGAGAGAGGTTTTACTTCATTATAGATAATCATCCGTTTTTTTGAACATCAGAAGCATGGCAAGATTGAAGAATCCGGACAGTTTCTTACAACGAAAATCTGCTCCTGCAACCACAAAATCATTATACTTGCGTTGGGGAAAAAAAAAGACACAAGATTTCTTGATGCAAATTACATGAAGAAATGCATCAACATACTAATTAACATATTATGCGCGGTGATGATGATAGAAGGAGATAGTTGATGTAATAAAAAATGATAGCATTTATTCGTCCATGTGATTATGACTCCCCAATTAAATTAGGCAGTTGACGAACAGCAGCGAGGACACACTTGGATGGGCCTACTCCCAAAAGTGGTTTCTTTCAATGGTTTAGATTGAGTCCGACGATGCAAAAGTCTTAACAATAGGCCCCATTCTTAGCATTATGGACAACAGATAGGCTTTGCTAGGATAGCAGAGTAACCAAGAGAAAAACATAGTATTAAACAGAGTCTTTCATGAAGTTTAGTTTTTACTATAACTATGGTTGAAGAAGACAGAATGAGTCTTACGGGTTATAACCAAAGAAGAACACAACCAACCTGTTGAAGTTAAGTGCAACCTTAGGGAGTTATGCTTGCAAACACTTACCGACCAAATAATTTACTCCAAATTTTTAAGAGATGTACTTTAAAGTGAATGGAATAAATAATAATGGATCTGATCTACATTGAGCTCCAGATAATGTGGAGTTCTTCTACATTGGATCAAATACAATTTAGTGCAGATAGGCTTAATTATGAAAAAAGGACATTCTAAAGTTTATTCTTGAAAATATTTATTGCAGTGTATATTATTTGGAGGTGGTGAGTGTGTTTTGGAACTCCTTAAAACATCTTAGTAAAGCTTAGGAAATTAATGAAGTGCGATGAAATATTGATAAAATTTACAACAAGTAATGAATGATTCTCATTATAAACACATACCTCGTCCTTAATCCGTGGAACCAAGAGGCTGCATCAAATACTATTTGCATATGAAACAATTTTCTATGTTATGATTAGATGACTAAGCGTGTCCGAATGAATTATCAAGAATCGATTAGCTTCATACCTCATCAACAATCTGGAGTTTCAATTAATACAACAAATAAAGAAAAATTAAACACCTACCCGTGGAACCCTGAAGGTAGCATTGATACTACTTGCAGATCATGCTGGGCTTTGAGGACTAAGCTTGTATGAATGACTTATCATCTCCTTAGCAATCTGGAACTGCAAACTACTCACAAAATATGATTATTCATGTTTCAGAATCTGAAAGTGAGCAGGGAAGGAAATTTAACTAAGTACCTAAAATAAAGTTGGCCGAAACAGAAACGAAAACCAAAAAGGAGGGCATGCTAATTTACTGCCCGTGTTGCTCTCAGTATAACTCAAGTAAAACACCTTAAGCCTAGCTTGAAGCAACATGAACCCAAGACATTTTCAACGAAGGGAACCACATCTACCAAACGATTCTGAAAAATAAGATCAAAATACAGGGCGTACAGAGGTATTTACACGATATAACACCATATATAAAGTGTAGAAATAAGCACATGCTTTTAAGAACTCTGTACAAAAGAAGAGTAAAAGATAACTATATATATGTATATTATGAAAAATAAGAGCATACCAGTCATTGAGACAATGTGAGATAGTGTGAGTTAATCACTAGTATGATAAGGCCAACCAATAAATGGTTCTCAACTTTTCAGCATGTCATTCTTAAGATAAATTTAGTTCTACCACGAAAAAGATGATCACAACCCACAACTCTATTTATTTAAAGCAGGTTTTGAATCCTAATATCACATATATTTTCCAGATCCGAAAAGAGACAGAGGAACATGTCAGTTGAATTTAAACATCAAACCAACGCAAGTTTATCCATACCATGTTCTCTGCTCCAGTGCTCCTACTTCTTCAATTTTTTTCTACTGTGGAACCAACTGCAACGGCTAAGAACAAACAACCCTTATTCATGAGTAATTTCATACTGCCAGTTCCGGGTGCCTCCTGCCAGCAGAACTGAGAGAAAAATCAGGTCAGCAATCATAAAATCAACTAAGCAGGCAATTGCCCTCAGATTATGAAGAAATAGACAGAAAAAGTTACGGATATAAAGAAATCAATAAATGCAGGAAGTTGTAGTTAATTCATATCCAACATCATATGCAGGAGGAAGATGAAACATGGCCAATTTTTATGTACATATTTTAGTTAAGAATGAAGACAATGTCGAATCACACAACAAAAATAAATAAAGAAAGCGATAAATGCAAATGGTTTGCCCGGATTTATATGAACAAAGAGGATTAAGTAACACGGACAAGGACTGGTACGAGTATACTCATCAGAATAAAACAACCCAGAAAAATACATCAGATATAAACTTCAATAGCTTTCACAGCAGACCTGCAAGAATAACATTAACAAAGGCTCTTGATTTTAGTGCAGTTTCTTGTGTAAGGTAAACAAAGAAATAAAACATACATAATCCAGGATCCTTCACTCACTTCTGTTCTGCATTTTTCAACAAGAACAAATACCGAGATTAACAAGCGAATTTGCATTCAACCAAGAATATCGTCATCAAGGCAATTCAAGTATTACAAATCATGAAAATGAATAAATAAATCAAGCCCCTACGGGAAGAAAATCACGAGAATAATATCAAACTAATAGCTTTGAAAGGATCTACAAATAAATTCTCATTTACCTTTCAGCAAGCAGCTCGTTCCGATTACGTTGAGATGTTAGAGATTGCACAGATTTACCATAATAAAGGAATGGCAAGGTAAAACTCTGAATCCTAAACCCTAAACCCTGATCAATATAGATCAATTAAGAGCACGCAAAAAATAGCCCTGCACCTTCACAGTTCAACTCACTATAGGGAAAATATTCAGTTTGATTGGCAGCTTTTGAATAAAATTGATGAAATTAAGAAATGTATATATAGCAAATTAGCACAACCAGAATGAAAACGAATTCCATATTACTCATTCTCCCAATCCCATTCCCATTGTAAAAAGGTCAGCGATCATTGTACAAGAGATAATGAAAAAGAAATATGTGAAATTTTCCAAACCTGCTCTGCTAGCTAGAATTTCAAATTCAAATCCAAGTTACCCAAGTTGATGACAGTAATTGTTGGGCAGATAACTACCTAAATTGAAAAATCATGCATCAAGAGGGCAGAGAGTGAAAGAAACTTACCTACTACCCTCAATATGAGTGGCGTAGCTAGAGATTCAACTTTATGGGGCCAATTTATTATAATTGTATATATACATAAGAAGAATTTAAATAATAAATTAAGAAACATCTATAGCAATATCATAACATAATTTAAATAGCATACATTACCAAGGCTAAAAGTTTAAAGTCATACAGATAAGTTCATAATGTTTCTCTCCTATTTTTCATGTTTTGAAACTTATACATAATAGCTTCATTGGTAACATCTACAAAAATACCATTTTCGATGTAAGACACTAAACAATCATTTAATAACTTGTCTCCTAAACGGTTGCGCAGAGCATTCTTAATGATCTTCATTGCTGAAAAAACTCTCTCAACAGTTGCAGTAGCCACAGGTAAGGTCAGTGATAACTTAACTAACAAATAAACCAAAGGAAAAACATCATGTTTCCTTGTAGAAACTAACTTCTCAGCAAGACCTCCAATCCCTGATAGTCCCGAGAACCTTTCATCAGCACGCACATCACGTATAAAATTCTCAAGTTGAGATTCTAGTTGATACAAAGCAACTTCTGTAAAATCAGACGGATAAGACTTTGCAAGACAAAGTAACTTCTCAGTATCAAATACAGCAAATGAATCTCTAGGATCAAAACATGCCATGCACATAAGCAAATTTGTATTCACTTCATCAAAACGCTGATTCAACTCCAGAACTTGCTTGTCAATCACAGAATAAAATAGCTGAACTCGATAATAATGATCATTCGTCAATTTCTCAACTTTGCGTCTTCCCCTTCCTCGAGCTACATAATCATCTTCCATATTAAGCACATCTATCTCATTTGTGCTACAAAACTTAGTGACTTCAGTTACTAACTTCTCCCAACCTTCATCTCTTATTTCTTGCAAACGTGTTTTTGCTATCTTAACAAGATTCATTGCACTAACAATATCTTGATCCTTCTTTTGTAGCCCTTGAGATAGGTCATGTGTAATCCCCAAAATTTGCTTCATAAGATGCAACACAAAAACAAACTCAAATCGACTTGTAACTTCTAACAAATTCAAAGCTTCAGCTCTTTGAAAACATCACTACCATTGGTACCAACATACTCAAGAACATCAAGAACAGAAGAAAATAAATGCATCAAGTTGATGACTGTACCGTAATGAGAACTCCAACGAGTATCGCCATGACGCTTCAATGTCATTTCTTGATTCAGTCCACTTCCCGTCTTAATTTCATCACTTGCAATGCCTTCAATGACCTTCTTTCTTTGTTTCTCCAAGAGCAAATCAGTGCGCTTACAAGAACCTCCAAAAACATTGCATAAACGACTGACAGTATTAAAAAATGACCCCACACTTGGATGATTTTTAGCAACAGCAACAATTGTCAACTGGAGTTGATGTGCGAAACAATGAACAAAATAAGCATGAGGATTCCTCTTAAGTATCAAACTCTTCAATCCATTAAATTCGCCACTCATATTGCTTACACCATCATATCCTTGACCTCTCAAACTAGAAATGCTTAGCCCATGTGTTGATAAAAATAATCAATACCCTTCTCGAGTAAGGCTGCACTAGTGTCTCTAACATGAACAAGACCAAGAAATCGTTCGATGACGCATCCTTTCTTATTCACATAACGTACAACAACACCCATTTGCTCTTTGACGGACACATCTCGACATTCATCAACTAATATGAAGAAAAAATCATTTCCAATATCATTAATGATAGCAATAGTTGTCTCAGTTGCAGCTGCATTAATGATATCGTATTGAATATCTGGTGATGTAAGTTTCGCGTTGTGAGGTGCATTCTTCAACACAACATTAGCTATCTCTTCATTCGAAGTAGCCAACACTTTCAAGAGCTCGAGAAAATTTCCTTGGTTTAAGGATTCTTCCGACTCATCATGTCCTCGAAAAGCTAATCCTTGCATAAGAAGGTAGCGAAGACAAATAATAGATGCATTTAATCGGCAATGATAATTGGACTTTGATTTCCTTGATGCTTTGGAAAGAGACAATTCAATGTGTTGGGCTTGATTCATCAAATCTTCACATGCCAATCTACATTTATTATGATCACTATTAGGGTCTCTAACGTGGCAATTCAATCTTTCTTTTTTGCGCCAATTATTAAACCCTTCACTTACAAAAGCCTCATGCTTACTTTATCTACTTCCGGATGAAAAAAGATAGCAATGTAAGCAATAAAGAGCATCATTTGCAATGCTATACTCCAACCACGTCTTGCCTTCATCAAACCAAGAAGGAATAAATTTGCGTTTTCTATTTCCATTATTCTTTATGGGAAATCATGATTGCGTCGTTGACATGGGCCCTTCAATAAATAAGCTCTGCGCACTTGCTCTATTTGGTTAGGTGGATAACTACTTATAGTAGGTCGTAGTCCTGGATCACTCGGGAGATTTTCTAGATCAACTTCATTCGATGTTACTTGAGGTTGAACATCTACTTCAATATTTACTTCATCTTCCAGTGATGCTTCAGCTGGAATACGTATAACATCATCAATGGTTGAAGAAGAACCATCTTTGGTTTTTGCTACTGGTACAAAATAGCGTTTCATTTTCTGTAAACAATAAGACAAAATAGCTAGTGATAGTCAAGCATTATGTTTAACAATAATATGCTCATTTATGTTCACTAACAACTATCCTATTTTTAATATTTCTATACTGCAACAAGAGAACAACAAAGAAATCCAAAGTCCAACATTCATTTCTGGAAATTAAAATGAAATATCATTATGTTGTTGACTTAACAAAATACTGATAAAGAATCAAAATTTACATAAGTTATATTATCAATTTATCATTGGTTCAACTTCCTTTGCCCACTAAGCTAAATAGCTAATGAATGTTTGTCCTTTCTAGCAGCAAAAGGAACTTCTTTCAGTAATTTCATCGAACACATAGACTTCACTTCAGTGAGTAATTTCATCGAACACATAGACTCCATTCAAAAGCTCCAAACTACTTCAATAAGTAGACTCATATGAATTACATAATAAATAAATTTATGAACTAATAACCTACTATCTCCGCTTTTGTCCAAAACAACATTTCATCTATGATCTATGATAAAATAAATGCAAGAATTCTCCAAGTTGAGATGAAATTGAAACTTACCCTCAAAAAATCCACCCCAAAAAATTAATGAAACAAATCAAAAAATGCATGAGTAATAGAGAAGATTATTTTGCTTACCTATTTCGCCGAAGAGTAGAGAGAGAAATTGAGGAGAGATAGATCTACATAGTTGATACAGAAACTTGAAGGTGAGGAGACGGAAATGAAGCTAAACAGAGTGAGCGTAAATCTTAAATTTTTCTTTTCCCACAATTTCAATTAAAAACTTAATTAAAACACTAAAATTACTATATTAACCCTATTATTTTTCAAAATACCCATGTGGGCACTGGCCCTCACCGGCCCCTATGTGGCTACGTCTCTGCTCAAGATCTTCAGCATCCTCGATCCTTTTACCAACAGAGCTTATAACGGCCAAGTAAGTTCTTGATAACGAAATTCCCTTCAAACTCAACTTTCTTGGCACATGACAATCCTACTGCATTGCATGGGCGAGGGAAGGATTTTCGTTGGAAAGAGGTTTTTTCAATAAGTGAAGTGCTAGAATATGAACGGAGTGGAGTTTAGAAAAATCAGACCGTTTATTTTTAAATATGGTAATAATATCTACGTTAATATAGAAATTAAGACTGAGTTTGCAACTGCTTATTATAGTATTTAATTAAAAAAAATATTTTAACTTTAAGCCAAAAATAAATATTTTTAGTAGTTCAGGAAATTATGATGGCTTACTTAAGGAGTTTATTTGCTTAATTTTAAAGAAACTATCACATAAAGCAAATTTTACAAACACTATACAACCCTTATGCAGTCAAAAAATAAATAAGTGTTTAAAATAAAATCTTGAAAAAAACAGCCTAAAAAAGGTAATAACCGTTAAACACTTTCCTTTAGAATTTAGACAGTTGTGATAAGGTTATTTTAAGCACTTTCCATATCAAAAGTAAATCCGAAAGCTTGGAAAACAAAAGGATTTGAGATGTTTAAGCCTCGTTTGAAAAAAATAACTTAATTAAGAACTTATGACAAAAAAAAACTTATTCTATAAGAATTTATGGTATAAGCACTTAAATTTAATAAATTAATTGTATTCGGATACATGCAATAATAATGAGTTATATAAGCAAAAAAAAAATTAAAAAATTTAGTTATCAGAATTTGATATGGGAACCTTCTTAAAAGTAACTTATAAGTTGTCAAAATAAGTTAAAAGTAACTTATTATTTAGAATAAGTTATTTCAATAAGTCATTTCAAACGCGCATAATAGAACGTATTATTTAAAATAAGTTGTTTATAAGCACTTACAAATTGGGCCTAAATTGAAACATCTTCCAAAAGTAAAACTCGAAACATCCATTTAAAAAAATAAGCTCAATATTTGAAATAAAAAGTCGAGTTTAATTCCTTTTAACAAATAAGTCATTTCGTGAATACTCCATCCGTCACATTCAATTATCTCATTCCAAAAATAGCAACTTTTCTACTACACTAACACTCTTTTTCATGGGACCCACTCATTTACTTATAACTAACAACTCTAGAGTATGATTTGAAGGTTATTCTCATATTTTTTTTTATATCTAATACAATGCTAATGACACATGTTTGTTCTTTCTACAAAAGAATTACTCCCTCCGTCCCATTATTAGTGGCGCCTTTCTTTTCGGCACGAGAATTAAGGGAATATGTAATAAAGTATGAGAGATGAGTTAGATAATAAAGTAGGAGAGAGAGATGAGTGTGATAATGAGAGAGTAGGAGAGAGAAGATGATAAAGTATGAGAGAGAAATGAGTATAATAATGAAAGTAGATGATAAAGTAGGAGAGATAAGATGATAAAGTAGGAAAGAGAGTGATAACTTTTTACCAATTTGGGACGTCGCCACTAATAGCGGGACATCCGAATTAGGAAAGGTGGCCACTAATAATGGGACGGAGGGAGTACATTTTACCATGTTTGCTTTGTATGTTCTCTTTCGGGTTATCTGCTCTGTATTTAACATACAGAACAAGATGTAAGTTTAACATTAGAAAGATAGTCTTATTTTATGGCAAAGTCTTCATGCAATCAGCTTAATTTTCTGAGTTTCTTCACAAACAAGATTTTGCTTCTTTCTTTCTTGCATTCTTACCGGATAGCTAATTTTTAAGATTCTATTTTGCTGCTAGGTTTTCAATGTCCCATGATATTGTTTAGAATACAGTTTTGTGGATGTTCTGCACGGCTTGTTGCTTCATTGAGGAGGACAAATTTGGTGTTGTTCAACTCTCAAAATTGATGTCTAATTTACTAGCTTTATAGATTAAGACTCACAGACCAACCTTTTGAGGTTGTATAGAATTTGATCTCACTATCTTTTAATAATGATTGAGGGTGATTTACTAGAGTTGTTTTGAGGCACAATTGGTGTTGGCATGTATTCGTTTTGGCTTTTAAATTAACTTGTATTTATGTTGTTGAAAAAATTAATACTCCCTCCGTCCCACCCATCTTGACGCGTATTCCTTTTCGGGACGTCCCACCCATCTTGACGCGTTTCCAAAAAAGGAAATAATTTATCCTCCTACTTTTTCATTTCTCTCTCTTACTTTTTTATTTATCATCCTACTTTTTCATTTCTCTCTCCTACTTTATCCTTCTCTCATACTTTATCATCTACTTTCTTAATTCCCGTGCTGAAAAGAAACGCATCAAGATGAGTGGGACGGAGAGAGTATTAATTATGTTTTTTTTTCAGCCAAATGAAAAAATTAAAAAAAATTAGAAAAGGTTGCGAATTTGCGGCACTTTTAGAGGCTCAAATAAGTGTCATCAATGTTCTTATACTTGACTTTCCGCGGCACCTTTTGCGGTACAAATAAGTGTCGTTAAAGCCACGTCAGCAATTTCAGCGGCATTTTCGTTTCTGCCGCGTGTGACTTTTCCCGACACGAGTATTTGCAGCACTCTCGCGGCAAATCCAATTTTCTTGTAATGTCTCCTAAATATACGTGTCGAAAAGAAATGAGACAAGTTCATGGGACGGGTGGAGTAATATTTAGTTATGAGCTTAAAGTAAATTAAAATTGATTACAAATAAATCCTTTATGGGCTTGGGAATTACTCCCTCCGTCCCACTGTTAGTGGCTTATTTTTTCGGCACAGTAATTAAGAGAATAGAGATAAAGTATGAGAGAGAAATAGATGATAAAGTAGGAGATAGAAAATGAATGAGATGATGAGAGAGTATGAGTAAAATAACTAAAATGTTAATGATAAAGTAGAAGAGAGAATATAATAAAATAGAAGAGATAGTATTAAAATTTATTAAATTTAGATTGAGCATTTTTTAGCGTAACGGAAGGAATAATATACTATGGAAGTCCATTATGGCCTCATCTCTTAAAATAATACTTTGGTCTACGTAAGAGTATACATTTGATTTTTATCTTGAATTTTCTTAGTCCAATACTCATCTGCAGTTGCAGTTTTTCATCTAAGTTCCTTCAGAGTTGAAGCGCAAAGCAAGACTTTGCAGCTTCATTCAAAAATCGATAATACTTTGCACTTTAATAAAATATAGATCTCTATATATAGATGCAAATAAGCTATTACTATCAGTTTATGAAAATAACCTAAAACGGTCTATGAAGAATTTAGAGGCAAAGCCAGCAGTAGCCACACAGTATCGGCACAAATACAAATGTAGCCAACGTTTAAAAGAAAACACATATATAGCCATTTTGTCCTTATACGGCGCAGGGCCGATGGCGGGGCCGATGGAGGTGTCAATCGGCCCTAAATGCCCTGATGAAAACAGTTGAGTTGTTCAACTTATATGGTGGCGGGGCAGATTTATGGCCGAATTACTGTGAATCGGCCCTATATGCCATAGGCCGATGAATCAATCGGCCGATGGGCGAACGAGGGCCGATGAATCAATCGGCCGACGAAGGGCCGAACCAGGGCCGAAGGTGGAAATCAATCTGTCCCTCATCGGCCCTTACGCCCTCCTTGGAGACATGATTTGACAAGACACTGCATGACTTTAATGCTTGCAGTAGGGCCGATACCGGGCCGATTGGGGCCGATGTCGGGCCGATACACTTGGTTCCGATACCTTGATCTGCTGAATTGACTAGTCGGTTCCGACATTTCACATGCACACAGGCCGGGGCCGATTGTGGTGGGCCGAATAGGGCCGATCAGGGCCTATTGTCGTAAAGCATAGTACAGTTGCAGATTTCACGTGAAAAATTTCAGAAATTTCTTTATAAGACGTAGGATGGGCGATTTGGTTCTATCAAAAAAAAAACATCATTCCACTTCTTTTCTTCTCAAAGCTTCAAATTATAGTTGGATAAAATGACCGATTTTCGATCAATTATTGTGAAATTGAACGGCCAATTCGATGCAGATTCGAATTACGTCGGTGGGCATGAGTTCATTGTTTACATTCCTTCAAACAATATTTCTCTCGAATGTCTTCGACAAAATATTGATCGGTGGCTCACTTGCTTATTCCCTTCCTTTCAACTACTTCATTTATTATCTTGCGCTTCCCGACGAACCGGCCGAATGATGAAGGCCATTATGGGCCATGATGATGATCTTATGCGGCTTGTGCTCTATCGACGTAGAGCCGATTGTGTTTGTTGTGTATCCTGAAGTGCAAAATCCTCAATTTGTTGTTCCGAATCCGAATCAATTTCCCGAAGATAATTCTAATTTCGGGGGTTCTAATTGGTTTACGGGGCAAGGAAGTAGAAGTAATGATGGAGGGTGGGCTCCCCAAAACAATACTCGTGTGGAGACGGATACAGATGGTGAGGCGGACTTGGACTCATCATCTGATGATGATGATGATGAAGATATTCCTTCTACCTTGAATAATTATTCGTTACAAGATTTTGCTGCATGGATTCGGAGGGAGGGTGGCGTAAGTCAACTTATGTCTTTGCTAGTTCCAGTCAATCGTTCTCGAACAAATGACGAGACTGTATACGACAACACAGAAGCAGCAAGCAACTGGCTACTTCCTGTTGTTCCCCTTGATGTATCTGATTCGGTAGCGTCGCGGGAACTCGATAAGCTGTTGTAGACGGAAGTCGCAAGCGGGATTGATGTTTAGCTCGAAAGACGATCTTTATCTTTGCGTGGCTCTATTCCATTTGGAAACCGGGGCGGATTTCGAGTGCAACGTTCCAGGTGCATCCCGTTTGGAATATTTATGCGTAAGAAGTGCCTGATTGTCCATTCGAGCTACGGGCATACCGTAGAGGTCGGACGCGTTGGGAGGTTGTTAAGTGGGTTGCGGACCACAATTGTACAACCGATTTATCCGGACTTGGTGAACGAAATGTGAGGTCCAAGGTCGCCGCCGCTTATATAGCACGTAAAATGCGTCGTCAAAGCAAGCTAATGAAACCGGGCGATATTCGAGCCGATTTGTTGGATAAATTTGGAATACAAGCAACGTACGGTGTTGCCCTCCGAGTGCGCAACGCAGCTATATCGATGATTTACGGCGGACATGCTGATTCGTTCAAAGAACCGCCAAAATATCTCGCATTTGTTGGAACAAACAAATCCGGGGAACTTATACGGATCTTGATGTCGGTGAGGATGGTCGTTTCCGACATTTATTTATGGCGCTTGGAGTATCGCGTGCCCCTTGGTTAGCAGCCTCCGGAAGGTTATTGTGGTGGACGGCACCCATTTAAAAGGGAGAAACAAGGGAATATTATTCGTCGTAGCTACTTTTGATGCGAACGAGCAAATATTCCCTCTCGCTTTTGGTGTAGGTCCCATTGAAAATGATGTTTCGTGGATGTGGTTTATGATGCGACTAAGAGCCGCATTTCCAACGGATGTCAGTTTAGTGATTGTTTCAGACCAACATAAAAGCATAGCGAATGCGGTAAGAGTGGTTTTCCCAGACGCACAACACGGGCTCTGTTACTATCATTTATCGAATAAGCTTGCGAGGCACGGTGAGTGGGTTATCCGGTCATTTTATCGAGCAGCTTATGCTTATCGGGCAACAGAATTCCATGACGCTATGAACGCGATCCGTGAGGGAAAACCTGCTATTTACGAAAAGCTGATGGAAATCGGATCGGAAAAGTGGTCCCGACTTTTCAGTAAAGGTCGTCGTTACAGTCTACTGACTTCGAATGCTGCCGAGTCAATAAATTCTCGACTGATGGAGGCTAGACGACTACCAATTTTAGCTATGCTCGAGGCAATCCGTCATATGATAGAGTCGTGGTTCGATACACGACGGGTAAAAGCAAGTTCCAGAAACAATCCGTTGATGGAGGCTTCTGAGTTGAGGATGCGGAACGAAGTAGAACTGGCTCGAAGGCTTACAGTTACGTAGGTCACTAACCACAAGTACAAGATCGACGCAGGTGATCGACAGTGGAGGGTCAATCTTCTAGACGAAATGTGTGAATGCGGCGTCTGGCAAATTGACTTGTTGTCGTGTAGTCACGTTGTCGCTGTTTTGTATCATCGCAGGGAAAATTTGTACAATCATATTAATGATTATTATACGACGGCGACGTGGAAGGCAATATATGCCGGAGTGGTTAATCCCGTGCCTCCTCGAAATGAGTGGGGTGTCCCACCGGAAATAGAGGACATGGTTGTTCTTCCACCAATAATTATGCGGCAAGCCGGACGACCGAGAAACAGCCGTCGTCCTTCAGGAGCAGAAGCTAGTACATCTGGTACGCGTCGTAGGAAAAAATGTGGTAATTGTGGAGAAGAAGGTCACACAAGGAGGAGATGCCCTGTATCTGGAATGACTTAATTTATTGCTCAATGATCGTTTTAATTTTATTGTCACTGATCGATTAAAGTTTTTGGTCACTGATCAAATTATTAGGTAGGAAAAAGGCCGAAACCCTAAAAGGGCCGATAGTCTTGAACACATCGGCCCTAATCGGCCGACACCCCATAGGGCCGAAACCCTTATTTTATCGGCCTCGGCCGAGAGGCACAATTACCGATTTTGTCGGCCTCGGCCATGCAAGGCTCAGGGCCGATGGTAGTGGGGCCGATAAATAGTCGGTTGATTATCGACCCGAAGCCGATATTCGGTTCAGTATCGGCCCCTAGGCCGATACATGATTTTATCGGCCGCGGCCGAGAGACACGCAATCTCGGCCATGCTAGGCTCGGGGCCGATGGTAGTGGGGCCGATAAATATTACTGTTCGATATTGGCCCCTAGGCCGATACATGATTTTCTCGGCCGCGGCCGAGAGACACGCAATCTCGGCCATGCAAGGCTCGGGGCCGATGGTAGTGGGGCCGATAAATATTCTGTTCAGTATCGGCCGATACATGATTACTAGATAAAAGATACGGATAAATATTACGAAATGTTCCATCTTTACATTATACAAAATTAGCAGATAAAAGATACAAAATTACGAACCTGTTCCATGGAATACACACTACTCATCGGGAGAGCTAGATCCTAAATCTCCGTAATGGCACTGCTCGAAACATTTCCAAGCCATCCACTCCCGATAGACTCTGACGTTTGACTTCATGTTACCCCATTTCGGAGTAGGATATCCACTTATGAGCCGCTCAATTGCCATACACGTATATGGACCACAACTATGCGAATCCTCTTGCTTGAACTGCTCATTTTGCGGCATCAATACTAACTGAGGAGTCCGAATGCCCGGATGCTGCAGATTGTGCTTGTTCATTTCCCAGTAATTAGTAGCCTACAAAAGAAAATATTAGTAGCCAAAAAACTATATTAAAAATATTAAAATACGTACATCTAGCAATCAACCGATCAGTTTGCGGAGTGGCCGCAAATTGGCTTTTCGGTGCTCATATATATCCTTGTTTCTACGGCAGTTAAGTGAGTCATACAACTCCAACTTCCATGACTCGATACACAATCTCACAGTCATCCAATGGCCGGCGGCCAACACCGGGAATATGACCTATTAATTAATGCAAATTAGTAAAAAATAATTCCACGGGCTAAAAAGACGACTGAAAAAATTGTAAAACTTATGAATTTGGCATCGAACCACGGAGTCTTGTCATCACCAAATACCGTATCCGCTCCCAAAAACGGCATCCATTAAACCACGATTTGGGATCCGGTCAAGTATATGACACCTCGTAACGTTCATGGAAGTCGTTATCGGGCTCAAATATTTGGGAAGTCCAAGATGTATGTAACGCCGTCTGTAAAAAAATATACACATTAGCAAGACAATTAAAAAGAAACATATTTTATATTTAAAAAAAATAAAAATATATACTTACAAAAACTGACGTAGTCGCTATCACGGTATACCGTGAATCGGGTGTACACAACACGTCACGGTCTTTATAATGAAGCCTCTGCCGGAGATAGCATATGTACAAATCGATCATTGTGTGACCCATGTCGTACTTAGTATCCAATAAGTTGTTGAAAAAGCCGTGGGAGAGCTCATGCTTTGGGATACAAGTGACATTGGGCTGAAATATTCATTCCCATGAACTTGGCAAATTCTCTCCTCGCACGTCGGCCGGATCAAACATGCGTGGAGCTCCACTAGGATTTGGGAAGCGTTCTACTATGGGCCGCAAATAACATTCTATTAAAAAAAACTAAAATTATATACTAACTTCAAAAAATATTTGTACCTCATCGCTTTGTACAATTTCCCCGCTCCGACGGTCGGCTATGATACACCCGTCGTACATGCCGTGTATCAAATAAGTCATCCACGACAGATGATGTTTGCCGCATTTTGGACAAAAAGTCATGGTTAAATGAAATAATATAAAATTAATTAAAATAGTTAACATACCTGCACAGGCGGTGGAGCCGCCCCAGGGAGTGGCTCCCAACGTCTCGGGACCCAAACATGTCTCTCCTCGTACATCCTATGTCGTCCCATATCATGGCCACGATTAACCATTCGAACGACCACATTCCAAGGATTCGCTTCGCCACTCGTCGTATCTTCCACATCTCTCTCGTGGTGGCTCATTCCACTGGGTCACTCATGTACATTAACAATCCTACCCCGTGGTGGCTCAGATGGTGCAGAAACTGTTTCCTCATCCGATTCATTAATAATCTGCTCCACATCCCACGAATCAGTAGATTGTATGCCTTTGCCCTTGCCCTTGCCCCCGAAAATTGACTTTATCAATTTCCCCACTTTCTTGAAGAACCGATCCTCATTATCCTTCCAGCGCTGATCCACTTTTTCTAACAATTCAGTCTCGCGCCGCTGAAACTGTTCATCTATCGAACGGATCATTCTGTCATAAGTGGGCAAAGTCCAATCTTCATCCCTCCGAGGCCCAGATGACCCCTCCGCCGGTGCACGTTTCTTCGTCGATTTTTTCTTTTGTCTTTGCCGGCGGAGGATCCCGTCTGATGCCCTCTTCAACAACTACTCTCCGATGTACGGCAGTCGGTCTATGAAACTCCACACCGATCGGATTATCTCCTATCACCCGTCTCCAGTATTCCGAATGCTGCTCCTCGGGAGTGGGCGTAAGACTCTGAAGGGGTGGTGTTTCCATCTGTTCGAAAAGTTTAAGAAATAGGTTATAATCCGTTCCGTAAAAGTTCATAAATATTTAAGATGTTACTTACCGGCAAGGCAAAAAAACTAATCCATTCCGTATCTGGTGGCGTGACAAATACCCATTTCACACATCGGGGCATACCACCGTCATTAATAAGGCGTACACACAGACTGGCCAAATCTGGTATCGCCTCATAGGCCCAGATCTACAATACGATTAAAGATCAGTACAACTATAAAATATAAAATAAAATAAAAAATTATAAAATCGGAAATTTGTACCTGAAGAGCCCAAACTGGACCATAAATATTATACTTCGATTTAACTGCTTCGACTTCCTTCGGCACGAAGCTCATGTAGTGTAAGAGAGCATTATACGTGTATGCTCCCCATGGAAAATCGTTCCACGCATCTATATCATCAGCAAGAACCCACATCCAAGTCTCGACCTTCTTCGTGTCGGCGAAGTGCGAAGAAAAAACACATTAGGGCCAAGACATTGGCCACCTTCAAATAATCGTCGTCTGAGAGGTTGCCGAGCTTCTCATTTTTCCATAAATTTAGTAGCTCGCCTCCTGTTACTGGATTCCCATTTGTCACTCTCATGTACACTCTGCACTCTTCGGGGGCACGAGCCGCCGTCGTATCGAAATTACGGGCGCCAAAAAATAAGCCGGTTACGAGTGCATACTGGAACGCGAAAATCGAATCTCCCGTCCGGATATGTGAAAACGGGCCTCCCCGGACGGTGCCGGCACCTCATAGCACATCAACTGATGCAAAGCTATGATCGAACTCTTGCCCTTCCTCCAAGCGAGCAAATGTCCAAATTGTCCGTCTATAAACCTACTAATTAGGTCATTACCCCCACGTTTAGAAAGAGTCTTTTGTAGTAGTTCGGGTAGGCTATCTCTCCAATATGTCGTGACTTTAGGGGTCTTTTGTCTAACCGGTAGTCGGATATAAGCGGGCTGCAAGATTTTTCGAAAAATCAATTATTTTTCGAAACAGATAATAAGGGCCGATGAAAGGGGCCGATTTTAATATTACGAGCCGAGGCCGAAGAGTATTCGGCCAGTCGGGGCCGATGATTATTCGGCCAGCCGAGGGCCGACGGCCGAAACCTCAAAGGCCGAATTCTATTCGGCCTTGGACTTCTCTTCGGCAAGACGTGGCCGACGGCCGAATGAAGGCCGAATTCGGCCCCAATCTCATCAAGGCCGACTCGCCCCCCAATTTCATCAAGGCCGAATCAAGGCCGAATTCTGCCCCAATCGAATCAAGGACGAATTCGGCCGACTTATCTTTAGCAAGACGGGGCCGACGGCCTAATGAAGGCCGAATTCTGCCCCAATCTAATGAAGGCCGATTTCAATTCTCCAAAGAGACCGAATTCTCCAAGGCCGATTTCAATTCGATGCCGGGGCCGATGGCCGAATCAACTCGGCCAGACAGGGCCGAATTATATTCGGCAACGGGGCCAGGGCCGATGGCCGAATCAACTCAGCACGGCCTAGGCAGGGCCGAAGACGTCTATATTCATCGGCCCTGCAATCGGCCCCCAAATCGGCCCCAGTTTCATACATTTGCAGAAATTAAACACGATAATCTCTCCAACTTCTCCACAATTTCATCAATAAATTGACATGTCAATGTAAACCCAACCTAAATTTCATCTTTGAATTAACTACAATCACAATTACAATTCATGGAATAATTTTACTAACCTCAAATTCATCGGAAGACATGATATTCTTCGGATTAACGGCGGCGGCGAATAAAGCGAGCGGCGGTTAACGGCGGCGGCGAGGGTCGAATTGTGGGAGAAGTAATTTTTCGGAAAAAATGTCGGCCAAACGGTTAAATTTTATCGGCCCTTCATTATTGGCACTCGGGGCCGATGGTGGGGCCGATATTGGGGCCGATGACTTAATATCGGCCACGGGTGAATCAACGGTCGGATTAAGAAGCCGTTACAATCGAATAAACGGTCAAAATCTTCGGCCGTTACATCGAACGGTTTCGTAAGGGTCAGGGCCGATACCTAGGCCGATGACGCCCCGCTGTACATCGGCCCTAAGTTTATGCCTTTTTATAACATCGGCCGACTGGGGGCCGATTGACATTAATTCGGCCATAAATCGGCCCTTAAGCCATATAATTTGTTGAAAGCGAATGTTTTTGGAGGGCCGATAAAGGGCCGATTTACACCACTATCGGCCCCTCCATCGGCCCTGCGCCGTATAAGGACAAAATGACTATATATGTGTTTTGTTTTAAACGTTGGCTACATTTTTTTTTTTTTTTTTTTTTGCGAATTTGGCCACCAGAGTATATTACCACAAGAATTTATATAAGCTCTTCCAAGACGCACACACGTAAGTGCTTAATTTTAGAATAAATTCAAATAAAAATGTTTATAGACTCTTCCAAACGGAGTCTTACGAAAAATCAAATATTTATCATTTAAGTGCAATTAAACGAGGAAAAACAATATAAACAAATTTAATGTCCAGATATGCACCCTATCTAATATTCTAGTGCATATCTCGAATAGCAGTTGTCGGTTCTCTCGAAATACAAAAAATGGGAGAGCGTGGTGATTCTCTATCGCTGTCTAAAAGCAAGTGTTGAAAGTTGAGAGAGATTTCCAACAGGAGGTGTGACTTGTTTATGCATACAATTCTGACTTTGGCTCTTGAGGTGTGATTTATTTGTTTATTAGCTTAATACACATACTACTGCTAATTTGATCTTCACATTTTCAACTTTCTCTTTCAATCAAAATTCTATCTCCAAATGGTCCCTTAACGCGTGCTAATTATTCCACAGTTTTTTTCCCAAGTACGAAAATCACCGCCATTTGCAGGGTCGTCTGCTTCACATGCATCTCTCTCTCTCCCTCCCTCTATCACATTTCTGTGTACAGTGGCAGTGGCTATGGCAGACGACCAAGAGATCAATAATCAAGAAATTAGCTACAGAATGGGCTAGAAGTTCAAATTTTTTAATACTAAAATAATAAAAGAATGTTATAATATTCGTAAGAGTTGTGACCAACAAGAGTTCGAAATCGGCAGTAGAATCTAAATCTAATTTATTCACAAAATCTCATTCGACTCAAACAATTTGCTAGAAAATCATCCCTACTATATTACCAAGTACTGCCATTTTAAAAATTGTTTTGTTAGTTTATGTGTAAATAAGCATAAGTTGATTGAAAGATTAAAAATTATCAAATGTCATAATAAGTTTGGTATATAAAACTTTTGTGTATACTAGCATGACGAAAACATGTGTTGAGAATTAGATGATCAGAATTTTTATGATGTTACATATTTATTTATAATAATTAAAGTATGTGATAAGATTGTGACATGTTACACACTAGCGATGCAATTGGGCTTAAACGAGATTCTACTACATACTGATTTTACTTTTGAGTGAGGAGAGAGAGACTTGACAGGAGAGAGAATATCAAAGCCAAAATGCACGCCTTTGGAATATGAAATCTTGATTGGTGGTCCTTTTCCTTCGATCCTAATCGCTTACCATTCAACTCTCTACCTCTCTCTTTCCCCTACGTCACAGTTATTGGTCCGATTTAATTTCATATAAAATTAATCTAATATTTATCTCACAATTCTTGTTTTAATAGTGTTTAGTGCGGAATTTAAGAAAAGTAGGTGGATTTATGTTAAAGTGAGTGGAAATGTATTAAAGTGATGTGATCTATTATTTAAATTAATTGTGATCCATAAATAATTTTTTTTCTGAATGAAGACAGGGATAACGTGACAGCCGAAAAAAAAAGATATTATTAACGGGACGGATAAAGTATTATTTATTGTGTTTAGAGCTTGCAAAACGGGTCCGATTCAAAATACTTGAAATATGGATTGAGTTGAATAAAAATATTAGAAAAAATAATTGAACCTAAAAAATCATTCCGAACTAAAAGTCATCTCACTCAAAATAAATACTTATTTTATAATTATTTCTAATTAAAAAGCGTTTGATAACACACACCTATATTTTTCGTGTACTCTATCATAAAAATATTGATATGTAACTTTTTTCATTAAAAAAAAACCTTTGCTAAGTGTCAAAACCTTTATAATGTTATATAAATGTGGTATATTAAATCATTATGCTCCAATTACTACTCAGAAATTATTGGTTGTGTTACATATTCTTGGAATTTGATATTCATAAAGATTGGAAAGGTAACAATATGTCAATATCTATCACGTGATTTCTTGAAAAAAAATTATAAATTGTTTACCTGGAACATAATCTAATTGGAAGGGAACTTTGTAGACTTAGCTGGATGGAAATAAAATAATTGAGATCCTACTCTGGATAAGAAACGAAATAGTAGAGAAAGGATTATGTTTCCCTCTTTAGATACCAATCATAGTAAACAGTAATTGATTGTTGTAATGTTTTAATTATAATTTGTAGAACCCAATATCTCATATTAAATACTGCTTTTCATCCATAGAATATAAAATGTCACATAAAATAACGTAACTTAGAAAAGTATTGTGACTCCATTTTAGTGCGACAGCCGGCAGATTCCATACTTATAAAATAATCCATCAGGATATAGTTGTATTTTGAACTTTCATTACTAGTTACTAGATTTGACAAATTAATAATTAAATTTGAAAATTTTGGATCGGTTAAGTCCGTCTGTCCACCTAGCCAACGTATAAATATTTTTTTCTAAAAAACCCAATCCCCTAATAATTATGCATTCTATTTTATGATTTTTTAATATTGCCAAAAAGTAAAAAAAAATGAAAATTTACTCTCTTTCAAAGTGTAAGGTTTTGGGTGATTTCTCAACCTTTTTTGTTTTTTTTTTCAGAATAGGGAAAATGATCAAACTTTTGATACGTGTTACACTTCTATTTTACAACTTTTTTTTATGATATGACTGATAAATAGAATCACGGGACTTGAAACACAGTATTTTTTATTTTATTTTTTGGTAAAAACCACGGGAAACACAGTATATAATTTAGATCCCCGGCTCATTATCTACTTTTTGTTACCTTTGACACATTATTATAATTATTTTCTATATAAAATATAGATACCTATTAAAAAAAAGTAGTAGTAATAATAATAATAATAATAATGCATATCACTATCATCCGAAAGAATATTTTAAAATCGTAATTTTAGCCTTGAAGGTCGAGGGTCCAAATAAATTCTATTAATTAGTTAATCAAAGGAATAAAGATTATGGATTCCATTCATCCCTATAAATATTCAGCGTATCAGTTCTATATTCGTACCTAGTAGCTTTAGACATGGAGAATTTCCATTCCACGTTTTTTCTTCTTCTCCTTCTTCCACTTCTCTCTCTAATTCTGGTTTCATGCGCCGAGAGACAGGTTCATTGCTCTTTTCTATTACGTTGCTACAATTAATTTCATTGATTATCACACATGTTATGTTCGAATTATTGTTTGCAGGTATATATAGTATACTTTGGCGAGCATAGTGGAGATAAAACCCTCCAAGAAATTCAAGAAAACCACCATTCTTATCTTCTCTCAGTCAAGGAAACTGAGGAAGATGCAAAATCCTCTCTTGTTTATAGTTACAAGAGAACCATCAATGGCTTCGCTGCTCTTCTCTCTCCCGATGAAGCTTCCAAGTTATCCGGTGAGCGAATCTATCTCTCTCCCTCTCTATTTATATATCTATCTATATATATAGGGTATAAATCTGATATGGAAGAGGACGTATTTCTATAATAGATATGAAATATGCATAATTCTTATATATTTTCAGAGAGGGAGGAAGTGGTGTCGGTAATTCGGAGCCATCCGAGGAAATACTCAATGCACACAACTAGGTCATGGGAATTTGCAGGGGTAGAAGAGGAAATCAAAGCGGACAATATGGAAAGGGATGATATATGGCTCAAATCTAGATATGGAAAAGATGTTATCGTTGGCGTGATAGATAACGGTAATTTTCCTAACTAATATTTAAATTTAAACTTAATTTTTGCATGTGAATGTTGACCACACGTGCGAATTTGTACATTGTACTCAGACGAGTTAGTTTGCTGTTCACCAGGTATCTGGCCCGAGTCGAAAAGCTTCAACGACGAAGGAATGGGTCCGATTCCAAAATCATGGAACGGATTTTGCCAAACCGGCGCTGACTTCAACTCGTCACACTGTAATAAGTGAGTCAACTCTTTAGATATTATTATCTCACTTTATCCACTATTAGGGAGAATAACTTTTGCCAGAAAAATCTGAGAAAAAGGAAGAAAGATAAAAAGCAGCAGTTGCCCTATGGTGTTGTCTTAAGCATATGTCGTTACGTGCACCACTTAGTTGGCTTAATTTGTTAGTTTTTGATAATTTCCCATGTCTCTTTCGATCAAACAAGAGATTACATTTTGGCTTCTAGCGTCGTCCACTCAGTCTCGTGAGCTTCTACATCTATAAGGAATACCTACTCCTCACTCCACAACTCCAATTCCTTTTCGAATTGTCTCACTTTAATTGTTCATTTTCCTTTCTTATAGTTTAGTGAGTTTCACTATTTTTTTTTTATTGTGTAAAAAAAAAAATAGTCAATTGGAATGAGATAATTTAATCCCCACCAAATTATAACATGCACTTTTGTTTATTTGCCTAACCAATCCAATCACATCTCACTGCTAAATTATTTCTATAGTGTTGCTGTTTTTTTTTTCAATTTAAAAAAATTAAGCTATTTTTTGTATGATTGCAAATTTTTGTTTAGGAAAATAATTGGGGCCCGGCTTTACCTCAACGGCTACGAAGCATACTACGGCCCACTTAATAGAACGTTAGATTACCTCTCCCCGCGAGACAAAGACGGCCATGGGACCCACACAGCATCGACGGCAGCCGGACGGAGAGTTAACGGTGTATCCGCCCTGGGCGGCTTCGCCTACGGCACGGCATCCGGCGGGGCGCCGTTTGCTCGCCTGGCCATCTACAAGGCCTGCTGGCCGATTCCGGGCCACGGCAAGGAAGACGGCAACACATGCTTCGAAGAAGACATGCTCGCCGCCATCGATGATGCCATAGGCGACGGCGTCAACGTGCTGAGCATTTCGATCGGGACGAAAGAGCCGCTGCCCTTCACCCAGGACGGCATAGCCTTAGGCGCGCTTCACGCCGTTAAGAGAAACATCGTCGTCGCGTGCAGCGCCGGCAACTCCGGCCCCGCGCCGGCAACGCTGTCTAATCCGGCTCCGTGGATTATAACCGTCGCCGCCAGCAGTGTCGACCGGATTTTCTCATCTCCCGTCATCCTCGGGAACGGCGTTAACATAACGGTAATAACTAACTAACTAATTTTCAAACAAATATTAAACTCAAGAAATTAATTCATTTTCCTCTGCAGGGGCAAACAGTGGCTCCATACAAGTTGCCAAACAAGCTCTACCCATTAGTCTACGCGGATCAAGTAATCAACCCGGATGTGCCCCAAAACGAATCCGGGTCAGAATTTCACCTTGTTTTCTTGTGTTCAAAAAACGACCAAAAAACCAAATTTTCACTATTCTTGAATTCTGCAGGCAATGCTTACCAGGTTCGCTCAATCCTAACAAGACTAAGGGTAAAATAGTAATATGTTTGAGAGGGAACGGTACGAGAATAGGCAAAGGCGTGGAGGTAAAAAGAGCAGGAGGAATTGGTTTCATCTTAGGAAACAGCTTAGCCAACGGAGAAGAGTTAATAGTCGATGCTCATGTCCTTCCCGCAACCGCCGTCACTTATCAAAACGCTCAAAAAACCATCGCATATATCCGGTCTACAAAAGCCCCGACGGCCTACATCGTACCGGGGAAGACGGTACTAGACACCAAACCAGCACCTTCCATGGCTGCCTTCTCTAGCAGAGGCCCCAGCACAATCACACCCTACATCCTCAAGGTAATTAATTACCAATTTACCATCAATCCAAGTATCCATTTTCACCACTCAAAAATATTTACTCATATGTATGTCAATTACCATCTCAACAGCCGGATATCACAGCTCCCGGGCTCAACATATTAGCAGCATGGAGCGAAGCTTCGTCTCCAACAAAACTCGATTCAGACAAACGTGTCGTGAAGTACAACATTCTGTCCGGAACCTCCATGTCGTGTCCTCATATAGGCGGGGCTTCAGCTCTCCTCAAGGCGATACATCCTCATTGGAGCAGCGCCGCTATAAGATCTGCTCTAATAACTTCTGGTTCATAAACTTATCCTATAAACCTCTTCAATTATATTCATTTATATGATCTATTAATTAACAAACAAAGAAAAATGTTTACCTTGCAGCTGGACTGAACAACAATCTAGGCAAAATGATAACGGATTCCTCCGGCACTCCAGCCGACCCTTTCCAATTTGGGGGCGGCCATTTCCGGCCGGCAAAAGCAGCGGATCCCGGACTTGTCTACGATGCCTCCTATACCGACTACCTTCTCTACCTATGCAGCATCGGAGTAAAGAATATTGACCAAACCTTCAACTGCTCAAAAGATTCACCTTCACCGGTGAATCTGAATTATCCGTCGCTGGCAATAGCCAATCTTCGTAGCCCTGTTACTGCAGTAAGAACAGTGACTAATGTGGGCAGCAGTAAGAGTATTTATTTTGTGAGTGTAAAGCCTCCAGTTGGGATCTCGGTGAAAATACAGCCTCCCATACTATACTTCAAGCACGTCGGAGAAAAGAGAAGCTTCAACATCACAGTAAAAGTAGGTAGTGACACTACAGGCAATGTAGAGAAAGGGAAGTACGGATTTGGATGGTATACGTGGTCCGATGGAATCCACGATGTTCGGAGTCCCATGGCCGTATCAGTAGCTTAGATCCTTGCAAGTTTTCTAGTTTGATTTTTAGCACCATTTAAGAACTAATAAATGGAGTTAACTACAATATTTAACTGCATTCAGTGTGTTGGTGTTTATCCTTTCACAATGTCTTCGTACAATTTTGAAAATGCAAACAACTTTTCTCCTCTGTTTTTGGGATAATAAGATAGTTTCAAAACGTCAAAAATAAAGTATAGCATAGAAGAATCTAAACACAGAGGAACAATAAGCTAACCTGCCATTGCTCTACACCATGAATACAAGCTTTTCAAGCTGGTTCATCCCATGAATCATGTTCGTACTCGAACTCTTTCCCCCTTGAAGTGAATGTATTTCCATTTTGCTGGGTATTTCATCAAAAACTGTTTCTGTTTATCCTCTTCACCTAACACCTCAAAGGCTCGTGCAATTCTTCTAACCGTATCTTCATCCGGTTTTACTCCCAACTCCTCCATGTCAGCAAATACCTGATGATTTATAACCAGAAAATTAATTAGGAGAAAAAAGTAAACCACATGATTGCAAAAAACATTATTCGTTAGAAAAAGAAACGAAGACATCTAGAAAATGATTTGCTTTTTTTATGAGGAGAATTGCTGGCAGTTCCAATCAAATATATTTAACAGGTGCAAAATAGGAGCAATCACCTCTATAACATTATTTGGCAGATTTTGATGGTCGTACAAGGATATCATCCTAGAAAACAGCCTCTTTGAAATAGAGCGATCATGTGCATGTAAAATCATGTCCCACAACCCTTTCGCTTCGTCTGGCCTTCTATCCATGTCAAATGCCAGTAAAAGGAGATCATATGTCGCCATTGTTGCTCCTTGACCTTTGCTCAACATCCACTTGGCCACCTGCACCACTTAAAGATATCAGTTAAAACCTAATGTTTGTAAAAAGACTATCATTTCACAGATGATGAATGAAGAATCCAAATCAATCCATTCCACACATGGTAGAAAACGTCTTTTGCTACATGAATATGGAGAACTTATAACAATATTCTGCCTCTGCAGATCAAGCAAATATATCAAAAGCTTCATACTTGAATAATGTGTTTCCACTGATTACTCTTCCTTAAGATTCTCAAAGCCTTTGCTGCAGCAATTACCGGAAATTCAGTCTCCCAGGCTATCCATTCATCTAGGGCACTATAAACAGCCTCTTTTTCATTTGGAAGTCCACAAATCTGCCAAATTAACACGAACTCATTTATAAGTTGAAGTATTTAGAAGATGGAACCTATTACGGATATGGTATATTCTACAGGTTCTCATTGTCATGACACCACAGAAAATCAAAGAGGAGTTCAAGATACTGAGTTCTGCACAGGCCCAGTTTCAGTCTGCTGATTGTTTTCTGCTGCCTAGTGAGTTGCAATGATCATGACAATGCAGCTGATATGTTAGTATGTTACTGATTTTATAGTGGGAGATGCAGCTGGTTATTTAACATCAAAGTAGTCAAAAAGTAATTTCATTAATGCGAAATTTCTAAACATGTTGGTATTTATGTTCTACCGTTCTAGTTTGGTATAGTAGGTATTCAGATTGACTTTTGTACCACAATCCATGATATTCTGGATTGTGTCTACATTCTTTCTTGTTCTCGAAACACTGCATTTTATGTAGATTGAGATTACCAAAGAGATACTCTCTCTGCTCAAAGTTTCAATTATTCATATTCATGAATTTCAACAGACTACAGCATAACAACAGTTGCATATAATTTAACATCGAAGGCAAATCATACATACAGTTTGAACAAGATTCAGTGCCTTTTGTCCCGAACCAGCTTGGTCCCTCTTTTGCCATAAGTGGTGCTCCTTCTTTCCCAACTTCCGAACAAGCTTCCTGTACAACATAATGTCAATTAAACAGAATTCTCAGGCCACATAAATACACTGAATTCGATGCAGTAGAAAATCAAAGCAGGGATTAACATCATGAGAAGAAAAACACCTACTTCTCACCAGCACCTGATGTCGCCAACGATTGGTCCTTTTGGCCGCCACGGTAGTGCTGCGGAGCAGCTATTACCTTCGACTAAGCAATGGCAATCAAAGGGGAAAATGTAAAATCCAACAACGAAACACTAGAAGATTTTACTAATTGAATGAATTTAACTGCTGCTTGCCTTCTGCGCTGGAACACTGGAATTTGATGTCTTAACTAGGAGAGAGGAAACATTGCATTTATGCGAGCAATTGAACACTGGAAAATCTACTTTAACGCATAAAACCTGAAAAATGTCAAAAATCCCAAATTAGGAACAGCGAAAATTAGGGTAAAAAAGGTAGAAGCAAGAAGGGTTACATATTGACTTGATAATTGCAAATAATTCATGGCCTCATGCTTGAGTATATCTTGAGGGTGTGTATCAGGAATTATGCAGCGTGCATAGGTGCATGTCGGGGAAACAAGAGAGAGAGAGAGAAAGAAAAGTCAGTTGGAAAACAAAAATCTTCCGGACTCAGAAGCTATTGGGCTTTGCTAATTACACATAGCAGTTAAGCCAAGCACACGATGTCATGTGGCCTAGTATCCACTTCAAAAATATTATCTATACTATTTCGGATTGTCTTAAATAAATTTTATAGAATTTTAGGCACAACTAACAACACTCCTTAAAACCGCACTGAAAAGAAAGTGGTGGACAATAACTTTGAGATTGAGGGAGTAAGTGCAATAAATTTAAGAATTTTTAATTGCTTTGGTGTATGAGTGAAACTGGAGAAGCAACTCACACAGAATAAAAGAAAATGAACTCTTTCTAAATATGAGAAAACCAACCTTACATCATGAAACATCGTGCAGTTAGTCTTGGTATGAATTAAAGAAAACATCCCCAACTTTTTTGGTTAACAATATCTTTTTTGTCAATTGTGGATCCAAGATTACGATTTTAATGCATAAATTGTTTTCTCTTCCTAATTTATAATAATGTTCTTGGTACTCGAAAAATGGAAAGAAAATCCTTAAATTATTTTAGAAGAAATATGCTTGCATTTGTTTTATTTTTGGTATTTTTCTTTTAATTCTTGTATTTACTTTAATTTTTGGCTGCGGATACAATCAAGAAAATGTATTTTATGTATACATCTTAATTTCAAATTCAATTTGTGATTCTTGATGAAATTGTGACACGTGTCTCAATTTAAAAAAATACTGTATACCTTAGTATGCATATAGATTTAACATTGATGGTACAAGATAAAAATTTGATATAAAGAATCTAGATAGTAGATCCCATTCCGTATTATACAAACCAAATCGACCAAAACAAGGAAGAACAAATCAAAGACTTAACCCGATTGGAGATTTTTCAAGGAGAAGAAGGATCGACATGGTATCCAATCACCCATAACCAAAGAATAACTTCCAAACGTGCACGAGATTTGTTCGTCAATTTTCCATGACTCTATAAAAGAAGATCTAAAGCTCTATTCTATTGAATCACATATAGAGAGAGAGAGAGAGAGAGAGAGAGAGAGAGAGAGAGAGAGAGAGAGATGAGTTGATAGATGGTTGCATCTTTCGAGGGAAGTCCGGCTAATTCCTTCACCCATCGTCATGTTTGTTCTAGAAAAAAGAAGTAAATCAATATGGCGTACAAGAAATGGTACCCTCCACCTCCCATAGAAGAAATGGAGCAGTTAGCTTTTAGACTCTATTTGGAGTAACAATTAACTACAAATCTCTACTTCTATATAAGCCGATCGAAGACGAAAGAACAGTAGCTAGCTCCACAAATTATAGTCTCTCAAATCGAATGAATAACCACACAGCATTATGTCTCTTTCTTGTACTTCTTCCCTGGGCCCCAGTTTTATGCGCTGATCATGAACAAGAACAACAACAGGTTTTTAACTTTTTTATATATACTTTGTAAGCATTTTGCAGCATATGGTGTTATGATTTCTGATTTTATTTAATTTATTATGCAGGTCTACGTAGTGTACCTGGGAGGGCATAGTGGGAATAAGACTTCCCAGCAAATCGAAGACATCCATCGTTCTTATTTGCATTTTGTGAAACTCTCAAATGAGGAAGCTAGAGATTCAATTGTTTACAGCTACAAGAACGCGATAAATGGCTTCTCCGCCATGCTTACCCCTCAAGAAGCTCAAACCATATCAGGTATATGCCTTATGTTTTGCAATTAATAAGCCTATATATATATATATATATGTGTGTGTGTCTTCATGCATGGATTCAATTCATTGTGATTGAATTGATTGTATTGGGCAGAGATGGATGGAGTGATTTCAGTGTTTGTTAGCCAGCCTTCGATCCTCCACACGACAAGATCATGGGATTTCATTAGCTTACTCGAAGCTAACTGGGACGAGTCGAAGGCTAACGGAGAAGATTTATTGAAGAAAGCTGGTTATGGTCAGGATGTCACTGTAGGCGTAGTCGACAGTGGTAATGCATGTTTAATTACACGAATTCGACTTTCCACAAATCAAATATTAAATTTGATTTGGAAATGTCAATTTGCAGGCGTATGGCCGGAGTCTGAGAGTTTCAGTGACACAGATATGGAGCCTGTTCCAGCATATTGGAAAGGAACTTGCCAAACTGGAGATGAATTTACTTCTTCTAATTGTAACAAGTAATATTATTATATATAATTAATTAATAAAATTATATAATATGGAATTCATGACTTGAGAAAATTGATTTGTTTATATATTTAATTAATAGGAAAATAGTGGGGGCTCGCTACTATCTGAAGGGCTACGAGGCGTACTACGGGCCGTTGGATCCAAAACTGGACTTCAAATCGCCGAGGGACAGCAACGGTCACGGGACCCACACGGCGTCAACTGTCGGTGGCCGGAGAGTGCGCAACGCCGCAGCGATCGGTGGATTAGCCAGCGGCGTGGCAAGCGGTGGCGCTCCGCTGGTGCGCCTAGCTATCTACAAAGCGTGCTGGCCGATTCCGAACAAGACGGTGGCGGAAGGAAACGTGTGCTTCGACGACGACATGCTCGCCGCCATGGACGACGCCATCGCCGACGGCGTTCAAGTGATGAGTCTCTCGATCGGGAAGACGAACAGTACGGAATTTGCCAAGGATGGAATTTCGATTGGGGCGTTGCATGCTGTGAAGAAGAATATTGTGGTGTCGTGCAGTGCGGGGAATTCCGGTCCGGCCGCCGGCACCGTGACGAACGTAGCGCCGTGGCTAATCACCGTCGCGGCGAGTAGTATTGATCGCGTGTTTTCGTCGCCGGTCACTCTTGGGAACGGCGTCGCATTGGGGGTTGGTTTATATTTGTATTTCTTGTTAGGGGTTTGTAGAAATTGATTCGGTTAAATTAGGATCTAATTAATTTGTGTTGGGGTTTTACTTTGCATTTGATTGATCAAACTAGGGACAGTCAATTACTCCGATGGATAAGGCAAAGACGTATCCTCTTGTTTATGCAGCAGATGTGGAAATCCCAGGCTCTACAACAAACGAAACTATTGGGTACGTACGTATGTATTAGCACTTTCAATTCGATCAATTAATCAAAATCGAGTTTTTGGGTTCATACTAAAACCTAATTAAGAATTCAAATCGGTACAACATTCGTTTTTTTTATCGGTTCTAGACTTTTTTTTCATTGTCGGTTAACTGACCCTATAGAAAAATTTAATCTTTTCGAGTAAAGAATTTGAAATCTTTCAGTGAAATTTAAACTAAAATTGCAATTGAACCGGAATCTTTCAGTTACAAATTGAATCGAAATTATGGTTCTTTACTTTTGATTTTGTTCAGTATCACTATTACAAAAATGCTCATAGTAGTTAAAATCCACTATCATGGAATGTCTATGTTAGTCGTAGATATGCTTATAGACAACCATTAATATCCCTACCTAATATAATTTTCCTATATCTATTAGGTTATGCCTTAATGGAACGCTTTCGCCGGATCTTGTGAAAGGGAAAGCCGTCTTCTGCTGGAGAGGAGACACCTTCGAGACATTAGAGGTGTCGCGTGCCGGCGGCGTGGCAGCCGTGCTTGGGAACCCTAGACAAGGAATGGGATTATTAGGCCGGCCTTACATGATTCCAGCAACTGTCATTAACAGTGTTGACGTAGACACGATTTATAAGTACATCGAATCCGACACAACGGGGGCCACGGCCGGACTAACGCCGGTCCAGACTTTGGCCGACACCAAGCCGGCTCCCTTTATGGCCGCCTTCACCTCCCGAGGCCCCAGCGCCGTCGAACCCAATATCCTCAAGGTTCTTATTAATTAAAATTGAACACCACAAGTTGAAATACAAGTTTTTTATCCAATTCTTTAATTAATTATTATGTTTTGCAGCCGGATATTACTGCTCCGGGATTGAACATTCTTGCAGCTTGGAGCGAAGCTTCTTCTCCTCTAATGGTGCCGTCCGATACAAGAGTCGTTAAGTACCATCTCGACTCCGGCACATCTATGTCGTGCCCTCACGTTTCCGGCGTCGCCGTACTTCTCAAGGCCATCTATCCCGATTGGAGCGGCGCCGCCGTTAGATCTGCTCTCATGACATCTAGTACGTATTGTCTCGTGTTCGTACCGCGTCATATACCTTATATGTTCCATAGGTTTCTTCATTCCACTAATTCATCACATTATAAACGTGCTCTAATTAATCACTGCAGCGAAGCTAACCAACAACGAAGGCAAGGCCATCACGGACGCAAAGGGAAACCCCTCAACTCCGTTCGAATTCGGGTCGGGTCACATCCAGCCGTCCTTAGCCGCCGACCCGGGCCTCATCTACGACGCCACATACGAAGACTATCTCCTCTTCCTCTGCAGCAGCAGCGGCAACCAGCTCGACCCGTCGTTCACCTGCCCGGCGAAGCTGCCACCGCAGAGTAATCTCAACTATCCGTCGCTTGCGATCGCCGGGCTGAAGGGAGCTTTGACGGTGGACAGAACCGTTACTAATGTGGGAGCGGGGAAAGCGTCTTATAATGTGACGATTACTGAGCCGGAAGGTTACAAGGTTGTAATTGCGCCGGCGGCCTTGGATTTTAGTGCGGCGGGGGAGAAGCAGAGCTTTAAGGTTACGGTGGAAGCCGGCGCCGCTGCTAAGAAGGAGGTATATAGCTTCGGTTCGTTTGTTTGGAGCGATGGGACTCATCAAGTGGCCAGCGTTGTTGCAGTAACCGCGGGATAATCAACGAATGGCAAATGCGATATTATTCAAATAATTAATGATGTATAAGAATTAGTTCGTATTTTCTAACAATTAATTATAAACATCAATAAATGAAAATTATTACTTATCATCTCAAATTCCATGTGATTACACTAGAATGATGTATTTAATAGAAAAGGCAATTATTTAGAATAAGCTAGTATACTGTAGTAGCTCTAGATATAAAATAGTGGAAATCCCTCCTATTAACCATTTCAAATATATATATAGCCATCGAGTTATAAAAAACACAATTCTAGTCATTTTGTCTTATTAGGCGCACTGACCGATCAAGGGTCGATGGGGGGCCGATGGGAAGACTTACGGCCGATGGAGGGCCGATGGGGTCCTTGTGCTAAAATTTCATTGTGGCCGATATCCATCGGCCCTCCTTTCGGCTTACGATTCGGCCCCAAATATAACGGCCGATTTAGTAAGGGCCGAAAACAATTCCTCCCCATCGGCCCCTATAATAATTGAAACGTTGTCTTTTACTGCAGTGTAAATCCTTGTTTCGGCCTTTTGAACAAATACACCCAGGGCCGACGCTCCACCACCACTTACTTGTTCATCCGCTGCCGATCCACCGCCGCCGACGATCCACCGCCGCTGAGCAACCACCGTCGAGCAACCACCGCCGAGCAACGACCACCGAACAGCCATGGACGCCGACCAGGTTCCAGATCTCGCCCCTTTTCATTTAATTTTCTCGAATTCTTATCGAAATTTGTCGATTTGGGTGTCGAATTATTTGCTATTGCATGCCATTGCTGTGAAATTTGCTATTGATATGTCCAATTTTGAGCAATTGTTTGTCGATTTTTTGGGTAGAAATTTGAGTCGAATTAATGTCGAATTTTTGTGAAATTTGTCGAATTGATGTCGAATTTTTGGTTGAATTGTGTGGAAATTGAGTATTGTGAATTGAATTGGGTTTTAGTTCATTTTATTCGGCATTGTATTGGATTCGATTCGATAATCGTATTTTGCAGCCAAGGCCGATGAAGGGCCGAAGCGGGGCCGATGGCGGTTAAGCTCCATTGGCCCTGCCTTCAGCCCTTCCTTCGGCCCTTCATCGGCCCCTGACTCGGCCCTGCTTCGGCCCTAAAATGTTTTATTTTCGACTGACAGCCCGATTACATCCGACTCCCGATTAGAGAGAAGACAATAAAAGTGACTACATACTGGAGAGATTCTGTACCGGAACTAATTAAGACTACACTTTCAAGCGGGGGGGGGTAATAACTTAGTCCGGCGGTTTAGAGAGGGACAGTTTGGGCACCTGTTGAGCTGGAGGAAAGGAAAAAGTTCAGTATTAGCATTGCATCAGTTGACGTGCTATGAGCTGCAGGCACCGACCGGGGAGGCTCGTTTTCACATATCCGGGCGAGAGCTCATATTTTCCCAGTTCGAATATGCACTGATGGCAGGATTATTTTTCGGTCCCTCTGATTTTGATACGAATGCACCTCGCGACCCCGGAGAGTCGACGGTATACATGAGCCTCACAGATGGAAATCCAATAACAGGAGGCGATCTACTGAAAATGTGGAAAAGTGATAAGCTCCATGAGCTCTCTGAAGATGAGCATCTGAAGGTGGCCAATGTCCTGGCACTAATGTGTTTTTTCTTCGCCCCTGCCGAGACGAAGAAGGTGGAGACTTGGATGTGGGTCCTGGCAGATGATTTAGACGCGTGGAACGCGTTTCCATGGGGATCCTACACCTACAATGCCCTCCTCCACTACATGAGCTTTGTACCGAAGCGAATGGAGACGTTGAAATCGAAATATAATATTTATGGGCCAGTTTGGGCCCTTCAGGTACGAATCAATATTTAATTATTTTTCGACAATTTTATAGTAGTCATGATGTTTAATGTTGTTCTTGAATTTTAGATTTGGGCTTATTAGGCAATACCAGATTTGGGTCGGATGTGTGTCCGCCTTGTCAACACCGGAGGTATGCCCCGTTGTATTAAGTGGGTTTACACTACGCCACCAGATACGGAGTGGATTAGTTTTTCTTCGCCACACCGGTAAATAAAATTTTAAATAATTTTTTTTTTATTTTACAAGTAGAAGACTGTATTCTAACTTGTGATGAAATTTTTTTGAACAGATGCAGACACCTCCCCTTGAGACTCTGATGCCTACTCCGGAGGAGCAGCTTACAGAATATTGGAGAAGGGTGAATGGAGATGATCCGATTGATGTATCTTTCCCGAGTCCCATCCCCGTACAGCCTAGGCGAGTCGATGAAGGTGGTAGTGTACAAACTCCTACGCCCCCTGCACAAAAGAAAAAATCAAAGAAGAAACGCGCACCGGTTGAGGTAGAGTCATCCCGGCATCGTCAGGATCAAGATTCGTCTGTTCCTACTTACGACCGAGCCTTCCGGACATTAGAAGAACGCTTCGACAAGCGCGAGGAAGAGTTGTTAAAGAAAGTGGATGACCGGTGGAAGGAGCGGGAAAAATATTTTTTCGAAAAAGTTGGGAAATTGATCGAAAAATTGTTCGGCACCGGGAAGAGCAAGGGTACGAGCAATTCCTTTAGTTTGGAGTCGTGGAAAAGAGAGGATGTTGAGGACAATCCGGTGGAGGAAACTTCTGCACCGCAGGGGAGGATTGTCACAGTACATCAGTGGCCAAGCTGGAATCAAAGAGAAGATTTGCCACAGGAAGATGAGGAATGCACGGCACTTGGCGATGAAAATCCCTGGGATGCGGCGGCTCGAATGGTTCATTAGGGATTTCATCAGGGCCGACATAGCATGTACGAGGAGAGGGATGTTTGGATCCCTAGACGTTGGTGTTGGGATTTTGTATATTGGAAGCACTTTTTATGCTTGTATACAATGTGTTTTTGTCCTTACCACTGTTTTATTCTCCTATCTGATAAATATGTATATTTGCACATGTTATCCTTTATCTTGTATAAAAGTTAGATTTGTGTGGTGTGTCGGGTATCACAGAAGACAACACAAATTGGTTGAACTGACAAGATATAAACAGTTAACATACGGTGAGACAACTTAAGGATGAAGTTGTCGGTTTAAGCCGCAGTTTAGATAAGAAGTGGCTTGTCTTAGTCGCTTGTCTTTACCGGTACACTTAAGGTGGTGTATTGAAGGATCACTGTGAGATGTGTTCTCCTAACTGACCTTAGTGGAGAACCAAGATCTCGGTGACTTAGCTGATCTTAAGCTTGGTAAGACTTCAGTTGAGTGCATTTGGCTATCTATCACTTTGACCTACTATGGTGAACGTCAAATGAGCGGCGGGATCTACGTATCTTGGGTGTTAGGGATGGCAATGGACCGGATTTGGACCGGATCCTCCTCGGTCCAGATCCAGATCCGGAATTTTTTGCTTTGGTCCAAATCCGGTCCAGATCCATTGGATCTCAAAAAATGAGATCCAGACCCAGATCCATTGGATCCACAGGGTCTCGGATCTAGACCCGGATCCATAAGTTTTTTTAGCTAAAATTAAAAAAATTCTAAATCAATTAAAATTTAACTAAGTTAATTAATTCTACGATAACACGATAATCTATAAGAACATTACTATCATTAAAAAAAATTCAAACTACTCATGATATTATAAAAATATTACAATCCTCTATAAAACTATGATCTTCTCTCTAAAAAAACTTCTAAATTCGTGGACAGTGGGTACTTAATCTCCTCTCTCTTTTCTATTCATTAGATTACTAGTTAAGTATTTCAAGCTCAACAAATAATGTAATGTGATATTTTAAGTAGAATAATATAAATATAATATTTTAGATCTGATAATAAAATAATATTTTAGTTATAAAAATTAGCGGATCTGGACCGGATCCGGATCTCAGATCGTAAAGTCCAGATCCAGATCCGTAATTTTTAAAATTAGTCCAGATCCGATCCAGATCCAATGGGTCTAATTTTTTAAGATCCAGATCCAGAAAAATGGATCTGGATCCACGGATCTGGACCGGGTCCAAGATCCATTGCCATCTCTATTGGGTGTTAGTAGTTATTTGTGGCTCAGGCTGGTTGTCTGTATCTTGCATCCGTATCCTAGTAAAATGGGTTGATAATATCCCCTGAGGAACTCGAAAGGATTAGCACACTAAACCCGGCCGGTTGATTAAGTTCAGGTGTGTTAATAAGGTCGAGTGGTACTACTCAGGAATATAAGATGTTAATTAATTTAAGCTGTCAGTGAGCTTAGTTAATTAACGGATATTTCTATCTTAAATACGGAGATCGATTAAGTCTAAAATACAAGCCCTTGCTCAATTTGGGATAAAGGGGTAAGTCAGCATGGATTCTCTAGTGGAATGAATCTGTGTTAATTAATTAATTTTACTTTGGGCTGAGCATGGATAATTAATTAATTGGAGGCCCATCTTTATTTCTTGTATTGGATCCCTGATCTGGCCCAATTAGTTGCCTAGTAATTTATTGTCTCTCAGAATTCATTATTAATGGATTAATGTATTTTTACATTATTTAATAATGTTATTTATCTGGAATTAATTGGCTGATAAATATTAGTAGCCCAGTAGATTAATTAATTATATTATGGGCTAATTAAGTGGAAGCCCATTGGAATATAATTAAATTAATGGGCTACAAATATATTAATATTATATTGGCTTTTGAAGCCTATATATATTAGTATTCTGTTCAGAACAGAATACACACACATAATCGTACACGCTATGCGTGAGTATGAGAGAGACTTTAAATTTATTTTCTTCAGATCTCTGACCACCCAGAGGAAGAAAAAGGTCGGGACACAGATCAGAAGGTCTAACACAGGAGCAACAATCGGAGCCGCGACAACACACCAGGAGGAAGGTAGCGTTCCTAAACACTTTTATTCCTTCAATTGGTATCAGAGCCTGGTTTAGGCTCTGATTGTTGCATAATTAGTTTTTATTCCGTCGTTATCGGGCTTATTTCGTGTTTTGAGCGGCCTGCGAGCCACTGTTTTGACCCCGTTGTAACGTTTTTCTCGTGAGAAAATCCACGAGTAGTTGATAGGATCAATGTGCTATGTGATTGTATTTTTAATTATACTGTAATTGGTCCGGAAGGCACGAAAATCGAGATGACGAAAATCTGATTTTCGCAGGAAAACCCTAGTTTTTCTAGGGTTCCGCCGCATCTTGCGGTGGAGATTCCCGGCGCGTCCGACGTCGGATCGACGATCGGCTTGAACCACTGGAATCCTCGTCTTACGAGCTTCGCGTTGATAGGTCACAAGGGATCATCCGATCCCGGATGCAATCGGAATCGACATATGAAGTTCGCTGCTCACCATGAATTCGTTCCGGCGAATCGTTTGAAATTCGGGAAATTGAGGAACTAATCTCGGCCGGAATCCATTACCCGGTGGTCGTGAGTGTTCCAACATCATTTCCCCTCTTTTAATTGATCGAATCACGGCTCGGAAAGGTCGAATTTGGGCGGCGGAGGCGCGATTTATCGCGCTGCACGCGACGCGGCGGAGGCTCCAGGCGACCGTTCTTCACAGATCCGATGTCCTGGGATGTTGGGCAGGGCTGGAGACGGTGTAGGAGGGCCGGAGACGCTCGGAAAAGGTGCGGCGGCGCGCGCCTACGGCGGCAGTCGCGCTGCGCGCAGGCGCTGATTCACGCCGTTTCCAGCGGCATCTCGGCATGGGGAGGCCGGTTCCAGTCTCTCCGTGGTCCGGCGACCCTCCTGGTGTAGACGACTGACCGGGAACCGGCCTGAAAGAAGACGGCGGCGGCGACAGTTCTCGTAAGGAAGACGATGACGTGGCGCACTGACGTGGCACGCCACGTCAGCCCTAGCTGAGTTGGCGTCCACGCATGCGCCACGTGGCTGCCACGTGGCAGACGGCCCTAATGACGTGGCAGTGCAGTTTTCGAAGCAGTTTTCGATGCATTTTTCAGATTCGAAGATTTTGAAGATTTCGAAGATCTGTATCATGATCGGGAAATGTAATAGTTAGGAATTACGTGTTTTAAAGCCCGATAACGATTTTATATTTTCTATTTGCGTATTTATTTTTAATTATGCTTTAGCATGGAATTGTGTGATTAATTGCGCTTAGAAAAGCATGTAAATAGGATTTATGTCTTTATTAAAGTATGTTTTATTTTTCGCGAGAACATTTTATTATGTGCGTTTAGAAATTACATGCTTTAGGAATTATGTGGGATTGCATGATTCGTTACAAAGCTTTTGAACAAAAAGACTAAGCAATTTTAAAATTAAATGTTTAATTAGATTTCATTAATTTGGATATTAAACAGTTAATCGGACCTCCATTAATTGGACTCTACACGAAAGTAGTAAGATTATGTAAGTAAACGTCCACCTGCGTGGCTTGCTTGCATTTTTGAGCTACCAGTTTTGTGAGATGAGTTTTCCAAAACAATATTTGATTATTATTGAGTAGTGGGAGCGAAGCCGTAAATCACGAGTACTGCGTGCGAAGCCGTAAATCAGTTTTTGTGAGATGAGTTGTGGCTTGCCTGCGTGGCTTGCGTGCCTAGTAAACACGAGTACTCTAGAAGATAATAATTAAATAGGATGGCTAATTAGATCAAATTGAATGCGGCATGGTTCGAGTAAGTATGTCAATTTCGAGAATTTGATTCTATTTGGTCAAATTAATGATCAATGCTTAGATGTCACCGCATGTACAATTCACTTCCCTCGAAGTCCCTTCCCGCGTTTTAATAGTGACATGGTCCAGTAAATTCGAACTATTGATTCCATTCGTCTTAAGAACCTAGACGTGGATTGGAATTAAAGAGCTAGGTAAATAGCTTGGTTTAGGGTTACGCTAGTAAACGTCTACCTGCGTGGCTTGCTAGTGGAATTCCTAGAGCGGTTCGAGGTTTTTAACGCCATTATTTTTCAAAAGGTTACAATGATCGTTAATTACGAATTATGTGCAAATATTTTTTACTTACGTGCTTTTACTTTATTTTTCAGATATGTCTGTTCAAGCTGTTGTTAATGGTCTTATGAGCCGACCCTTAAAGGGTGTTGACAATTTTAAAGAGTGGAGGAGAAACCTTACACTAATGTTTCAAAATGAGAAGATCTTGTATGTTCTCAGTACCCCTGAACCTGAACTCCCTGAACTAGAGGCGACTGAGGAGCAGATAAGGGAATCTGAAAAGTGGATAGAAGATAATGACAAGACTCGTTTTGTCATTCTATCCACTATGGTTGATTCTCTTGCTTCACAGTATGAAAACACGCCTCATGCGGGAGTGATATGGGATTCCATGGCTGAAAAGTTCGGTGAGACCGACAGATCTCAGAGATTTCATCTTCTGAGGCAGGTTACTACCTGCAAGATGACTGAAGGTGCATCCGTGCAGGATCATGTTTTACATATGATCGAGCTGCTAGATCGGCTTGCAAAAGTTGGTGGTGTCTTGGATCTTGGCATCAAGATAGACGTCATTCTACATTCACTACCTAAGTCATATGAGAATTTCCGCCTAAATGTAGTAATGTCAAGAAAAGACTACACTCTGAATGAACTTTTGAGTGAGTTAATTACTGCAGAAGGAATCATGGGTCAGACTAAAGGTAAAGGAACCCAAATCTTGAACACTACTAGCAGCTCAAGGAACCCTCTGAAGGGTAGGTTCCAGAAAAAGGGCAAGAAGGCTACAAACGTCAAGAAGAATAGTGGGAGCACGAAGCTAGCACCCACTGCATGGATTCAAAAACCTAAGGGGAAGTGTTTCAAGTGTGGTAAGGTTGGACATTGGAAATCTGAATGTCCTGACTTCAAGGCAAAACAGAAAGGTACACGCATCGCCTTAGTAACTGAAAATGTGCTTGTTTCCGTATCTACCCATGAATGGGTAGTAGATTCCGGAGCAACTGATCATGTTTGTTACACCTTGCAGGGGTTTCTGCAGAAAAGGGTTCTGGCTGATGGCGAGGTGGTGGTTTCCATGGGCAATGGATCGCGAGTTCCAGCTGTTGCCATAGGAGATTTACATTTACCTGTTTTAGACTCTATTTTAGTATTAAAAGATGTTTTATTGGTGCCTGAGTTTAGGCGAAACATTATTTCCGTTTCAAAACTTTTTATTGTGGATGGTTATAGATCTGTTTTTGATGATCAAATTTCGATTTCAAAAGGGAAAGATCTTATCTGCAATGGGACTTTAAATGGATCTCTATATACTATTACGTTTAATCCATGTACATCTGTTAATGTTGCTTCCTCATCATTAAATCTTAAGAAGAGGAAAGAATCTTCTAAGGTAAATCAAACTTATCTGTGGCACTTAAGATTTTATTGGGAGAGGTAAGATGGTGACTAGGCCTTTTAAGGCAAAGGGCTACAGAGCCACAGAAGTATTAAGTTTGATACATTCTGACTTGTGTGGACCTATGTCTACACAAGCTCGTGGAGGGTATGAGTACTTCGTCACATTTACTGACGATTACTCGAGGTATGGATATGTTTACCTTCTTCACCACAAGTCAGATTGCTTTGAAACCTTCAAGGAATTCAAGGCAGAAGTGGAGAAGAAGCTAGGTAAAGAAATCAAAACACTACGATCTGATCGTGGTAGGGAATACCTATCCAACGAGTTCAAGGACTACTTGACAGAATGTGGGATTACATCCCAGCTGACAACACCGGGCACGCCTCAGCAGAATGGTGTGTCAGAGTGAAGGAACCGAAGTCTCTTAGAGATGGTTCGGTCGATGATGAGTTATGCAACTTTGCCAGTTTCCTTTTGGGGGATATGACACGGGAGCTCGGCATACTTGGCCGAATCGTGTGTCTTCCAATTCGGTACAAAGGATCCCTTTCGAGTTGTGGAGCGGGCACAAACCCAGTATGCACCACTTAAAGATTTGGGGATATCCTGCTTAGGTGCTAAATAGGCAGACCGACAAATTGGAATCACGTTCAGAAGTGATGGTGTTCATAGGGCATCTGAAGGAAACGAAGGGTGGATACTTTTATGATCCTAAAGAACAGAAGATCGTTGTTAGCCCTAACGCTCGGTTCTTAGAAGAGGATTACATTAGTAACCATAAATCTCGAGTCGACATCATCCTTGAGGAATTACAAGGTGGTCGAGTTCCACTTGAACAGCCAGTTGTGCAAGATAGTACTCCACGAGTAACTGCACAATCTGTTAACACAGCTCCTGACACTGTTCGACGTAGTGGGAGGGTGATATTTACACCTGATCGGTATATGTTCACTGGGGAGACGTTTGATTATCTCTCGGCAGATGAACAAGATACCGTGGATCCCTGGACTTACAACGAAGCAGTGGGAGATGTAGATGCACCATGGACTCAAAATTTGAGTCCATAACTGATATGGATGTATACGAGATCACTGAACTACGTGAGGACTGCAATGCTATTGGTAGTAAGTGGGTATACAAGAGAAAGAGAGAGGACCGTATGGAGAGATCATGGCGTTTAAGGCCATGCTAGTGGCGAAGTGTTTTACCCAGAAAGAAGGTATCGATTACGAAGAGACCTTCTCGCCTGTAGCAATGATCAAGTCCATTCGGATTCTCCTTGCCATATCAGCTCACATGAACCTAGAGATCTGGCAAATATATGTCAAAACCGCATTCCTAAACGGTCACCTTGAAAAAGGTAGGGACATCTACATGAAACAGCCAGATGGTTATGTGAAGGAGGGCGAAGAGCATCTAGTTTGGAAGCTTAAGAAGTCTATTTATAGACTTAAGCAAGCTTTCCGGTTATGGCACCAGCGTTTTGACGAGGTAGTCAAATCCTATAGATTTGTATCCTATCCTAACGAGGTGTGTGAACCGTATTTGTGTTAACGGATCAGTGGTGTTTCTTGCATTTTACGTAGATGACATCCTTCTCATTTGCAACAATGTTGAAGTGTTATCAGACGTAAAGACGTGGTTATCCGAGCAGTTTCAAATGAAGGACTTAGGTGAAGCTGCTTAAATCCTTGGGATCAAGGTTAAGCTTGTCACAAGTGCCCTACATTGACACTGTTATTACTCGTTTTAGCATGCAAAAAGGCTAAGAGAGGTTCAGTACCTTTCAGACATGGCATTTTTCTATCCAAGAATCAGTGCCCTGAAATGCCTGAAGAGATAGAAAGTATGAGGCTAGTACCATATGCTTCCGCTGTCGGTAGCCTCATTTATGCGATGCTTTGTACAAGAGCAGATATCTCACATGTTGTATGCATGGTCTCAAGATATCAGTCTAACTCTGGAAAGGAACACTGGACTGCGGTCAACCATATTCTCAAGTACCTTAAACGGACTAGAGATTATAGGCTTATTTACCAGTCAGACAGTCTAGTGTCTTTGGGTTATACAGAATCGGATTTCTAGGCTGATAGAGACGAGTAGAAGTCTACCTCGGGTTATGTGTTTACCTTGGGAGGTGGAGCCATTTCATGGAGGAGTGCAAAGCAGAAATGCATTGCGGACTCAACCATGGAAGCAGAGTATGTGGTCAGCCTTCGGAAGCCTCGAAAGAGGCAGTATGGCTCAAGAATTTTCTCCAAGATCTTGATATTGTTCATAATTTGCCTAAGGCGATCACGATTTATTGTGATCATGCGGGTGCAGTGACAAATTCTAAGGAACCTAGATCTCACAAGGCGTTTAAACACATAGACCGGAAGTACCACATTATACGAGTATTCGTAAATCGAGGTGACGTGGTGATTGACAAAATTGGAACCGAAGTCAACCTAGCTAATCCTTTCACGAAGAGCTTACCACTCCCGGCGTACGAGAAGCATGTTCGTGGCTTAGGGATGGTAGAGATGCCCCCCACTTAGGACTACAAAAACTTTTTGTATAAGTGGGAGAAGATGTCGTAATAGATAGGATAGATAGCTAACATATAGCTGGGTACTAGTTTGTACCTAGATAGCTGAGATATAGACACATTGTATACTAAAAGTTTACTTTAGTATAAGTGGGAGAATTGTTGGGATTTTGTATACTGGAAGCACTTTTTATGCTTGTATACAATGTGTTTTTGTCCTTACCACTGTTTTATTCTCCTATCTGATAAATATGTATATTTGCACATGTTATCCTTTATCTTGTATAAAAGTTAGATTTGTGTGGTGTGTCGGGTATCACAGAAGACAACACAAATTGGTTGAACTGACAAGATATAAACAGTTAACACAACTGAGACAACTTAAGGATGAAGTTGTCGGTTTAAGCTGCGGTTTAGATAAGAAGTGGCTTGTCTTAGCTGCTTGTCTTTACTGGTACACTTAAGGTGGTGTATTGAAGGATCATAGTGGGATGTGTTCTCCTAACTAACCTTAGTGGAGAACCAAGATCTCGGTGACTTAGCTGATCTTAAGCTTGGTAAGACTTCAGCTGAGTGCATTTGGCTATCTATCACTTTGACCTACTATGGTGAACGTCAAATGAGCGGCAGGATCTACGTATCTTGGGTGTTAGTAGTTATTTGTGGCTCAGGCTGGTTGTCTGTATCTTGCATCCGTATCCTAGTAAAATGGGTTGATAATATCCCTTGAGGAACTCGAAAGGATTAGCACACTAAACCCGGCCGGTTGATTAAGTTCAGGTGTGTTAATAAGGTCGAGTGGTACTACTCAGGAATATAAGATGTTAATTAATTTAAGCTGTCAGTGAGCTTAGTTAATTAACGGATATTTCTATCTTAAATACGGAGATCGATTAAGTCTAAAATACAAGCCCTTGCTCAATTTGGGATAAAGGGGTAAGTCAGCATGGATTCTCTAGTGGAATGAATCTGTGTTAATTAATTAATTTTGCTCTGGGCTGAGCATGGATAATTAATTAATTGGAGGCCCAACTTCATTTCTTGTATTGGATCCCTGATCTGGCCCAATTAGTTGCCTAGTAATTTATTGTCTCTCAGAATTCATTATTAATGGATTAATGTATTTTTATATTATTTAATAATATTATTTATCTGGAATTAATTGGCTGGGCCAATTAATTGATAAATATTAGTAGCCCAGTAGATTAATTAATTATATTATGGGCTAATTAAGTGGAAGCCCATTGGAATATAATTAAATTAATGGGCTACAAATATATTAATATTATATTGGCTTTTGAAGCCTATATATATTAGTATTCTGTTCAGAACAGAATACACACACATAATCGTACACGCTATGCGTGAGTATGAGAGAGACTTTAAATTTATTTTTTTCAGATCTCTGACCACCCAGAGGAAGAAAAAGGCCAGGACACAGATCAGAAGGTCTAACACAGGAGCAACAATCGGAGCCGCGACAACACACCAGGAGGAAGGTAGCGTTCCTAAACACTTTTATTCCTTCAGTTGGTAGCCACTTCCTCGAGTTCAGCCACCGCTTGTACAGGTATTTGACGATTGTTAATTAATTATATTTTTTTCATTTCTTTATGCGTGTTTGTCATAAATGCAGCAACAACAGTCTATCGTTTCCAATTTTTTTGATACGGAGGATGTACGACAACTATATGAAAGACAAACAACCAGATTCGAACAGCTGTGGCCCATTTACATGTATGGCAATCGAAAGACTCATTAGTGGATACCCTACAGCCAAGTGGGGTAATCCGAAGACCAACATCAGAAGATATCGGGAGTGGATGGCGTGGAAATGCTTCGAACAATGCTACTACGAAACCACTCATTCCGACGATTAAATATATTTTGTAATTTTGAAAATTTTGTATTAGATCAACGTATTGGGTTTATGAATTTTTGGAAAAATAGACGGTTATTTGTAATTTTGAACTATATTGTATTCTTCTCGGCCGAGGGCCGATGGAGGGCGACGATTCCATCGGCCTCGGCCCCTTTTAATTCGAACAATGCCGAGGGCCAAGAGCCGAGAGCCGAAGGGCCGAGGGCCACATTTCATCCTCTCGGTCGAGGGCCGAGGACCAAGATTCGTCCTCTCGGCCGAGTAACACGATTCGTCCTCTCAGCCGAGGGCCGAGGGCCAAATGCCAATGGGAGAGGGCGATGGGCGAGGGCCGAGGGCCGACGGCCAACTCTCAGCCACTTCGATCTATTCGCCCAAGGGCCGAGGGCCGATGGGCGAGGGCCGATTGGCTTATTTTGGCTCCTTTTTAATGCCAATAGGGTACCTACAAAAAGGTAAAAATAAGACGACGTAAAAAATTAAAATAGTCCAGAATATTGGAAAACAGAGAACAAGGTCGCTTCACTCGTTATTTCTCGTTCCAACATTGGGGCATCTCCGCCTTGTGTGACCTTCATCTCCACAATTACCACATTTTTTTCGACGACGAGTTCCTGATGTACTGGCTTCAGCTCCGGAAGGTCGACGGCTATTTCTCGGACGTCCGGCTTGAAGCATAATCGTTGGTGGAAGAACAATAATGTCCTCTATTTCCGGTGGGACACCCCACTCATTCCAAGGAGGTAACGGATTAACTACACCAGCATATATTGCCTTCCACGTCGCCGTCGTATAATAATCATTAATATGATTATACAAATTCTCCCAACGATGATACAAAATGGCAACAACATGACTACACGGCAATAGGTCAATTTGCCAGACGCCATATTCACACATTTCGTCTTCAAGATTTACCCTCCACTGTCGGTCACCTTCGTCGACCTTGTATTTATTAGAAGTCACCTGGGTAACCGTAAACCTCCGTGCCAACTCAACTTCATTCCGCATCCTCAACTCAAAAGCCTCAGTCAATGGATTATTACTCGTCGTTGATCGAACCATGACTCTATCATATGACGGATTGCCTCGAGCATAGAAAGAATTGGAAGTCGTCTAGCCTCCAACAATCGAGAATTTATTGATTCGGCAGCATTCGATGTCAGTAGACTGTAACGACGGCCTTTACTAAAAAGTCTCGACCACTTCTCCGATCCGATTTCCATCAACTTTTCGTAAATACCCGGTTTCCCCCGACGGATGGCGTTCATGGCGTCATGGAACTCTGTCGACCGATAAGCATAAGCTGCTTGATAGAATGACCGGATTACCCACTCACCGTGCCTCGCAAGCTTATTCGATAGATGGTAGTAACAAAGTTCGTGTTGTGCGTCTGGGAAAACCACACTTACCGCATTCGCTTTGCTTTTATGTTGGTCTGAAACAATCACTAAACTGTCATCCGTTGGAAATGCGGCTCTCAGTCGCATCATAAACCACGTCCATGAAACATCATTTTCAATGGGACCTACACCAAAAGCGAGTGGGAATATTTGCTCGTTCGTATCAAAAGTAGCTGCGACGAAAAATATTCCCTTATTTTTCCCTTTCAAATGGGTACCGTCCACCACAATAACCTTCCGGAGGTTGGTTAACCAAGGGGCTCGCGATACACCAAGCGCCATAAATAAATATCGAAAACGACCATCCTCATCAACATCAAGATCCGTATAAGTTCTCGGATTTGTTAGTTCTAACAAATGCAGATATTTAGGTAATTTGTTGAACGAATCACCATGTCTGGTGATCGCTGTATTGCACCAAATAATCCTGCAAAAATCAGAGGATTACTTCAGTATAGTTCACAGGTATCGAACACAGGGAACGGACGACTAGACACTTTATTTTTTTCTACTTATCTGGGGTTTTGGTTAGCAACCACTCGAGTTTTGGGTTTTATTATAAACTAAGAACTTGTAAAATTAAAAGCAAGAATAAAAACAGAAAACGGAATTTAAACTGTATTAACTGGGCAACTGAAAGGCAGGTCCAGCAGAATATTCATGCACACATAATTCCAATCCTCGGCACTTAATATGGATTAATCTCAAGAATCTACTAGTTATAGACCACCGTAACTTAAATTGCGTGATCCTCACTCCCACTTACTTATTCGGTAACCGCCATGTTGGGCATAGAAACGGCTACTTCCCTAACCTAGCTACAACCTACGTTGTTGGGCAATCAATAGATTTAATAGCTAGACAGCTTTATCGAACTAAGGGAGCCTAGTATAGGAGCCTACTCGTATGTTGGGCATCTCATAGTCTCCTATCGGTTTAATCCAATTACTCTTACGAATAATTTCACTACTTACCTAGCCTTGTTCCACGAGAAACGATGGAAGTACTAAGTTAGCTACAGACTGCGCAACCTAGGGTGATCAAGCCTAAACTACTAGCCAGATTAATTAATTCAGAATTATCCAGAAACCCTTTTGATTAATTATGAGCACCTAAGCCTCATGTACTGTTCACGTGTGCATTCACATTATGCCGGACCCTAAAAAGTTTAGCTACTCATGCTGACGCTTCGGTTGGACAACTGAGACAGTTTGCAGAACAGAAACATGAACACGAATAACCCTAAATTTAGCATGCACAAAATTTAAACTAATTAAGGTACGAACTAGCAGAAAATAATAACTTACGAAATTTAACTAAAATCTTGAATTGAAATAACAAAGAGGTTCGAATGTAAAATATTAAGTTCTTAGAAAACGATTAAATTCAAAACGGAAATAAAACTAGAGTTCAACTACGAATTTAAAGAACATAAGTCTGAAATTAAAAAGTGTTTTTCTTCTTCTAATAGCTACGGAAATCTGGTTCAGCTGGTTCGGAAGGTTGTCCGGCTTCGGCGGTCGGCTTGGGCAGTTCGGCGGCGGCGATCGTGCGGCGGTAGTCGTGCGGTGGTTCGGAAGGGAGCAATGGCCGGAATGTGAGCTCGGGATGTTTGGGACGTGTTCTTTGGTGTAGAGAATGGTCTCGCGTGTATATTTTTCGTCCCTCATCATCCTCTTATATACTCCTCCTTTTCTTCCTCTCCAAGGTAGGTTAGATCTTGATTAGGAAAAGATTTGGGTAGATAAGGAAACCAAATCTTTCCTTAACCACCTTAAGATATTTTCTTGATCCTTTCCTTTTCTCATAATCGTTCCTTTCTCGCGATTTTCCGCGCCTTTTCTTCACCAAAACGCGCCAATTAATATCCTTGTCATCCTGCCACGTCAGCGCCAAAAACTTGCATTATACGCCACTGCGACTGCACCAGTTGGCCAATTGACGCACTTTTCGGCCTGAAATCACTAAGTACGAAAACGACTCATCAAATATCCTTACACTTGATTTATGCTCGCCCTCGAGTATAAGGAGAGAAAAAGATAAGTACTTAGTTATTTCGGTCAATCCCCAAGACTCAAAACAAAAATAAAAGACTCAAGGAAAATAAAGACACGACAAACAAGGACATAAAGACACGAACAAAAACAAAGACACGAAACAAACACACGGACTCAAATAAAAACAAGAAAAACGACGACATGAAGCAGCACCAATCAATCCAAAATTCTCAACACCAATTAACTAGCCAAGCAAATCAAATCATGCAAATATGATCTCATCAAGCAAGTAGACGATGCAAATTTCGAAACTAAACACACATATATCAACTTGGTCAAAATCTAAACAATGTGGATCTCCTCAAGGTTCGCTGATCACTCAACTAATCTAAGTCCGGTTCAAACCACTCAAGAAAATAAATCCACGCAATTACGATAAGAGATCGTCACAATAGCAATATCAAGGAGGTCTTTCTCATTAGGTTGTAATGGGGCTTAGGACTTAGACAAATTGATGTTGGTAAGGGTCCTAGGGGTACTAAGCTCCATAAAAATTACAATTTAATGTTATGCAGATCAAATTCACTTACTTGTGCAATCAATACAAAAATTTAAAACATCCCACCACTTAACAATTTCGAACAAATGCTACAATTATGTAATGTACCTTTTTTCTTTTTTTTTATATATATTTTTTTTCTGCCACATCTTTTTTTTTTTTCCTTTTCTGAATATTTCATATGTATTTTTCGTGGCATAAATTTTTTCTTCTTTTTTCACATTATGGGTACAGACTGTCTCAACTGGGCAATCAGGCCACTTAAAATCTGCTTTCTTCTTTCGCAGCTTATACATTCAACTTTCGGCCTATACAAATCTTTTTGCAGCACCTCTTACTTTGGTAGGTAGAGGACATATGTAACAATCCTCTAAACAACATCTATCATGCACAAGAAAGTTTATAAGACACGCAATAACATGGGTCAAGAGAAAGTTTAAAAAGGCCTTGGCTAAATTTTTACTAACTCATATCAAAGAATCGGTCAAGGCTCAACTTGGCTCACTAGGGGATAATTTAGGGTCGGAAAAATTTTGTCGCGGCCGTTTGGCTAAAAATCCCTAGTGCCTCCTATCATGTATCACAAATGACTCAAACTTATTGCAATTTTGCGGATAAACACTCTCAAAAGAAATAGTAGGAAGTGTCCTACTTTAGGCTCAAATCTAATTTAAGTGAGTGGTTTAATAAAATTTGATCCAACAAAGTTTATTTTTCGTCATCCCAAATTACATACACATATGTGCCTAGATCTAATTTTCACAAAGTCTGCAAGCAAGAATATTGAAACACAAAATCACAAATAAGACATGCTTGAACATAGAAATCGGCGCTTCAAAAAAATCGAAAATTTTGGCATGCTTCGACACAAAATAAACCCCCCTCCTTACACTTAAAACTTGCTCGCCCTCGAGCAAGAAGAAAAGACAAAACAAAGAGAGAAGGCATGACAAAATAAAAACAAAAAACACCCTCCTTACACTTGAACCCTTTCAAGTGTAAGAACATACAAACGATAAAAAGAAATTAAACTACCCCTCCTTACACTTGAACCCTTTCAAGTGTAAGGACACAAAAGACTCACAAACACAGACTCAAAACAGAAAACAAAAACAAAAAAACAAATTGGGGAGAAAAGTTACTTGGCGCCTCGCTTGGGCAAGCGAGGCAGTCGGCTCATCACAGTACGGCGCAAGCGGTCAACACGGCGTCCCAAAGAGTTTAAGTCAGTGCGCAGCAGCTCCACAGAATCTCCACCTACACTCGAAGATGCACTCGAGACACGAGGTCCCGGTGGATAGAACTGAATGTCCCGGTTAGGCAGTTCGTACACTAAGCGAGAATGTCTCAACAACGACATATCAAACGAAGTGGGAGGGGGCACTGGACTTAAAAACTGAGCATCATATATCACAAAATTACGTTCAATGAACGTAGCAAGTAAGTGGCACAATGTGAGGTGTCGTGCGGTGTGACTAGATATGATGAACATATTCTTGGCAATCCAATAAGCAAGGTTGACCGGTCGGCCGGCATGCATACACCACAAGAAATACAACTCATTTGCCGTTACCTTATCAAAAGCCGTACTCTTACCAGTGAGGTTGTGGACTAGGTATTGATGACAAAGGAGGAGAGCGGGATCCTCGATGTAGCACACGTACGAACCCGAGGATTGAAAGTCCTCCGGGTCGCTTGGTGCTAGAAGCCTCCATGCTTCCATCGATCCTATGTATTGCGGATCCTTGTTCGGCAAGCAATGCGAACCCATCTCATATCTCAACTTAAGGAAATGATCAAAACTCGTTATACCTAAACGCACACTCCACTCGGCCAAAGACAAATTATACGTATTTCCAAACAACCGAAACTCAATACAAGGCACATACAAATCCGTATCATGCTCAAAGTGAAATGTATTAAAGAATTCCCTAGCAAGCTCCTTAAAACACAAGTAATGATGTGATTCCAACAACCAAGACCAACCAATTCTTTTAAAATACCGAAAGAAAGGAGCGATAATACCTGTTCGGCGAAGGAAGTCTCGGTCAAGTAAGCGGCCGCTCCGGAAATCTTTACCTTCACGCTCCATGTATCCATATACTCGATCTCAAAATGAGAGAGTGCGGCTACGGCTTCGGGTGTATCCAAGTGAATGATGGTGCGATTACCATATTCGTTTTCTTGCGGGAAGGCGGATGTGGAGTCGGAATCGACTAGAGAAAGTCCACTCAAGTTGAAATCTCCTTCATAATTGCCGTTATGGTCGTCGGACACATAGTTCGAATCTTGGTCTTCGCTCGGCAACTCACCATGTATTCCTTCCAACCACTTAATTCCTCCATAATATTGCGGTTGCGGCACCGGTTCACATACTCGAGCTTGGTCCACAAAGGGCAACCACTCGTACACCGTTTGCGGAGAGCGAGGCGGTTGAGAGGACGAGGCTTCACCGGGATGTCAAGCGGACGATCGTTGGGCACGAGATCGGCGAGGTGGAGACGGCGGTGGTGTAGGCTCGGGTGCATGCTCGGGAGACTCCTCGGATGTTGTTTCCGTGAGATCCGCCCTCGGCGGTTGGATAGGTTCTTCAATGCGAACTCCCGCATTACTTCTTAACCGTCTCCTTGGCGGTTTCGGAGGTGAAGACGATTCCGTAACAAAGGTTGAATATGTACCTTGCGTGTCTTCCTCCGGCTCTGGTTGGTATGTAAACTCCGGCGGTGGTGCGACATCTTCTTCTTCAACTTGTTGGAAAGGCACAATGGCAAGTGCGTGGGCTCGAGCTTGAGCAGCGGCGGCCTCAGCGGAAGCTTGAGCGGCGGCGTGGCGGCGCTGTAACTCTGGGTCATCCTTGTATGCTGTGAACCACTTTGCGGCGGCGCGGAGTCCAGATCTTTTCTTCGGCGGCATGATGTATCGGTTGTGCAGTTGGTAGGGTGGTGGAGAGGGAAGTTGTAAATCTTGTTGAAAATTCTTTGAGAGAGAGAGAGAGAGAGATGTGGACGGCGGTAATGGGAGGAAGTTATGGGAATAGTGGCAAGTGGGTAGGGTTCAAGATTTCCTTCCTTTTATAGTAACTTTTGCACTTTGACCCCTCCACTTGCACAAATTGGAAAAGTTACCCCCATCTCTTGCAATTGAGTCCTCAAACTCTTTCCTTCTAATTTTTTACCAAACTCTCCTTACACTTAAACCTTTTCATCCTCAACCAAAAATTCTGAAAAATAAGAAGAAAAAACATCAAGCATAAAATCGGCAAAAATAAATAAAAACACGAAAAATTAAAATAAAACGCGGGTTGCCTCCCGGTAGCGCCTCTCTTTAGAGTCTTCGGCTAGACCTCCTCTTCAAAGAGTCAAACGTAAGAGGGAATGGACAAGCTTTGCTCGTCCACATCTTTCATCATGGCGGCTGCATGGTAGATTTTAAGGCGATGGCCATTTACGGTGAAAGCTTCGTCCGAATCCAGTTTCTGTATGACCACTGCTCCGCTTGGCCAAGCGGAGCGTACTCGGAATGGACCAATCCATCTGGACCTAAGCTTTCCCGGCATGATCCGTAGGCGTGATTGATACAGCAAGACAAGTTGCCCTGGCTCAAATTTCTTCAAACGAATAGCCTTATCATGCCATGCCTTATTACGATCTTTGTATTGCATGGCCGCGTCATAGGACTCCATCCGAATCTCTTCCAACTCTTGCAGCTGATATTTTCTTTCCTTTGCACATTCGGTTGGGTCCATGTTGATTTTCTTAACAGCCCACCAAGCCTTGTACTCCAGTTGCACAGGCAGATGACATTGCTTACCAAAAATCAATCTGTATGGAGACATTCCGAGAGGAGTTTTATAGGTTGTCCGATAAGCCCATAAGGCGTCATCCAGCCTTGTACTCCAATCCTTCCTTGACGGATTGACAGTCTTCTCCAATATAGACTTGATTTCTCGATTAGACACTTCAGCTTGTCCATTCGATTGAGGATGGTAAGCGGTAGAGACTCGGTGAGCTACTCCATACTTCTTCATTAATGATTCTATGGTGCGGTTGCAAAAGTGTGTGCCTTGATCGCTTATTATAGCTTTAGGCACTCCAAATCTGCAAAAAAATGTTAGTACGGAGAAATCCTGCAACAACTTTATAATCATTAGTTTTGGTGGCTTTCGCCTCGACCCACTTAGAAACATAATCGACAGCAAGTAAAATATACACGTTCCCATATGAGTGTGGAAACGAACCCATGAAATCCATCCCCCATACATCGAAAATTTCACAAAATCTTAAAGGCTTTTGGGGCATTTCATCTCTCATGGATATATTTCCAGTCATTTGACAACGTGTACAAGACTTACAGTACTTATAAGCGTCGAGGTGTAGGCGTGGCCAAAAGAATCCCACATCCAACACCTTCCGTGCGGTTCTTTTTGGACCAAAATGTCCACCATAAGCGGTAAGAGTGGCAATGGAATAAGACATCTTCTTGCTCTTCTTCGGTATGCATCTTCGAATCACTTGATCGACTCCTATTTTCCAAAGAATCGGGAGTCCCAATAGTATCGCTTGCACTCGCTTTTCAACTTAGCTTTTTGAGCGTGAGTAAACTCGGGTGGAAGCTGCTTAGATGTCAAATAATTCACAATATTAGCAAACCAAGGTAAATTAGAAGTCTTACCCACCGTCTGCAACTGTTCTGACTTGATGGTGTCTCGGTTGGCCAACTGAGACACTTTCTGAACTTGCATAGCAAAACACTGTTCCGATAGCAGTTGGGCAAGGCTGGAAATAGTCTCTGGAACATCATATAAGTGTTCTTCTGGAAAGGTCTCGTTGATTGGCTCTCCATCATCTTCTTGATTTAATCGGCTTAAGTGATCCGCCACATGATTTTCAGCTCCTTTCTTGTCCTTCACTTCCCAATCAAATTCTTGTAGCAAAAGAATCCATCGGATAAGCCTTGGCTTTGATTCCTTCTTTGCAAGGAGATGCTTGACGGCGGCATGATCGGTATAGACGATTATCTTCGAGCCGAGTAAATAAGAACGGAATTTATCAAAGGCAAACACGATTGCCAACAGCTCCTTCTCTGTGGTGGAATAGTTACATTGAGCCGGATTTAATGTCTTTGATGCATAGTAAATCACATGGCTCTCCTTCCCGGATTTCTGTCCCAGTACTGCTCCGATTGCCCAATCGGAGGCATCGCACATTATTTCGAAGGGCTTATTCCAATCCGGCGGCTGCATCACCGGAGCTGTTGTAAGTTTGTCTTTTAGGAGGGCAAAGGCCTCCTTACACTTGTCATCGAAATCAAATTTGATCTCTTTTTGCAGTAGCCTTGTCAATGGTTGAGCTATCTTTGCGAAATCCTTGATAAAACGCCGATAGAAACCGGCGTGCCCTAGAAAACCGCGGACTTCTTTTGGAGTAGTAGGGTACGGTAATTTGGCTATGGACTCAACCTTGGCCTTGTCGACTTCAATCCCTCTTTTAGAAACGATATGACAGAGCACAATTCCCTCGGTCACCATGAAATGGCATTTTTCATAATTCAACACCAAATTCTTTTCGACGCACCGAGCTAAGACCTTATCTAGATTCTTCAAGCACGTAGTGTAAGAGTCACCGTAGATGGTGAAGTCGTCCATGAAGACTTCTATGCAATTCTCGATAAGGTCCGAGAATATACTCATCATGCACCTCTGAAAGGTGCCCGGCGCGTTACACAATCCAAACGGCATTCGGCGGTAAGCGAACGTTCCATATGGACATGTGAACGTTGTCTTGTCTTGATCTTCATCTCGAACATGGATTTGGAAATAACCGCTATATCCGTCTAGAAAACTGAAATAGACTTGCCCCGCAAATCTCTCTAGCATTTGATCGATGAAAGGAAGCGGGAAATGATCCTTGCGTGTGGCCGAATTCAGCTTCCTGTAATCGATGCACATGCGCCATCCCGTCACTAAATGTACCGGAATCAGTTCATTCTTCTCGTTCTCCACCACTTGAAATCCGGATTTCTTCGGTACGACGTGCACGGGACTCACCCATTTGCTATCAGATATGGGGTAAATAATACCCATTGACAACAACTTCAAAACTTCCTTTAGTACGACCTCCCGCATATTCGGATTGAGCTTCCTTTGTTGGTCGCGGAAAGGCTTGCTATCAGGCTCCATCAAAATCGAATGCTCACATACATCCGGACTTATACCTGTAATGTCGGCTAAAGTCCAGCCTATAGCCTTCTTATGCTTCTTCAAAACTTCAAGCAGTGCCATCTCTTGATTGTCATCAAGCTCCTTGTTGATGATGACGGGCAGCGTCTCATTCTCTCCCAGATATGCATACTTTAGATGTGTAGGGAGCTGTTTCAGTTCCAGCTTCGGAGCTTTGACGATAGAGGGCAACAGTTTCTCAGAGGTGTCTCGGTTGGGCAACTGAGACACGTTACTGACAGTTTCGATCTTTGGGGCTGGGTACAGAGCTAAGATGCTCTCTCTGATCTCCTCATCTCTCATATCTTTGATGTCTACCTCGGTCAGTCCTTGAGTCAAGGTAACTTCCATCTTATCCTGCACCACATACGTCTCAAGATATTCTTGGACAATAGCATCAATGGAGTCAGTAGAAAAACTCATTCTCATGATCGTAGGGTTTCTTTAGTGCTTCAGTTATCCTATGCACATAAGTTTCATTATGATATGCCACACTAATTGAACCCTCATCCACATTAATTATGGCTTTTACTGTCTTTAAAAATGGTCTTCCTAATAATACTCCTGCAGTTCCCTCAACTTGTCTATCATTCGTATCAATTACATAAAAATCAGCCGGATAGACAAAATTATTAATTCTGACTAAAATATTCTCAAGCAAACCAATCGGAGCAATGCATGACCTATCTGCTAATTGGATAATCACTTTAGTGGGTATTAATTCAGCTCCTACCAATTGATTATATACAGATAAGGGCATAACATTTATAGATGCTCCTAGATCACACATGGCTTGTTTAATCATGACATCACCCATCAGACAGGGAAGTGTGAACATACCTAGGTCGGCACATTTGGCAGGAAGCATCTTCTGTATAATCGCCGACACCGTGTGATAGAACAGGACTTTCCCGGACTTGGGAACTTTTCCAGCTATGAAGTCCTTCACAAATTTTCCGAACTTTGGAATCTTTACGGCTTCAAGGAAAGGGATATTTATCTCCAATTTCTCAAACAACTTCATGTAATCCATGCTTTCCTTGTTCGGCGTTCTCTTTCTTTCTAAAGCTTCGGAAATGGTGGAGGAAGTATCGGTTCGGACTCCGATTGGCTAATCGGAACAGTTTCCTCTTCTCATTACGGTTCAAGCATCTTCAAAGACGCGGCTCTTCCGAACAGTAGGGTTGTGCAGGCCGTTTCGCGGCCTTCTTCTTTCGCCGGCTTTTACGGGGTGTCTCGCTTGCACAACTGGGCCGAGGCGCTTCTTTTCCTCCACGCAGCGTAATCGACTGCAGTTATGGGCATTTGGATTTTTGCCGTGGCCGAGCTGGAAGTCGTCCTTGAGAATTCTTTATCTCCCGCATAGTAGAATTCAACTTACTCATTTGCTTGGCCAACCGATCCATTGTAGCTTCTTTGGTCCTTCTTCGTTTGATTCATCTCTCGCCGAGTTTGGATTATCTCCTTCGTATTTGTTGTTGAAATGCAGTAGTGTCTTTTTCGTGAAGAAACCATTTCGACCAAGAGTTTTTCCAATAGATTACGGTGCTCCGGTTGGGCAACCGGAGCACTCTCGTGCCGGAACCGCCTTTGATGCGGAGGCCTATACGTCTGCCGGTAACTATTTCGATTAGGAGCCCGGTAAGGCCGCCGGTATGGCCGCTTGAAATTGTTGTTGAGGCGGATTCCTCTCGTTGAAATTGTTCTTCCGGTTGCCTCCATCGAAGGTTCGGATGAACCCCTTGCTGTCCGCTCCAATTTCCAGCTGCGTTTACTTCTTCTCCTAGACATTGTAGTGAGGTATGTCCTTTTTCTCCACACGCTCCGCATGCGTGATCGGCATTTGATCGGCTTGAAGCGGGAGCATTCTGCTTGAGTAGCAAGTCGAGCTTGTCTTGTAATAGGCTGAATTTTGCCTCCACTTTATTATCGATCTCATCCAAGTAGTCAGAATGAGACCAATTTACAGCTCTCCTTGTTGGTCTCGGCCCCTTGTATTGTGAGGTGGATTCCACAAGTCCTTCGATTATATTCCTTACATCTTCGTAGAGGCTTGTATGGAAATTCCCCCTTAGACCGATATCAACCATGGCTTTGGCTTCGTCTGTCATTCCTTGATAAAAAATCTGTAGAAGCTCCACATCCGAGTAGCCATAGTTCGGACAACTATCGACGAGTCGTCCAAATCTCTCCCGAGTATGCGCCAAAGGTCTCATCGAGTTCTTGAGCAATCCCGGAAATCGCTTCTTTAATGCATTTGTCTTTGACTGCGGGAAATACTTCTTTAGGAAGACCGTACGCATCTGGGCCCACGTCGTGATCGTATTCGGCTTTAAACTAGAGAACCACGCTTGTGCTCCGTCTTGAAGAGTGAATGGAAAGGCCCCGAGCTTGAAAGCGTCTAGGCCGCCCCCGCCGGTGCAGATTACACACTTGGTTGAACGACGCCAAAAAGGAATTTGGATTTTCGTTCGTCCTTCCATAAAACTTTGGCATGGCAGCGACCATGTTCAGCTTGACATCAATTTGTTCTGTAGTGGTGATTTGGATTGGACCAGGTAGGTCCGCTCCCATGTCAAGCGATCCGGTATTCATCCTCAAGGGTGGTGGATCATGCACTTCGTCCTCCATCTCTTCCTCCTCTGATTCTGAGCTTGTTACTGGAGTGTTGTGGAGTGTTTTGTCGAACAAAACAGTCTGCAGTACAGTCGATCGGATCAACGGCGGATGTTTTGTCTCCTGGTTGGGCAGTTAAGACGTCTGCTGCCCTGGACAGAATTTGTTGCTTTTGCAGCTTTGTCTCATTCCTATTTCTTTTAACTGCTTTCTCGATCTCAGGATCGAATATCAGAACCGTTCCCCGGCAACGGCGCCAATTTGGTGATCGCTGTATTGCACCAAATAATCCTGCAAAAGTCAGAGAATTACTTCAGTATAGTTCACAGGTATCGAACACAGGGAACAGACGACTAGACACTTTATTTTTTTCTACTTATCTGGGGTTTTGGTTAGCAACCACGCGAGTTTTGGGTTTTATTATAAACTAAGAACTTGTAAATTAAAAGCAAGAATAAAAACAGAAAACGGAATTTAAACTGTATTAACTGGGCAACTGAAAGGCAGGTCCAGCAGAATATTCATGCACACATAATTCCAATCCTCGGCACTTAATATGGATTAATCTCAAGAATCTACTAGTTATAGACCACCGTAACTTAAACTGCGTGATCCTCACTCCCACTTACTTATTCGGTAACCGCCATGTTGGGCATAGAAACGGCTACTTCCCTAACCTAGCTACAACCTACGTTGTTGGGCAATCAATAGATTTAATAGCTAGACAGACTTTATCGAACTAAGGGAGCCTAGTATAGGAGCCTACTCGTATGTTGGGCATCTCATAGTCTCCTATCAGTTTAATCCAATTACTCTTACGAATAATTTCACTACTTACCTAGCCTTGTTCCACGAGAAACGATGGAAGTACTAAGTTAGCTACATCGCGCAACCTAGGGTGATCAAGCCTAAACTACTAGCCGATTAATTAATTCGGAATTATCCCGAAACCCTTTTGATTAATTATGAGCACCTAAGCCTCATGTATCGTTCACGTGTGCATTCACATTCTCGCCGGACCCTAAAAAGTTTAGCTACTCATGCCGACGCTTCGGTTGGACAACCGGGACGGTTTGCGAACGTAAACATGAACACGAATAACCCTAAATTTAGCATGCACGAAATTTAAACTAATTAAGGTACGAACTAGCAGAAAATAATAACTTACGAAATTTAACTAAAATCTTGAATTGAAATAACAAAGAGGTTCGAATGTAAAATATTAAGTTCTTAGAAAACGATTAAATTCAAAACGGAAATAAAACTAGAGTTCAACTACGAATTTAAAGAACATAAGTCTGAAATTAAAAAGTGTTTTTCTTCTTCTAATAGCTACGGAAATCTGGTTCAGCTGGTTCAGAAGGTTGTCCGGCTTCGGCGGTCGGCTTGGGCAGTTCGGCGGCGGCGATCGTGCGGCGGTGGTCGTGCGGTGGTTCGGAAGGGAGCAATGGCCGAAATGTGAGCTCGGGATGTTTGGGACGTGTTCTTTGGTGTAGAGAATGGTCTCGCGTGTATATTTTTCGTCCCTCATCATCCTCTTATATACTCCTCCTTTTCTTCCTCTCCAAGGTAGGTTAGATCTTGATTAGGAAAAGATTTGGGTAGATAAGGAAACCAGATCTTTCCTTAACCACCTTAAGATATTTTCTTGATCCTTTCCTTTTCTCATAACTGTTCCTTTCTCGCGATTTTCCGCGCCTTTTCTTCACCAAAACGCGCCAATTAATATCCTTGTCATCCTGCCACGTCAGCGCCAAAAACTTGCATTATACGCCACTGCGACTGCACCAGTTGGCCAATTGACGCACTTTTCGGCCTGAAATCACTAAGTACGAAAACGATTCATCAATGTCCACCGTAAATCATCGAAATAGTTGCATTGCGCGCTCGGAGGGTCACCCCGTACGTTGCTTGTATTCCAAATTTATCCAACAGATCGGCCTGAATATCAGCCGGTTTCATTAACTTACTTTGACGGCGCATTTTACGGGCTATATAAGCAGCTACAGCCTTCGACCTCACATTTTGTTCGCCTAGCCCGGATAAATCAGTTGTACAATTGTGGACAGCAACCCATTTACTAACCTCCCAACACGTCTGACCTCTACAGTATGCCCGTAGCTCGAATGGACAATCAACACTTCTTCTGCACAAATATTCCAAGCGGGAAGCACTCAAACGTTGCACTCTTAAATCTGCACCATTTTCCAAATGGAATAGAGCAACAGCAACATAAAGTTCGTCTTTCGAGCTGAACATCAATCTTGCCCGCAAACTTCCGTCTACAACAGTATTCAAGTTCCGCGCCGCTAATGAATCGGATACATCAAGGGGAACAATAGAAAGTAGCCTGTTGTTACCTCCATGAAATCTTAGGAATGGACCGGAACTAATAGGACAATGGACGGAACTAATAGGACAATGACTTCTAGGCTTAAATGCTTTAACCTAGAACTGGACGGAACTAATAGGACAATGACTTCTAGGCTTAAATGCTTTAACCTAGAACTGAACCTTGGCGGCAAGATTTTTGGCAGACATGTATGTTACCTCCATGAAATCTTAGGAATGGACCGGCTAACTGAAAACTATGCAACATAGTTTGTCATGATAGGAATATTATTCCTCAATCCCTCGAAAGGGAAGAAATGATTTCTCGCGATGTAAAATTGGATGGAGGAGTTCCAGCCACCTCTACTATGAGAACCGCCAAGATGATCAGGGGATCGAATTGTCAAAATTTTTGGCCGCCACCGCAAGATATGACGAGACACAAGAGGCCATAGAGGAAAGCTACAATCCCGTTTTATGGGATCTTCTGAAGTCCTTGAGAAGATAGACATTAGTAAGTAGACAACAATGGCAACAAAGATATTATTCTCGATTTCCATTATAGCAAAATATTTGACACCAATCAAGAGTCAAAACTAGTATAAAAGAGCAATCACAACATTTTCTAAGTGCTTGAGATATTAGACGACATGTGGATAAATAATTGCGCTTGATGAGGTTGACGAAAAGCGAGACGGATGAATTTGATACTCTTGTCTCATAATACCTGATTATGTACCCATGTATACTCGTTTGTGAAAGATGATATAAGGAAAAGCTGAAAAAGGAGTTAGGATGATGGAGACATGAATCCTGAGGAAGCAACATTAGGTTTTAAGTAGATGGTTAGGAAAAATATCCTCTATCTCCTTGATTTGCTCAATGTGTTGTCAAAATTTTCATTTGATACGAATCATCCAAACTTTTGTAGAGAAATTGGGCCTTGTGTTTCGATGGTCCAGAATCTCCTTGATAACTATATCTCTTTCTTGAACATTGTAAAGACCTTCTCATAGACGACTTCTTATTTATAATCAGTCATCCATGACCATGTTTATCTTTTACTGATTATGTGTTGTTTGAATTTTCTTCTCAACACGCATCATCTTTGTGACTATTGTTTCTTTTCCTTGAGTAGAAATTTGAATTATACCATACAATTCTATAAGAGTAGTTTTGTTTCGCTTTGAACTTGAAGAAATCTTTCATGTAAGTCTATACTAGAATCGCTAGACTTGAAAGTTAGTAAACTATTATGAGCACTTCACTACCCGTCCTCAAAAGAAAAATTTGTGAAAACGTGAACATTACTCGAATTTTCAAACTTTTGTATGTTTGGGATTGTACGCCCATTTTACCCAGTTTCAGAAATGTCCGTTTGATTTTCCCATCCTTTTTACTTAGCTTCAGAAAAAGGGAAAAATTTGAGTTTCCTAATCCCTTGGTAAAACAGTTCTACTTAATGTACAATTCAAAGTGATTAATGAATTGTTGTATTCGGTTCCCTCAGCCATTATGACTCAGAAACACCTTTGTGATTTAGAAGCTATAAGTTCAGAAAAGTGATTATCTTGTAGTTGGAGCGACACACTAGATAACGTCGTATTTTGACTTTATCCCTTATAAGTTTGACTTTGGTCAAAACAAGAATAGATGATCTTTTCGACCAAATGAAGGGCGCCACTGTGTTCTCCAAAATTGACTTGAGATCCGGCTACCACCAGCTAAAGATCAGGAAAGAGGATGTTTCAAAAACGGCTTTCACAACACGTTATGGACATTACGAGTTTACTATAATGCCTTTTAGGCTGACGAATGCACCTGCAGTGTTCATGGACTTGATGAATCGAGTATTTCACCAATACCTCGACAAGTTCGTTCTGGTATTTATTGACGATATCCTTACTTACTCCAAGAGTGATGAGCAACACGAAGACCACTTACGCATAGTACTGGAAACTTTAAGAGCGGAAAAACTATTTGCCAAATTCAGTAAGTGTGAATTCTGGCTTAGGGAAGTAATGTTCCTCGGCCACATCGTATTGGCCGAAGGAATCAAGGTAGACCCAGCCAAGGTCCAAGCAGTGAAAGAATGGAGGACTCCGAAGAACGCTAGTGATATAAGAAGCTTTCTAGGTTTGGCGAGGATATTATAAGGCGTTTCATTGAAGGATTTTCCAAGCCGGCCGCACCTATGACACAACTTGTGAGGAAAGGGACTAAATTTATTTGGTCCGACGACCGTGAGAAGAGCTTTCAAGAACTTCAAGGTGAAGCTAACGAGCGCCCCGATGTTAGCAGTTCGGAGGAGAACCAAGGTTTCGTGGTGTATACGGATGCCTCGAAACTGGGTCTTGGCTGTGTGCTTATGCAGAATCGGAAGGTGATAGCTTACGCGTCCCGCCAATTGAAGCCTCACGAGTTGAATTATCCCACCCACGATTTGGAGTTAGCAGCGGTCGTGCATGCACTAAAGATATGGAGGCACTACATTTACGGCGTAAAGTGCGAAATCTACACCGACCACAAGAGCTTAAAGTACTTCTTCGAACAGAAGGAGCTTAATATGAGACAAAGGAGATGGCTAGAGCTAGTGAAGGACTACGACTGTACAATAAACTACCACCCTGGGAGTGCGAACGTGGTAGCAGACGCGCTGAGTCGAAAGACCAAGGCTAAGTTAGGATTCCTCTTAACTAAGCAAGAAGAGCTAAGATGAGAATTCGCTGCACTGAGATTAGAAGTTGTACGCCCTCCTGAGACAGTATTAGGATACGTAGCCGCGATGATAGCTACCCCTGACTTGCGAGGACGGATCGTAGAAGCCCGGAGGTCAGACGAGTTTCTAGAAAAGATGCGTCGCGCCTCCAGAGCAGGAGACACAAAGGAGTTCTATGAAGCTAAAGATAATGCCCTTATGTTCGGCAATAGGCTGTGCGTGCCCCAAAACGAAGAACTTAAGAGCGAAATTATGAGTGAAGCTCACGATACCCCTTACACCGCTCACCCCGGAAGCACAAAAATGTATTAAGATCTGAGAGAGAAATTCTGGTGGAGAGGCATGAAGAGAGACGTAGCGATGTTCGTAGAACGATGCCTCGCGCGCCAACAAGTTAAAGCCTTGCACCAAAGACCGTACGGGACATTGCAGCCACTACCTATTCCTGAATGGAAATGGGAGCACATAAATATGGATTTCGTAGTGAGTTTGTCGAGATCGGTTCGTGGAAACACGACTATATGGGTCATAGTGGATCGCCTTACCAAGTCAGCACATTTCTTACCAGTACACATGAAACTAGGACTAGATCGATTCTCCAGGATGTACGTAAAAGAAATAGTACGACTTCACGGTGTACCTGTCTCCATCACATCTGACCGCGACCCGAGATTCACCTCACAATTCTGGCCTCGTTTGCATGAAGCGTCGGGTACAAAGTTGAACTTCAGCACCGCTTACCACCCTCAGACCGACGGCCAATCAGAAAGAACCATTCAAGTATTAGAAGATATGTTGCGGGCAGTGATCACTGACAAAGGCGGAAGTTGGGAAGACATACTACCTCTCGTGGAGTTTGCCTACAACAATAGCCACCAGGCCACAATCGGAATGGCTCCTTATGAAGCGTTGTACGGCCGAAATGCAGATCGCCTCTTTATTGGGATGAAGTAGGTGAGAGGAAACTTTTGGGACCAGAGTTGGTGCAACAGATGATAGAGAAGGTGGAGTTAATAAAACAAAGAATCCAGGAGGATCAAGATAGACAAAATTCGTATGCAGACAAACGTCGAACCGATCTAGAGTTGAATGTAGGAGACAAAGTCTTTCTGAGAGTTTTCCCTTCAAAGGGTGTAGTGCGATTCGGCAAAAGAGGAAAACTACGACCCCATTTCATAGGTCCCTTCGAGATCTTAGAAAGAATTGGGCCTGTAGCCTATAGCTTAGCGCTGCCACCAAGTCTCGGAAACATACATGATGTATTTCATGTCTCACAACTTCGAAAGTACATTTTCGATCCAAAGCACGTGATCAACTATGACGAGGTAGTCCTAGCTCAAGATTTGAGTTACGAGGAGCGACCAGTGCAGATACTCGACCGAAAGACTCAGAACCTGAGGAACAAGCAGATCGCCCTGGTCAAAGTCTTATGGAATCATCACGGACCAGAAGAAGCAACTTGGGAGTTAGAAAATAAGATGAGGGCTTAATACCCCGAGCTAGAGTTCCCAGAGCCGTAAATTTCGGGACGAAATTTTTCTTTAAGGAGGGTAGGATGTAATACCCCGGATATTTTTAATAGATAAGATCGATTATTAATTCCGAATAAATCCCTATCGAGAACGCAATTTCGTTAGATTTAATTATCGACGCATTCGCGAGTAATTACGAAGCATTTTGGGCGTTTCACGAAATTTCGGATAATTTCGAATTTTATATTGGCACGCCTATTATTATATATATATATATATATACTTAGATATATGATTTTAAAAGGTGGATTTTGGGAAAGTTTATCTACACCAATAATTTACACAAGATGTTAGGGATATATTACACAATGTTCCAAATGATCTAACCACCTTTTCTCTCCCCAATCACATCCTCTCTCTCTCTCCTAATTCTTCCCACCTTTCCCCACGTTATTGTATTGAACATTATCATGCATAGTGTCAAATCTATCTCGGGAGGGGGATTTACGCTAAGGGGGAAAGCAAAAGAAATTGACGTGCTAACATCCTCCATTGGTCGACCATCTCATCCCACCTCCTCACCCTCTTTCATTTCCTATCAATACACTTCACGCTCGAAAGATACATTGGCCAATTTTGGATTGTCTCTCACGCTATTTCCTTTGAATACGCAAGGGAGAGAGAGAGAGGTTCTTGAATGATTGATGATGAGATTTTGTTATTTTAAACCCGCTCCCAAACCTCTCACTGCCATTTCTTCCTCCAAGTCCTTCACACCATTGAGTCATCTACGGAAGTATGATACCAGACCATCACCACCATTTGGAGGTGTTAAGGTAACTGCCATATCGTCTAATCCCTTTCTTTTACCATTTAAGATCTGATTTTGATGCAAGCTCGGAGGGGTGATTCACATTTTGTATATTTATATGAATGTGTAAGATGATAATTGATGTTTTCTTACGTTTGTGATCTTCCCATCGCCTTTCTTTTGTCCTATTCTGTATTCTCTTGTGGTTTATAACTTTCGTGGCTGTAATGAAAACAAGAGAAACTGTAACCTTAAGAAATAAGTTAATGCTCGTCAAGTGTTCGATAAAATGTCACAACAAAGTTATATATTTAATCTTTCGCCCAAAGCTCCAAGAAAGATATTTATCTCGACTAAATAACGACTCCGTTGTGAACCCCTGACATTTTCGTTGAGAGTTCGAGCTTGGAAACGAAAACACGAAGTAGCTCGCGAAACCGACATGTTGCACTTATCCTCATGGGCTCGTGATCTCGACTCATTTTCGGGACCTTTCTCATTATATAAAGTTCCCAAATTTTATACCACTGGAAAGCTCTTTTCTCTGGCTTTCCAGAGCGACTTTCGGTTTGCAAAACGAACTCCGGACTGAAAAGATATAGGCCTTTGAAAATCGCCGTCGCCAATACACCATTTCCATCCATTTCATGCGTACGTATTAGACTCGATTTTCCAGGACTTTGTAGAGAACGAAACTTAGCGAGTTAGTTGTCATTAGGAAGATGTCTTCGCTGGCTTCCCAACATATCTCACGGTTCGTGAAACGGAGCCCCGATCGAGAAGTTATCCGCTGCCGAAGATGGCACTCCGAACTGCCCCGGCACTACGGGCAGTGAACCGGCTATGTTTAGCCAAATCCCGATCACTCACAAACCAACTAAAACTTATTGAAACTCACACCTCTGGAAATCCACTTGTATAGGCTTTCCAATGCATCTCGCGGTTCGGAAAATGGACTCTCGAGTGAGAAGTTACACCCCGTTCAAAACTGCCCAAAAACATCACCAAACCCAGATTTTCTTGCGAAAGAAAGATCTGCCCATCACGCGAACTTGCGACGCGATTTCCGACCGGAGTAACAAAAACAATGCCCAAGGCCTATACCATTGCAAACCTTGTACTTCTAGCTTCTCAACGCACCTATCGGTTCATGAAAGGGAAATCGGACCAAGGAATTATTCGCCGTCGAAGAAGAGTCGCTGCACTGCCTTCTTATGTTTCAAGCTGCGGAGCAGCACCTTTGAGCGTTTCTAACACACTGTTTATTCTCCAGAACCCTTGAAAACTCATACCTTTGGGAAGAAACTACTACAGGCTTTCCAACGCCGTTGTCCTCTCGAGATTTGGAGCTCGGACCAAAAAGTTACGCCCTGTCAAAAACGCCTACTCAAAACTGCCGGGTTGGCGGAAACGTGAGCAGCGAAGTTTCCGACCCGATTTTCATGACCCGACCGAACTCATAATTCTATAAAACTGACATCCACGCAAACCTTGATAAACAAGGTTTCCGAAACATAGCTTCGATCGCAAAACCGAGCTCCGATCGAAGAGATACGCTCGCTCGAACATCGCCCAGAAGCTGTCCGGAAAATGTCGAACCCAGAAAATTTCTAAGTATGGAAATGAGGCTTAGCTCCACCCGTTTTGAGAGAGATTTTGTGAACAGCCCTCAGATATGGAAACCCCAAGCCCTATACCGTATCTAACCTTGTCATTCAAGGATTCTCCAGAATTTCTCCGTTCACCAATTGGAGATCGTATCAAGAAGATACGGATCGACGAAAAGGCCCCATCGAAACGCCATCTTTCCGGGACATACCGAACCCCCAACTTTAGAACAGCCTAGGAGCTTCGTCCCTTCTCGAAACTCACCAAGCATTATACCGATAGAAATCTGAGTTAGTGGGCTTTCCAAAACCATGCCCGACGCGTAAAATGGAGTTCGGACGAAGAAGATACGAGCTTGCGAAATACTGCTGGCAGAACTGCCACGAACTCGCCGATGCAAGTTCGGAGGCCAGTTTCGATGTCGTAACGACGCCCGATCGGAAAACTTGCTTCTACGAACCTGTAACCCTCCTGAGGCAGAATCTACACGCGAACTTTCGTCAAAGACCGACGGTCGGATCGTCCGAAAATAAAGCCGGAAATTGTTGCAAATATCACTTCCAAAGATACATTTTAATCCCAAATATTCCTTCAACACCAAAATTTCATTATTTACCGAATGAGAAGATAATACTACGAAATGCGAACGGGTTGTATCCAAACAGGATTGTTAAAAGATAAATTTTATTTCGAAGAAATAGCGAAATAAAATCCGCCCTTCGTGACCAAATCCTAGTTGCTAGAGACAAACTGTGTGGTCTAGAATTCGATAAAATTCTAGGACTTTGGAAATTTAACCTTAACGAAAATTAGGTCTCTATTGTAGGACCCTCTGTGGAAGGCGGTAACCTCGGAAAGAGCTGCGGATAATATATCGCGCCACGAGGTGGGTTATACTTTCTCTAAAATTATCTTTGAGTTAATAAGCTCGTAAATGATATGAAATGCTGTTATCCGTGAAATGTTTTATGCGCGTTCGATTAAGTTTAATGCTCTTGTTTTGGTCGATCGAGATTCTTGTTCTGACCTAACACGTCAGACTGGAATTGTGTACACCCCCCGTTAGTAGTACAGTGGGTTGATCTCCACTGTGCACTAACTTTTATAAGGGATCATTTGGGGAAAGGTCCGATATCCAAAGTTGAAAAGGGTACTCTGAGAAATGGCTCGAGACCCTAGATGAAAATGGATCCGACGGTGATACGTTCCGGGATCGCAAGAGTAACTAAAAGAACACTGCACGCGCGCGCTAATGAAAAGAAAATAATTTCGTATACTTAGGAGTTCTTTTTCGTTTTAAAACCTCCTAAGTCATACCTTTATGCCATGGATAACTGCTGATTTTAGAAATACTTTATTAAATGCTCGCCTCGCCCACTGAGTACACTAGTACTCAGCCCAAAATATTTTCAAAAATATTTTCAGGTTGAGCGGTTGCTACTGACGGACGAAGCCGAGGAAAAAGGGTTACAGTCAAATAAATCAAATTCCGACACGCTTAGTGACTTTTGCCCAATTCAAGGAATGTGACCCAACTATTCATCGCGACTCTGAACTCTTCATAGTCATTAGTTATTGTCTTTCCATGTGATCAGAAACTTATCATCTTTTGAACCGTCCTTGACTTTATGGAAATATTTTAAATTTCATATTTTCCGTACTGCTTGTAATAATACTTTAAAAACCACAAATTTTGAATTGTTTATTGGTATTGTACTACACATGGTCGCACGCCCCTTTCTGAAAATCGGGCTGTGACAGAATGTAAACCATGAACTCATTGCCACCGACATAATTCGACTCTGCATCGAATTGGCCGTTCAATTTCACAATAATTGATCGATAATCGACCATTTCTGTCAAGTTGATGTGAAGAATTGAGAAGAGTGGAAGTGAAATGAGGAAATTTTTCGTTGATTCAATCAAATCAGTCATTCTACGTCTTATAAGAAATTTTTCAGTCAATTTTCACGTGATAATCGGATTCGAGTAGTCATTTCACCATCGGCCCCCCCATCGGCTCCCCATCGGCCCTCATTAACGTGCATGTGACTGTCATATCCGACTAGTCATTTCAGCAGATAAAGATGAATTGAAACTGCACCTCCCACATGCCCACCATCGGCCCTCGATCGGCCCACCATCGGCCCTCTATCGGCCCTACTGCACGTTTGCAGGAAAAGCCTTGCATATGTCGTGTCGAATGCTGTGTCGAATCCCGTCTCGAAGAAAGGGATAGAGGGTCGATGGAGGGCCGATGGATACCCACATTCTGCCCTACTTCGGCCATCACAACCGTGGGTCGGTCTATGGGATGTTCGGCCTTCGGCCTTTCTCCTCTCGGCCGATGTCGGTTAGGGCCGACGGACACCACCCATTCGGCTTCCCTTCGGCCCTCAAAGCCGATAATTTCATCACATCAAGTTAAGTGGCTCGGCCGATGGGGACGGTTCGGCTTTTTTCCTCAGGGCCGATGGGGGGCCGATCGGCCCTGCGCCGTATAAAGACAAAATGACTATATTTGTGTTTTATTTTAGTGGGCGGCTATATTTGTGTTTTGATTGCTCCTGTGCGGCTACTGCTGCAAAAGCCTCTATAAAATATAGAGATAGATATATATTTATATGGGTCACAGTTTTCATTTCGTAACGGGATTTTAAACAGCCCATTTATTATTCCGAGACCGAAAAATAACAATACATAGAAAAGGCACCAAATACAAATCCAGTAGGTTGGATATGGTTAGTATTCACCTCTTTCAAATCATATTCCGATCGCGAGTTTTTCAATATGCAATTCGAATGCTGAAATTTACTTTTTTAATTTGGGAAAAGAATTACTCCCACATTATGTATAATTATTCGCTAACATATAGGAATTGATTAATGTTGTAGCTGAGTTCCTGAGGATGAGATTGAAGTCATAATCATTAATTATGGCGTTTCGTTTTGAACTTTTTTTGGGGTAAAAAACTTCGTAGCCACTTTAATATCTTCTATGCTTCTTCAAGAAAAAAATCCCAATTTCAATTATAATAAATTATTTGATCAATATTCATTTTGTTTTACTTGCATAGTATTGATAATCCTCTTACAGTATTCCAATCTTACAATCTAATTAATTCGGATCTCATCAAAATTTTTAGATCGAATTTACCACTTTTTTTATGCAGTTTACATTCTATATACGGTTTGCAGTGCAGACAACAAACAATTTCTTTTTCAAAAAAAGTCAAAAAAGAAGAAGAAAAAGAAAGAATAGGGAAAATGGAAAAGACAAAATTATATTTTCTAATGTCTTTAGGAAAATACCAATTTTCATGTATATGAGTCACGGGGGTATCTAAAGTCTTACCTTATCTCTTAGTGGATATTTTAATAATATGTTTGACATGATCACGTAACCTTTCCATTAAATTTTTCTGAATAATGCTTTAGGTTTGAGAAATATTTATGGAGTAACTTCTAAACATGCAAATTCGATTCTTAATAGTATTATGGGGATATAGAACTACTCCTTAATATAATTCAAATGTTAATAATTATCACTATATCCAAACTAGTTACCATTAAGCATGGTCATTTTATACTAAATCGAATGTTAGAACTGTGAATCGAATTATTGACCGTTGATTATGAATCGTAGTTCTAACCGGAATCGTCAATCGTATGTTAAGAATATAAAAGTACACAAGTAGCATCTCGTTTGAAAGTAGTGTTAACTGAGCAAGCACAGAGTTGAATAATAGCTCGTTGATAAGAAGACAAACATGAAATATGAAATATCCGTAGTTCAAATTCATGCTGATAAAGGCTAAAATACAAGGCCATGTAGTGACTCGTTCTGCGATGTCGTTTTCCTCCAAAAGCAAAATTCGTACGTCAATCAAATCATACCGTCTCCAGTTGGGACTCCTCCATTCGCCACACTTCAAGATTCCTTTTCTTGCATTTTTTTTTCTCTATTATGTTCAATTCATATTATTGAATTTAATTTTTTGTTAGTTCATTTTATTCTTAGGACGCGCTTTGTCGAAAATTAGATATGTAGTAATTGAAAGAAAGAAAAGAAAAAGGATGATGTACGAACGCCGTTTTAAAACTCATGTTTTAATGAAAAAATTTCATAATACAGTACTGCATGAATCTATGGTTGCTATATTTCGATGAATTGATTCGTATACTGAACTTTCGTTAATTGATGATTTTTAATATCTCAATCTGCGTCAAAAAAATTAATTATACTTTTTAATAACATACACCAAATCAACAAGTAAATTATTCTTGAAAACGAAAGAGAAAGTGTTAAATGGTGTTAGTTTTTTTAGTTTTTAGGATATTCTTAAAATACGTTATCGAATCACATGTCCTTAAAATTTATATTCAATTGATGTTCTTAATAAACTACGACGATGTACATCCAAAATTACTGGATGAAAATTTTAAATATAAGGCCCTGCAATTTGAATCTAAAACGATGTAGTTTTACTAATTATGTATTTAGTGGAAGACATCAAATAAACCATAAATATTAATCTTTCTATCTCACTTTAATTGTTCAATTTTCATTTTGTCTCATTTCAGTTATTCACTTTTTTTTAAATTAAAATAATAGTCGAATATAATTATTGAATGGCACTATCTTACACTAACATAGAACTAACAATTTTTTTTATCCCGATATTGAAAAGAAATGGTCAATTGGAATGGATGGGAGGGAGTTATATATGGATAAGGCACATTAAAATTACGCATTACAAAAGAGGAGGGAGAATTTGTTTAACTAATCGCGGGAAAAAGTACAATGGTAGGGTACACGTGGCTAGACAGCTGGATGGATTAGATTCCTCTCTCTGTTTTGTTATTGTCAAACTAAATACGTGTCAACATATGATTGCGTGTCCCTGTCATTTACTTCATAAGGCGTGTGCCTAATTATTTGGTGGGACCTCCAGAAGTTGGGACCCGTTTATGGCGCCGCACGAGCCGCACAATACGCGCCGATCGCTTTCAGTCCACGGCTCCTAAGTCCTACCCAATCATTGCCGTGTTACAGCTATAAGCTTAGCCTCCACTCATCGGCTCGGCTATACTTAGCTTCTCCTTACTTGCGTTAGTAGCATAGTTGCATTTAACAAATGGACAAGCCGTTTAGATTCTAAATTTTAGTTATTAGCATTAATATTTAATAATTAATATACGTTCCTCGTATGCCATGTTAATGCTAAATACTTAATACTTAATAAAATAATGGAGCAAATGAATCGTATGCTTATTATAAAGCTATAATTTTAGATTTAATTTCAATTAAGTTCGTTCACAACAAGAAATTCTCGGATTACAGACGGAAAATTCCGTCGGTAATCAGGAAAATTCCGTCGGTAAATCGATTACCGACGGATTAGTGACGGAATTTTTCCGTCACCTCAGAGCAGGGGCGGATCCAAGGGGGGCGCCCGGCGGCGGTGGCCCCCCCGAACTCGTGTCGAAACGCGATTTTATATATGTAATTTTTAAGAAATTTCGTATTTCGCCCCCCCGAATGTACACTTCACCCTCTTCTCTATCGAATTTTTAAGTTTCGCCCCCCCTCTCTCGTAATCCTGAATCCGCCCCTGCCTCAGAGCTTGTCGGTAAATATTACCGACGGAAAAATTCCGTCGGTAATATTTACCGACTGATTAGTGACGGAATTTTCCGTCAAAAAATGGTCAGCTCAATTTGTCAGCAAACATTTACCGATGGAATTACCGACGGAATATTCCGTCACTAAGTTACCGACGAATTACTGACGGAATATTCCGTCGGTAATATCCCTTAAATAGTACTCCCTCCGTCCCACCCATGTTGACACATTTCTTTTCGGCACGGTATTTAAGGCGGTTGAAATTAGTGGTCAAACAAATATGGCTCACTTGTTTTGTTTAATATTATAATCAACACATTTGACAAATTTTTTTAACTTAACAATTTTTGTGACTAATTACCATTTTTTTTTTACGAATTGTTTTAATAAAATATTCTTTATTTTAATACAGTAGAACAATTATAAGTTGCATGGAAAAATTGCCAATGAAAAAAATCGGAGAATATCAAGCAAACGAAAAATCTGGCGGCAACCAAAATTGAAATATGAAAATATCCATCAACTATGAATTGAAAAATCTGAAAATCTGCAAATATGAATACTAATAGTAGTGCGAAAATCTGGCGGCAATTCATAATGGTAGAATTCAAATTCTCGCACCTAATCCTCTTCCATAAATACATCACGTAAAAGCCTGTTTTTTTCATAATCTACTCTACATCAACCAAAATGGTCTCCAAAGATTTGAGTACCGAAGTGCGGAATCAAATTGTGCAGTTCCTGCTCGAGAACTCGAAGAATGGAAAGTCAGCACGGGGTAAGCAGAAAGAGGCTTATACCAAATGGGGCTGCTCTCGAAGCACCGTCAGTCGGCTTTGGGCTGAAGCAAAGAAACAACGAAATCGTGGTGAGGTAATCTTTGTTCAAAGTGCGAAAATAACAAAAAACTAGAAGCAGAAGGGTCATAATCGACTTAGAGTTAATCAAATCTTTAGAGCTACAAAAAAGGTCAACAATTAGAAGTTTAGCAAGTGGCATTAATTGTAACAAGAGTACGGTGTGGAGGCGGGTGAGTCAAGGATTGATCAAAGCTCACACTAGCGCAATTAGGCCCGACTTAACTGGTCCAAACAAGTTGTTGAGGCTCAAATTCTCAATGGAGGCACTAGAGTTTGATAGGGTCTTCAATACTTTGAAGTTTAAGAGCATGCATAATATTGTGCATATAGACGAGAAGTGGTTTTATATTACTAAGGCAAGCCACAGATTCTATCTAACTCCAGAAGAAGCAGAACCACACAGAAGTTGTAAAAATAAAAAGTTCATAACCAAAGTCATGTTTATGTGTGTTGTCTGCCGGCCTTTATTTGCAGAGGACGGCAGTCTCATATTTGATGGGAAAATTGGGATTTTCCCATTGACAGAACAAGTACCAGCACAAAGAAGCAGCAAAAACAGAGCAAAATGGACTATTGAGACAAGACCTATACAATATGTTACCAGGGTAGTCACTAAGGCCTGCCTTATAGATCAAGTATGGAAGACTGCTGAAATATGCATCAACTGTAAGCAAAACATATATGCATTTCATGTTGTAACATTAGAATCAGAACACATCTAGGATCTTGTAACATTAAGATGTTTTTATCAGAATTTTATGTTATTTTCAGAATCTGCTCTTATTTTGCACAGATTGTACCTGCAATTAGAGCCAAATGGCCAACCAATACTAGCAAGATTATCTTCATACAACAAGACAATGCTAAGCCTCATATCAAAGACAGTGATCCTGATTTTAGGCAGGCTGCTAGCATGGAGGGATTTGACATTAGAATAATTCATCAACTACCAAACTCTCCTGATACTAATGTCTTAGATCTAGGGTTCTTCAGAGTTATTCAAAGCATTCAACAACAAACAACATGCTACAATGTAGTGCAGCTAGTAAATGCAGTTGTTCAAGCATTTGAACAACTAGACCCTATAACATTAAACAAGGTTTTCTTGTCTTTGCATGGCTGCATGGTTGAGATAATGAAATTAAAAGGCCATAACTGCTACAAGATCCCACATCTAAGAAAAGATAGCCTCATAAGGCAAGAAGCACTTCCCCGGAATTTGGAAGTTCCAACTAGTTTGGTTGATGAATGCATCCATCATATGATTGAAAATGGGCTCCTACATGATATAATTGAGCTTCGGGATAGGCTTGGTTTGCTTGTTGATGATTGGACAGTAGTAGATTGAAAATAAGCAGAATAGTGTGTAATTAAAGGCTTGGTATAGAGTAGTCTGTAATTATCTTTTGGTATAGACAACTAGTGTGTAATTATCTTTTGGTATAGACAACTAGTGTGTAATTATCTTTTGGTATAGACAACTAGTGTGTAATTATCTTTTGCTATAGACAACTAATGTGTAATTATCTTTTGCTATAATTGCGAATGTGTAATTATCTTATGGTATAGACAACTAGTGTATAATTATGTTTTGGTATAATTGCGCATACGTAAAAATACTTGAAACATTTTCATAACCAGACAACAGAAAATACTTCCAGCATTTTCATAACCACACAACACAACTTGTTCAAGCACAGAGAACTTGTTCAAGCAAACCAACAGTAACCATAATTGTGCAGATAAGTCATTGGTGATTAACAAGCAACATGATATCCAAAGAATTGAAGTGTAGTGTAATCAGGAATATAAGTGGTTGCCATCATATGGATCACCCAAAACAACCTAAGTGTGAGCATTTATTCTATCACCTCAAGACCAGTAACTCAATGGTTCCAACCGTACTCTTGCCACAGATTCATAAGAAAACAGTAGCAGAACAAATAGGATAGAAGATCTAGGAAAGATCTCACCAGATCAAAGTATCTTGGTAGATATATACGCAGCATCATTTCAACAGCCTCCTTCCTCGCCGCCTCTTCCCTCTCCCTCCTCTTAATTTCTTTTGGAATCAAGGACATCAATCGATTTGCTCTAGCTCGAAGTACCGCAGCTTCGCCGTCCACATCTCCGCTCAGAGGCCTCACATAATCGATGCCCTCACACATCTGAAGACTTAGATCGACGGGATCCAGAGCGGTTTCAGGAATGACCGTATCCAAAATCGTAGCCGCCTGCGAGAACATCACAGAGTTGTTGGTTTCAGAGCAGCTGAAACCTAGATCTGATGCATCAAGCATCGTATCGGGCACAATAGGGTTGCGATTCATCATCAACTCTGACAACGTATCGTAGTTATCGTCTGTATCAGAACCAGATAAACTTAGATCTGCCGGATCTAAGTCGGTTTCGGGAACAACATCAATCGCGGAGGACGGCCACAACACGGATCCGACTTGCAGCGGTTCTCGGATCGAGAAGTCAAGGGCGACGACGATGGTGGCTCCTCGGAGGATATGTGGTTCATCATAGCGGAGGGGTTGCGAAGTCGGGGTTAGGAGTGGAGCAAAGTAGGGTTTCGATTTGGGGAGGGGGCGGCGCAAGAAGAAGAAAGATTTTTCTCGAAGTAGGTTTTGTCGATTTGGGGAGAGAAATGAGCAGATGGGGTTGGGTTAGTAAAAGTAATTAGGTGTAGTGTAATTAGTGTATAAGTTAATTAAGTGAAGTAATTAAATGATGTTTAGTTAAGTAAATTATTTCCTTTTTTAGAAACGTGTCAAGATGGGTGGGACGTCACGAAAAGGAATACGCGTCAAGATGAGTGGGACGGAGGGAGTACTTTTTTACCGACGGAATATCCGTCGGTAATCCGTCACTAAATTTATTTATTTTTCATATTTTTTTTTATTTTTTTGTACCCAGTTCTCGACAACCTGCATCAATTAATCTAATCCAATATGAATCAAGAAACCAATCTAATTCAGAATCCAAATAGAAATATAGAAATATTAATTCAAATCCATATCAAAATACAACTAAATCTACATAAACTTCGAGTACAAATGTTAATGTTCAATCAACATTGTTTTTAAATCATGCAGAGGAAGGAGGGGGAGAATGACTGTTGTCAGAAGTATCGTCTCGACTATCTTTTGCGAGCATCTGTGCCATGAACTCCCTCATCCGGGCCATCTCCTCCTCGAGCTTCCTCGTGCATTCATTCTCGTCCTCTACTTTCTGTCGAAGCTCGTCGACATCGCAAAGTGATCCCCCAACAGAAGTAGAACCACGGGTGGCATTGTTCAATGAGCTACTTCCGTCCTCCCCAAGACCGTACACACGTCTCTTCTTATCACGAGCCATGTCCAAGTTCAAGTAAATGGCGTTTTTGTCGGCGTTAGGACCTTGTTCTGCAGCAGTTGCCTCAACCTCATTCTAAAATACATAAAAAAGAATTATTCCTTAATAATAAATGATTGATAATATATGTGTCGAGTATCCTATTAAAATATATAAGGAATTGAATACTTACGTAAATCATCGCCGCCTTCTCGGTGGAGAATTGGCCTTTTTTATAATGGAGGCTCTTGAAAGTCTCGAACACGGTGGCCTCTAGTGAGCATCCCCTCTCGGCGGACTATTGATCACATGTATAAATCAAATTGGGTATAAACAAACACATTAAGCAATAAAGGCTTAATGAAAATAATACTTACCAAAGCCTGAGAGTACTGCAAGCTGGAACGGGACCCTCCCCTGTGCTCTGAATTCCTACAAGTACTTTGGAAAACGGCTTAAATATTTTTTTGTGATATAAATGTTTATGATATAAGTACTTAAAATTGAATAAGTTGTTTGTGCTTGGATGTATTTATATATAAGTACTTAATTAGAAGAAAAAAATATAGTTAAAAAAATTATTCTCATGGGAATTTAATATGAGGATCTAACTGTTTTTAGTTTTTTTTTTAGTAATTTTCACTAACTTATGAAAATAAGATAGAAACAACTTATTTTATTAGAATAAGCAATTACATAAGCTTTCTCCTAAACACGGGTAAATAAGTTGAAATAAGCAGATAATAAGTTTTTCCAAATGGGAGCATAATTGTATAGTCTTAAATTTCAAAAAAAATCGTGAATTATTGCATATGATAAATTTTCATTGTGTATCTAGTCTGGGTTTCTTTATACTCCCTCCGTCCAGCCCGACTTATCTTGTATTCATTTTCGGGCTGACCCACCCGGCTTGTCTTATTTCCTAAAAATGAAAATAATTACTACACAAACTCCTACTTTTTCTTTGTGGGACCTACTTTTCTATGCACAACCACATACTCATCTTAATATCCGTGCCTAAAAGAAACAAGACAATTCGGGCGGGACGGAGGGAGTATATTTTTTTATAAGAAAGTATTATTTTGCTCTTCTGAAATAATATTGTTGCATATTAAATTGCAAAATTATACCACATTCGTCCCACCGAACTTGTCTTATATTCATTTTTGTGTAGTCCCACCGAACTTGTCATATTTCTAAAAAATGAAATGGGTTCCACAACTTTACCAACTCAAATAAACTCAAAAGTATTAATTAATTGCATGGGTCTTACACCTATATCTCACAAACTAATTCTAAATAATTAATTAATGTATGAATCTCACATCTCTATCAACAAAAACCAATTCTCCTAAATTACCGAGCCGAAAAGAAACAAAACACATTAGGTGGGGACAGAGGGAGTAGTATCTTTAAAATGGGAGATTTCTTCAATGTAATTCTAAATTCTATAGATATAATATACATCGTAGTTTTCTTCTTTCTTGTGTAATGAATAATGAGTACCATACACGAGAAGTTTATATATATGTCAATGTTTGGAATGGATCGGTTATTCAATTTTTCAATGTTCAATTGAAGTCAGATTTTTGCCATCTATAAAATTGTGTCATGTGTTTCAATTTAACGATTATATATAACAATTGTAATTTTATTAACCCTATGAAAATGAGTTATTTTAGGCATTTGAGTTAAATACATATACTCCCTCACTCTATATTTCAAAAATGAGGTGGGTCATCATTACTCACTATCCACCCTACGTTCTTATACACACTCTCTTTCCAAAAGTTTTTCTCTCACACGATTTCATTCTGTTACGAACTCAAAAAATTATGATTTTTAACTTTTTTGGAAGCTTAGATTATTTCTTTGAATACAACATGAAAAAAAAAACAGATAAAAAAAAAATCAATTGCATCAATTATGACTTGATAAAATTTAGGTGAATTCTCATTTCTTCCTACTAACTGTTCCTCGAAAACTGTGTTAATTTCTTAATATAATTAAAATATATAAAATATACCACTAAATCAATTTTCTTAGTCTCCATATTGAAAAGAAATAGGGCGATATTAACGGAATGGAAGAAATATCATTATTTCATTAATAGACACAAATTGAGCATGAACATTAAATCTCATTCCGCAGATGTCTGAGATGAGAATTATATATGTACCGATGGTGAATTCTCAACGCATTTAAAATAAATAAATAAATAAAATACTTAATTTCAATCAGTAAAGCGTAGACGCAAACGGAACTTGGACGTAGAATTCCTCGTGTTTGTAACGCAAGTATAGTGGCCAAACCACACGTGTGGTTCCACGAGGCATATATACTCTATTGAAGAAGATAACATTTTTCCACAAACTTGTATCCATAAATTAGTTGTAACACGTCCTCTCCTAGTCTCCTAACCTAACCATAAACCCATAAAAGTAACCATCCGCAATCGGATTCAAACATCATCAACATCTCTAATTCGAAAATCCAATTACTAATATTTTTTACAAATCGCAAGTATAATCGACATAATATAATTTGTAGACCTAAATGGTCATTTTCCCAAAATAATAAACGACCACTCCATTAATTACAGTGCCATTCGTACACGAAATTGTCAAGAATGTGAGGCAAGGATTAATCTGGCTTTGACTCTGAATCAAACCGTAACTACCATATATCTTAATGAAATACATTGAATAAGAAAATAAAGTAACAGAATATGGCAACTATGCATGCAACAAGTACTTATTTTCACACTGAATAAACGTATAGGCTACTGGTAGTTGAGCACAAAAAAATATCATTTATCCCACTTTCGTGTCATACTACATGGTCCACTAATTAAATAGTGCATGCCATGTGTATTTCTCTATCTCTTTTTTATTATTAAGTTGCATATTAATAGCAATTAATTTTAAATTTATTTAAAATAAATACACATGACACTACTTGATTGGTAAATCATATAGTGGGATTCGAAAAAATGGGACATAACATATCAGACATCAGTGATAGAATTCTATCTTAATACATCTTATAATAAAATTTTGAGTTTTGTATGTGTTTGTGTGTGTGCACAATATTCAAATTGTAGAAATGGATTTAGATTATTTTGTCCTGTTTGTGACGATAGGGTAACTTACGATCGTTATTAACCGCTATTAAGATGTACATTGGATAGTGAAAAATCTCTTCTATGCAATTTGATTTGAATGAATCAATTTGTTTACATATTTGATGTAACCATTTCGATTAATTGTGGGTTGTCATAATACCAAACTCATTAATGACGCGTTAATACTGGAAGTTTGAACAGTTTCCCTTTGAACTTAATATAAAATAATAATTGAAAATAAAATTCATGAATTTTGATCAAACTGCAATTTATACATAATCTTTTATTTGACCAAATCATACGTATATTTTAACAGTGTGAGTAGAGAATACGCAAGGAATAAGCATTGAAAAGATAATCAATACGTGAATAAATTATACTCAAATTTAATGTATTAATAATTTAATTTTACCTCCAAGCTACAAAGTCGTTTATACGGACAGCAAAAAGCCGTAAGCCTCAAGTTAATTAAATAATTCCAACCTTAATTTCTGAGAAGGGAAAATAGCAATTAACGTACTATTATACAAGAATGAGATTTATTCGGTACACACTCTAAGGACAATAATTTATCTCGTTGTTTTACTTTTAAAAACGGCATTCATTTATATAATTTAAAAAATAATCCTAGAATAATTAATACGGATTTTTCTCATTATTATAAAATAAATTTGAAAAACAACATTGAGAAAGCGGGGACCACCTCAAACCTCTTGACACTGACGCAAGCAATCAAATCGATCTTGCTATGTTTTTACACTCAATCATTCATCCGTTTCCCTATAAATTCATTCCGATTCCCACCATTCTCAGCTCTTCAACTTCATCCCATTAAATTCATCCATTTCCAATCAGTAAACGGAAAGAGATCTTAATTTTCCGTTCAGACTCCAATGGCGGAAGAGTTCCAGGAATCCGAGGTTGTCTTTCAGGAAATCAACGTTAACTACGACGATGACAGCGACGGCGCCGGCGAGTTCCTGTCGAGGAGCGAGAAGGCGGCGAAGAGGAAGAAGCTGAAGACGAGTAAGAAGAAGAACTCCGGTCCGGTGAGCATCCCGGAGAACGTCTCGCGCAACTCGTGGCACCGGTATGTGGACCCGGATTTGGACGGCGACGAAGGCGAGTTGATTCCGCCTCACGTCATCGTGGGGCGGCGCGTGGACGGAAAGATGATGGCTTTCTCCGTTTGCACCGGCGATGGGCGGACGCTCAAGGGACGGGATTTGAGCCAAGTACGGAATTCGGTTCTCCGGCTCACCGGTTTTCTTGAGACCTGAAACCGGGCGGAATGAGATTTGTTAGTAACTATTGAAATTTTCATGAATTATGCCGATTTATTGTAAGAAAATTGAAGAATTCAGACCCAAAAAAACTGTTTCATTCCCTCAAAAATTAAGAAAAAAATAATAGTAAGTGTTTTAATGACGTCATATATATGATATAAAGACAAGAATCATGATTGTTCCGTGGTGGATTGCATGTTATAAGTTGGAAAGATCCAGATTCCAGGGTGTTAGATTAGGTTTCTGTTGGGCATTACGCCATTTCTTGATTCAACAGATCTGATTCTTCCCTGTACAAATTTGTCCGTTTCCAATCTCGTATTTTACAGTATAGACATATTTTGTCCTCGTTATTAAAATTGTATGATCTACTTTAATAACAAAGAGGTTGCCTAGTTTCGACTTTACAATATAATACGCGCAAGTCAGAATTAAATTAACATGCTTTGGATCTCATAGTCTGATTATTAAATAATTAATTGAAGCATTTCTGATCCAAAACTATTAAAATGCTACATTTATAACACATTTGATTAACTACGTTAAACTTGTCGTTTAGTGGGAGACTTTTGACAATGTAAACTTACTTCTCTCTCTTAAAAAAATAAGTTATCTTGAAGTCGCTTGTCCATTTTCAGAATGTTATTACAGTACGTGGCCAAAATTGAGGCCACAAAATTCAGTTTGTGATTATATATTTCATGGAGAGACTTATTTTTGGGCATTGTATAAATTAAATTATCCGACCTACCCAAATAAATTCTTGAATATTAGTATTTGAGAAACAAGAGGTGGGCCTTCTTTAGTACAGGAGCTTCCAAATCGAGAAAGAAAACAAGTTAAATTAATCTTTTGGTTAATAACGTGTTGATGACTTAATCATTTATCTTTTAATTGATACATAAGTTCTCGTGTCTTGCTAGTGGTTGGGGGAGAAAATAAAAATAATCAGATCGGCTCTATTTTTTATCTAAGAAAGAGAGAGAGGATCAGATTCACACAGCAACAAGAGAGAGAGAGAGAGAGAGGGGGGATCAGATTCACACAGCAACAAACATCGAACATCTCAAATGAAAAGAAAAACTCTTCCTTTTTCCAAGAATTTCACTTCGAACAACCTTAAAAAACGGCGTTAGGAATTCTATAAATCCAATTAATTAATTAATCTAGTGGATGATTCGAGTTATATTTGAGTCCAACAATAACATACGCCAAAATGTGGCCACTTTTTACTATTTATAATTTTGGACGTATTTAATTATGAAAAAAGTTGTAATGATTGGAAGGTCCTAAAAATGTATGCAGAAATTGACAAAGAAAATTGAAAGCAATGTAAAACTTACGATAATTTGCGTATTGTGATGAGATTGCCTATTATTTCCGCTGTTGCATATAATTGGAGTACATAATTAGTATACAATAAAATTTACTTTCCGTTAGGATAGGGATAACGACATTTTTTTATACAAAATTTATATATGACACTGAATGAAATCAAATTCATTATTGCCTAAATAATAAAGCACACAAAGAAAATCGAATTTGACATGATTTAGAGAAGCCTCATCTCGAACCCTAAGGAATACACGACTAAAATCAAACTAAAGACGATTTGTCAAATGTATATTATGCTAAACCTTAAGTTAAAGAACAACATGATCATATGTAGACTAACCGCCTCACATGATTAACAATACGTAGTATGTATTAGATCAAGATAATGGGATAGATAAAATCAAAATAATATCTGCATCTCGCAAATAACATTTATACATGAACATCGGTGCGGCCGCTCCGGATCCATATTGCCTTTGACTAGGATCCGCAACACGGATTCGGGTCAAATATTTTTTAATTTAATATTATTTTTATTTTTCTAATAACGAAAGTGTCATTTTTTGTGAACAGAAATATCATTTATTGACTATGATTTATTTGGAAACAAAAGTATGATTTATTTCGAAACAAATTGGATACAAATAAATAACAAGTATATTCATATAAAAATTAAGCTAGTTATTTAAATTACAAATATATAAAATTAATATTTGTGATGTTAAATGTAGTCCCTCTCATTAAATAATAAATATCAACGAATTTCTAATTTTAGAAATTATAGGAGTTTAAATTCATAAACGAATATTGATTTTTAATAAACGACTATTTTACAAAACTTATATGTAAAATATATTTTCCAATTGTGATTAGATTTTTCTTGTTATTAAAATTTATCACGGTTGCAACAAGGGCAAATCCTTCATTTCGGCTTAGTACTTGAGACAAAAGCAATCTTATGAAACCATCCCTCCCTACAAGGTCAAACTCCGAAAAAACAACCTGCATCAATTGATGGATTGAATTTAAGGTTTTTAGTAGGTCATTTATCGAATGCTAATACAAGAATTTCTGGACAATGCTTATAGTTTAAAGATTCATGAATTAAGTGATTTAGAGCAACTCCAACTACACTCTAAAATGACGTTTGTAATAGAAGAATGGCTCCAACCATTCTCATATTCAACTGCAAAACTCATTTTTCTAATGTCTTTTAACAGTAACAAGTCAAATATTAGTTTTTACTGTTGAGCCTCCATATACTCTTCTATAAAACTGATTATTACACTCATGTCCCACCATTCCAAAGTTTTTTTTTATTTAAGTGAAATTGTTGTTCTTTTTTTCTATATGGTTTATTGAAACTAGAGCATTACTCGTGCTACGCACGAGAAAAAAGTGTAATGATTGCCATTATAAGATATATACATGTGAGCAGCAAAGTTGAAAAATGTAAAGAAGGAAATTGTGAGAATGAATTATCTTATATTATTTGTTATTAAATGTTTTATTTGGGATGCAAATAAAATATACATTAGTCTATTAACAAAAAACACCTAAATGTAAGGAACTAACTATTTTAAACTCTTGAACACAATTAAGATTTTCATGCATTTCGATATTGAAACTGTTATATTGATTTGTCTGAATTATGGTTGTTTCTTCCGGTTTTCGTGACCTCACTTAGTGACAATATCCAATTTTAAGCATATAAAGTAAGAATCAAAGAATAGTATCTAGTCGGGAGGTTTGCTCAAATACTTATTCCTACTAAAAATAACACAATACTAGTCATTCATTAAACTTATATTCACCATACCCAACTTTACCAAATTGCCCTCAGATTTTCATCAACAATCGTGTTTCCTTTGTAGTTTGTGCCAGTAATGATTGATTTTCGAGTGGATTAGAATTTTTTGTTAAAATCTTCTAGTGCCGATAAAGTATCTATGGGTGCCGCTGAGTGCCTACAGTTTATTTTCAATAAATAATATAGACATTCTAATTTAGAATTTTTTATTAAAATAATCTAGTGCCGATAGAGAGTCTAAGAGTGCCGTTGAGCGCCGACGGTTTATTTTCAATAAATAATCTATGGGCCTAAGGGTGCCTATGGTATGCCTTAGAGCGTCTATACATGACCTCAATTTTCGAGTGGATTAGAATTTTTTGTTAAAATCAGTCAGTGCCGATAAAGTGCCTATAGGTGCCACTGAGCGCCTACAGTTTATTTTCAATATTCGAATTTAGAATTTTTTATTAAAATAATCCAGTGCTGATAAAGTGCCTAAGGGTGCCATTGAGTGCCGACAGTTTATTTTCAATAAATAATCTATGGGCCTAAGGGTGCCAATGGTATGCCTTAGAGTGCCTATACATGACCTCAATTTTCGATTAAGATATTTTTTTGGCAAAAACCTATAGTGCCTATGGGGAGCCTAAAGTGCCGCTACGTGCCTACAGTTTTTTTCAATGAATATTATAGGCACTTGAATTGGAAAATACACATAGTGCCCATGGTAAGCTTTAAGTGCCTATAAAGGACATCAATTTTCGATTGAAATACTATTTTTATTAAAACTATCAATGCCTATGGCGTGCCTAAGGGTGCTGCAGAGTGCCTATAGTTTTTTTCAATGAATATTCTAGGCACTTGAATTCGAAAATATACATAGTGCCAATGCATGGTTTTAAGTGCCTATACATGAGTCTCAGTATCGATGGCGTGTCTAAGGGTGCCGCTGAGAGCCTATAGTTTTTTTCAATCAATATTCTAAGCATTGCCTCAATCAATTCGAAATATACAAAATTATTATACATGCCTCAATTTTCGAGACTGACAAGACACAAGAAGGATGACTTTTTTTTTGGAATTTGGTGGAGTGTTGATGGAAAGTATATGGGTGCCGATGCAGTGTCTATTATTGAGAGGACATATCATAATGCGCCTCTATTGTAGGCGACAGACTATCCCATTTATTCTGTCGAGTACCTATGGAGAGCCTATGAGTGCCGATGGAGTGCCTATGGTGAATTTTCATGCAAAATTATGTTGATACAACTACTGAAGAAGGCAAATTGTGTTGATACAGTTTCTTTTGCATATAAGTATGTCGAGCTACATATGTAACCTTACTCCTTCCCAACCATATTTTCAAATTACTCTTACTCTTAGTCTCTTCTCATTCTCTTCGTTCTCATTGCCAAGAAATGAAAGATTTTCGACCTATTATTGTAAAAGTGAACAATCACTAAAAGTGAACTCCTTCGAAATGGAAGTTTGAAGGGGAGGAGATTTTCTCCAACTAGGAAGGAGTTCTTACAATAAGAACAATCACTAAAAGTGAACTCTTTCAAAATTCTAAGCTATAGATATGAACGTTGAGCTTAGCTAGAGAAGAGAGATCTAAAGAACTCTAGAGAGAAGAACTAAAGGTATTCTATTGGGCAAGTTCTTCATTGGATTTATCTTGAATGCGCTAGAGTTGTTTTGAAAGCTTGAGCGATTTATCCCTTGATATCCCGTGCGTGGAGCTCGGATTTGCTTCTCTATTTATAGTCGTGACCCAGGCATTTGTCCGTTGGAGAGGACGATGCCACGTGTTACAAACTTCCAAAGAAAACGCTCATAAGTTTGAAATGTTGCAGCAGAGTTGTTGATTACTGTGCATGAAAATACACATAGTGCCCATGGTAAGCTTTAAGTGCCTATAAAGGACATCAATTTTCGATTGAAATACTATTTTTATTAAAACTATCAATGCCTATGGCGTGCGTAAGGGTGCTGCAGAGTGTCTATAGTTTTTTTCAATGAATATTCTAGGCACTTGAATTCGAAAATATACATAGTGTCAATGCATGGTTTTAAGTGCCTATACATGAGTCTCAGTATCGATGGCGTGTCTAAGGGTGCCGCTGAGAGCCTATAGTTTTTTTCAATCAATATTCTAGGCATTGCCTCAATCAATTCGAAATATACAAAATTATTATACATGCCTCAATTTTCGAGACTGACAAGACACAAGAAGGATGACTTTTTTTTTGGAATTTGGTGGAGTGTTGATGGAAAGTATATGGGTGCCGATGCAATGCCTATTATTGAGAGGTCATATCATACTGCGCCTCTATTGTAGGCGACAGACTATCCCATTTATTCTGTCGAGTACCTATGGAGAGCCTATGAGTGCCGATGGAGTGCCTATGGTGAATTTTCATGCAAAATTATGTTGATACGACTACTGAAGAAGGCAAATTGTTTTGATACAGTTTCTTTTGCATATAAGTATGTCGAGCTACATATGTAACCTTACTCCTTCCCAACCATATTTTCAAATTACTCTTACTCTTAGTCTCTTCTCATTCTCTTCGTTCTCATTGCCAAGAAAAGGAAGATTTTCGACCTATTATTGTAAAAGTGAACAATCACTAAAAGTGAACTCCTTCGAAATGGAAGTTTGAAGGGGAGGGGATTTTCTCCAACTAGGAAGGAGTTCTTACAATAAGAACAATCACTAAAAGTGAACTCCTTCAAAATTCTAAGCTATAGATATGAACGTTGAGCTTAGCTAGAGAAGAGAGATATAAAGAACTCTAGAGAGAAGAACTAAAGGTATTCTATTGGGCAAGTTCTTCACTGGATTTATCTTGAATGCGCTAGAGTTGTTTTGAAAGCTTGAGCAATTTATCCCTTAATATCCCGTGCGTGGAGCTCAGATTTGCTTCTCTATTTATAGTCGTGACCCAGGCATTTGTCCGTTGGAGAGGACGATGCCACGTGTCACAAACTTCCAAAGAAAACGGCCATAAGTTTGAAATGTTGCAGCAGAGTTGTTGATTACTGTGCATGAGAGCAGCTTTAGTTGGTCAGAGCAGATAGTGCGTTGACGGCTTCTCATTGGTCGAGGTTTGTGGTAGGTGAGATATGTCAGACATCGGTATTCATCGGAGTTGACTCTCACTCATCCTCGTATGATCTTTTGCTGACTTTCGAAATGATGTTAAAAGCTGGGTCGTTTCCTGTCGGAAACAGTAGACTTGATGCAGTCCCTGTCTTCTTCGTCTGAGTCGACTGATATAGATGTTTTATTGAGTGTAGTCAACTGATGACTGCGAAGGTATTGAGCTTTGTTTGGAAAGTTCTTCTATTGATGTCTGTCAGCTGATGAAATGTCTTCTATTGAGCGAAGATCAGTTGATGACTTAAGAACACAAGCTCTTACACTGATGACGTGGGGTTCTGGAAAGTAAACTTCCTAGTGAAGATCAGTTCAACATTTTACCCCGTACAGGACATAGACACGAAAGATAAAGAAATCGAAAACAGTCTAGCCTATTATATCATCTAGTCCTATCGACATTATACTACTGATACCAGCTGGGTTTTGGGTTCTTCAATTCCATAGCATGAACACTATGATTTCCCCCAATATTATTTTACCCAATAAAATGCTAAGTATCTTCTACTGACTCATAACCCAACAGAAATTCTAAATATCTTAATTGGAAATACTATTCTTGTATTACTCAGAGAATTTACATATTCGGATAAATTAGGTAGGAGTGAAATTGGCACTTCGTCTTCAGGTAAATTGCAAAATGCAAATTGAATTTTTTTAGTCCTAAATTAATGATCGCTTAGTCAATTTGGTCCATATATTATCTCTGTCAATTTAGCTTTGCTACTTTTCTCTCTTCTGTTGGCCTTGTTCTGCTTTTAAATTTGACAATTATGGTTTCCAAAAATATTTTAATTAGTAGAATTGATCATTTACTTATATAAAATTGACGTATTTGATCATTAAAAATAAAAATGATTAAAATATCATCTAATTTTTTATGAATTAAGATTTTTTAAGTTAAAAAAAAACTGGCAAAATTAGTCATGAATGTTTGAGTTGTTGGGTGTTTGGTCATGAGTTAAATTATACCAAAATTGCTCTTTTATTATTATTATTATTTTAAACATTAACTAACCTAGTGCATTCTATTTCGTGATTGAAATTGATTTTGATGAGTTGGTTTTACATTGTGTCCACTTGATTTTTATATTTGTTTTAAGCATATGCCAGGTGAAGTAGATATTATAGTAATAAATGAGGTTTTTTTTGTATCATCTTTCCTTTTGTTTGAATTTATAACCACTATTTAAGAAATGAACTAATGAAATATATTTAATCTAAGGATCTAGATCAATTATTTAGATTTTTTTATATACTTTATATTTTTATATACTTCAATACAATTATTCTCTACAATTTTAAAAATTCTTAGTTAAGTTCGAATTTATGTCACACATTCTGTAAACTTCTAAAACATGATACAATGATATTCTATACCTATTCAATTTGGCTATGTCCTCATCGTACGACATCTCCAAATTTCACTAATAATAAATAGTAAATTCTAAAACTATTATTTATTTTTTAAATTTTCAAAATATTGCTTTCTTTCACACTTTTTTAAACCACCATTTTTTTAACATATCAACAATGCTTTTATCATCTTTTCTCTTTACTAATAAGGACACTGTCCTAAACGAATAAGAAGTTACTCATTTTGTCTCCTACCAACAACTGTCGTCGTTATTGATAGTGTTTAAGGTTAAAGAATAAGAAAATGTCATTTAAATTACACTATAAATTAGAGGAATTAATAAAATGAAAAGACAAACAAATGGTATTGATAAATAAGTACTTTTTCACACTATCTAATATTATTCTTGTTTTCTAACTAATAAATAAAGAAGAACTAATTAAACGTACATAAATAAATATTACTCTCTTTGTTCCAAATAAAAGTATTTGTATTCCATTTTGGGTTTTCATTTACACCACTATCGCACTCAAAAGAAATGAGACGTTTCATTTGAGACGAATGGTGTATTATACTAGGAAATTAAGAGTGATAGTTAGAGATTATACATGCCTGGATTCAACGAATTTATAATTTTATATACAATAACATTTTAAAATAAATAAATTCAACCATTGCACCAGTCTGGAGCGCAAGCCATAATTCAGTTGATTCGCCGCCTATGTAAATTTAGTTCAATTAATCTATTCATTTTCAGGTTGTTCTTGAGATCAAAGCAACTTTTTAAAAGACTCGGTCAAACCTCATCAGTAAAAAACAACCCACCGTGATCAAGAGGTTTTTTTAGGCGGTACAAAAGTGATCGATTCACTATTTGAAAGTATGTGAAACGTACATAAAGGCTGGTGTATTCTTTGTTAGAAACTATGTATGTTCCTCAGACAAACCTAGTATAATTCTATTGTAGACTCAATTTTATTACTGAGATGTTTATTGTCTATATTCTATTGTAGTACTAAATATGCATTCTTTGTTAGAAACTTGTGGATTCCTTTTTCTTACAATTATTTTTTAGACAATAAACATCTCAGTACTAAAATTGTAATAAAACTGTCGTGGATTCCAAATCACATGCATTTCAATAATAACTAAACTAATGAAACTATTATAAAAAAAATCTAAATTAAAATATAATATTATTATTTACAAAAATAATGAACCTTTTAAAAACCAATTTTAAAACTAAACTTAATTAATTTTCTTAATTTACGAAACAACAACATTAACAAAAAATATCAAATCTTCAATATAATATTTTATAGCTCAGTTTAGATTTCATTAGTAACATTTAATCTTGTACTATTTTCTAAAATCTAAGAAAGTCAACAATATAGCATACAGTTATTTTATTTTAACCAAGATTATGAATAACTTTTGAATATTATATATTATATATATGTGTTGTGTATCTATATATTAACTTTTATGTAATTATTTATAATAAAGTATAAATTTAAAAAAAAAAAAGTACACATAGGTCTCAATCTATTGGTCTATTGGTAGCCTATTTGGATAGAGGGGTAATTTGGGGTGTTTGCCTATTAGTGCATTTTATCCATAAAGATGACTATTTTTGCAAATAAGAAAGTTAGTTTGCCTATTTCTTCACTTTCACACTAGAATAAACATGTATCATAATTTCATTGGTGTTAAATAAAGGATTCTTAGTGTCTTCTACACCTATTCAATTTGATGATGTTTCTCACTCTTGCATACTTTGACATTACCAAAATTTCATTAATAATTGAGTCTATCAATGTAAATACTGAACTCTCAAACTAATATTTTTTTTAGTTTTCAAAATATTACTTACTCTCTTAACACTATTTTTCAAACCATCATTTTTGACACATTGAAAAAGTTAATATTTCTTTTTTTTTTTTGCTAAGGACAATATCCTAAACAATTTTCATAAGAGGTTACTGATTTTGTCTCCTCACTCACGGGTGTAGAACATTATTTATTTGATAGCGCTTAAGATTAATGAATAAGAAAATGTCATTTGAATTACGCTATAAATAAAAAAAATAAAACCAAAAGGTATTCAGATAGTTATAGATAATTAAGAACTATTTCACATTATCTAATGTTATTCTTGTTTTCTAACTAGTACATAACTAAGGGATGAATTCCCAAACTAATACTTCTCCAAATTTAATTTTCAAAATAATATTATTTCAACTTTAATTCTCAAATAAATATCATTTTTTTGCCACGTAGATTACCACGTGTAAAAATATTTTATTTATTTATTTTTCTTTAGCTACATATTTTCCAAATCAATATCGTTGTTAAAACAATATTCCATATAACCAAAAAATAATTTCTTTAAAATTTTATTAAAGCAAAACATTTTAGAAAAAATATCTAAAATATTACGTATTTTTAGTAAAACATCAAATTTTGTTTTGTAATACTAGATGAAAACAAATTTATATTGTTTTTTAAACATGAGTGTATAACGAAATAAGTTTGATGTTTTAAAAAAGTACTATTATTAATTTTATTATTTTTAGAAAAATATATAAATCGAAGAGACGACTGCTCACATGATTTATAAAGATTTTTTTTATGTTTCTAAACTATTATTTTTATTTTTGGGAATATTTTTTCATGAAAATACATTTGATGTTTTTTTCATTTATTTTAAGAAGAATTATCAGTTGATATCTTTGTTTATGGTGGTTTATTCACTTTGCAATCATGTTGCTAAAGAAAAAGAAATTAAAATAATTCACTTTACATGTGGCAAAAAACCATACAAGTAGTTTGTGAATTACGGTGAAAGAGTGTCATTTTGGGAATTAAAATTTGAGAATTTATTCATAAATAAAAAACCTAACACAAGTAAATAAATATTGCTAATATTAAGAAATCAAGAGTAACATTTAGAGATTATAGATGTATGTATATATAATTTAATTGTAATGTTTAACGAATTTACGTATAATAACTTTTAAAATAATAAAATTGGGCCAAATGTGAGTTCGTACTGGGCTCAATTACTAAGATGTTAATCCGATCTCATTACGTTTTCGTAAGGGTAAATGGGTCATTTACCCTGTTGGTACTTGAAAAGAAAGCAAACTTTTGAACTATAAATTCAAACTCACGTCTATAACATCTTATTACCCTTATTACCAAGTAGAAGAGAACGAAATCAATTGTAGAGAGGGAAGAAGGAAGAAGGAAGAAGGAAGCGTTAAACCGTAGAAAGGTATGTAAAACTCTCCACCGCAATGTACTCTACTACATCATGATCGTTTTTCGTTTGTAACTTGATTGATTATTTCAGTTACTTGTCGAATATAAGAATTTTCATTTTATCGCCTCGATTGATTTGAATATCTCGTCTAAATCATGTTTATGGTGTTTCTTTTTCCCAAATTGGAAACTAGCAAACTTCATAATTAGGGTTTGCTTTGATTTCTGTTCTTGAATACTTCTACATCCCACAATTGATGTTTATAATGATTGTTTTTTGTTATATATGCAGTTTATATTGCGTCCTAATATGGCTGCGATGAACCCATCTGAAACCTTATCATGCTATCATGAGAAGTTTCCGAACATGGTTGCGGAAAAGAAGGCAATATGGTCTCCGTTGAAGTTTAAAATATCCACCAAAGGCATAAGGAATCTTGCAGAAGATAAGTTGGTTAAACCCAATTCTGGCAAGCGGAAGCCAGAAGCTCCTCCTCTTGTTGGACAAAGGTGTAAAAAGCCGAGGATGGACAAACTCGAGTGCAACATCAAGAGGCCGATGTCAGTTAAGGAAAGACTTAATTCCAGACTAAGGCTTATGAATGTAAGTACATAATGATTCCCTTCATTTATTCATCATACTTATACTGCGATTCACATTTCAATGTATATATACAGTATACTTACTGGGTTATGTGCTCATTTGAACAGGCCAAGCCTCGAAAAGGGTGCTCATCAATGGACAAAACTGCTAAGAAAGGTATGAAGTGGCAGAGTAATTTTATGTCTTTCCGTTGTTTTTTACTTTTTAGGATCTAATTAATCATCTGTAATTTGCACAGGGAATTCTGATCCAAGTAACCTCAGACGAACTATTGATTTTGTTGAAGCTAGATGCCCTTCATGTCTTAGTGGGACAACGCATTGCCTTGATAATGTTGCTTCCCAAACATCTGCAAGTGGTTAGTGGAGTTCTTACACTCGTATAGTTGAAAATAATGTTAAGATTTTATGGTACTAATCTTAAAATATGGTTCTGTTTCAAATATATCATCAGATGTTCTCAAGGACCAAAAAAGTCCTCATGCAACGCCTGCATCTTCCGAAGGTTAGCTTGAGTCTACTTTGATATTGTTAACTATGTCTTCCTCATTTCGTTTCATGTAGATTTGGGCATGGTTGTTATAGTTGTCTGCTTTTGATTATGAATGGAAACTGACTTCTTTTATATTCATCAATAGGCTGGAGGGTTGGTGGCGATATGTCGCCCAAGAAGGCTCTGCGCGTTGCAATGCTGAAGAAACGATTTGCAGATACCATCTTCAAAGCCAAACAGACAGTTCTACATCATGTAATCATACTTTCCAGTGTCTACTCTGATTCTACTGTTTGGTTTATTGTTTTGCTTATGCTGAACTGTGTGTTGTACTTGTCTAGGGTGAGAAGTCTGGCCTTTCAAGGACCAAGGAAGAAAGAGAACGAATCGAGAAAGAAGAGCTAAAAGGTGAGTAATGCCCAATTTATGGTCTTAACTTAATTCATTCCGCTCCCATTTCTTTGCTAAATGGTTTGTATGATGGGTAGCAGAGAGAGCAAGGACTGAAGTACAAATTAAATCTGCTGAAGCAGCTTTGCGAAGGCAGGAGCAACATGACTTAAAGATGCGGATTCAACAAGAAAGAAAAGCTGCAAGAATGGCGTTGGAAAAGGTATACTATTCCTTCATATGAAAAATAACACTTAAAGAGTTGCAGATGAACTAAAATCCTTGAATTTTGTATTGCAGATGGAGAGAAGCGTTGAGTTATATAATTCTGCAATCGCCTTGAAAGACTTGGAGATCCTATTTGGTTTGGCTGGTCGAAATGGATATCCGGATCGTAGGGCTCTAGCGCGACTCGGCTTGTACAGGAAAGAAGAAGATGCAGTTTTGAATTGAGAAGAGGGAGAAATTCTGTAGATGGATACTCTTTTTTCCCTGTGTAAACATAATCCTCAATTTTAAATGTAAATAATGCTAGTATTATTCCCAACTTGTCTGGTTTATTTTGGATTGGATTAGTTATTGTATAAGTGAAGTCAAAAAAATAGGACAATATTACACCTCGTTACTACATCACTGAAACTAATAAATGGCCCGCAAGGGTAGAATAGTAAATTGGAGATTCGAACAGGCCTCTAAACCTCGGCTATTAGTACTGAAACCTAGCTAAACATCTAACACAAAAAATGAAACAGAATCCAATTTTCAAGTGCTGGTTTGCTCGACGGCAAGCCACCGAATCACACTATGCAGCAACGATTCCTGGCTCCTCCGCTGCCATGGTTCTTTGCATTAGAAAGATGGAAACTTACCCCTTGAGAAGAAGATCCGGAAAATACTGAAAAGTGAAAACTAAGATTTGCATGACTAGAATACAAAACTTACGTGGAGTGTGTAACCGATCGCCTCATTGGAATCCAGAAATTCCTTCAATTGCCTTCCAATGCTCATCTGAAAGTACAAGCTGACATTCTGAGAAACTACTACAAAACTAATCTCTGAAGCAAGAACAAGGGAAGACATATTACCTCTACAAACTAATGAGAGAAGCAAATATTCAAATTTCATGCATATACATCTTAAGACAGCTGTTCATTTTCAACATCTTGGCAACTCTAAGACTTGATCGTCTTACATACAGTTTCTACACGAAAAGCTAAGGGCAGTCAGACTGAGATTCTATGGCATTCCGTTCTAAATGACCAATCCAATCAGGAACTTTTCTTAAGCACTCAATGTATAAAGATAAAAGTATCCTTTTATGATATATATGGGAACATTAAGTGCAATTGCATGGCCATGTGTAAACATATATAAGTATTGGAACAAACACTTTTTATCTGATGATCTTGAATCAGTAATTGTTGGGTTAATCACAAACTACCCTTGAATTCTATTTCTGTGAAAGCCTGAGAAGTTTGTGAATTAAATCAAAACAATCAGAATGCCTTCCATCTGTAGTGCGCCTCTCGGTCAATTTTTGTAATTGACACTTATTTAAAATATTAACCATGAAGACAAAACTCTAGATTGGTTCAGCATGTCAAGAAGGACGTCAGACACTTGAAATTTGAAGGACGCATTTTTAAAATTGTATCACCAAGAACTTAAAAATAGAAATGGGAAATAAAGCATTTCACAAAACCAATTACCAATTGAGGACTAAAGATCATATCAAAACAATATACGAGGTACTGCAGGAAAAGAAAAATGTTTCATCAGGAACACACCAGAGCAGCTTCATTGGCCGCATTCTTTGTCCAAATAGAAATTTTCTCTTGCCTACTTCTAACATTCACAACTGCCCCACATATTTCATCTCCATAATCAAATTGTTCTCCAATCATCGCCAGCAACTAAAAAGAAAGGGAATTGGAGTATGAGTCATATGCTGAACTTGAAAGAATAATGTTTTAAGAAAGATAGCCTGAAGCATACCGTATAAAGCCAAGAGGCGTCTGATTTACCCCGTACATACTTCCCACCATTGACACAAATAGGATCCTTCCATTTTGGTTCAATTTTATTTTTGAAACAATGAAGGTTGGCCCCAACTGCCAGCTTGCTTGGATGTTGTATATCATTGTAAACACTGCAAGCCAATTGAAAGAACATGTAACAACTGCATCGAATGTTTGTATTTCCACAAAAACTCACCTTGCACCCATGTTCATAAATGTATCATCCCATCAATAAAAAGTTAAAAACCAAAAAATATCTTCTCATGGTTATGGCAGAGAAACTTTTGTTTTGCCAACTCTCAAAATGGTTTCACCCATTAGAGTTTTGGTAAGGTGTTCAAACCCATATCCCTCCCCTATTTCTCCATAATTGAGTTTTCTTTATTTCATTCATTTTTTAAAGCGGAACTATTTTTGGTTAGAGCATGAAATGTAATACGCATAAATTACGAATCCACAAAGAATAGGCAAAATTCTTATACACTGTATAATTACGACGCGAGTTCACTCTGAGAAACAAGATGAACAGTAAAATCAAACATAAAACTCAAATAATAACCTCCAGAAATATTCGACAGTGGAGAAGGTGTAAATAGGGCGAATTTGGCCTCCCCAAGCCGCATGTTTCGATTTTGCCGACGGATTGTCAAAC